>JAOPTO010001364.1:0-29957 GCA_033822845.1 Tetrapedia diversipes | reverse complement strand
AATATTGTTTATCTATTTATTTTTATTGTTATTATGGTAGAACATTATTCATTTCTTAGAATAGAATACCAATTTTATTTACACTGTTATTTCCTATTAGTTAATTTATTTATTTTCGATATTGTTTATCTATTTATTTTTATTGTTATTATGATAGAATAGTATTCATTGATTAGCGTAGAATACAAATTTTATTTACACTGTTATTTCTTATTAATTAATTTATTTATCGATTAGCATAGAATAAAAATTTTATTTACACTGTTATTCCTTATTAATTAATTAATTTATCGATTAGCATAGAATAAAAATTTTATTTATACTGTTATTCCTTATTAATTAATTAATTTACAGTAGCAGGGTAAAATGTTAAGATCAGTGATAATTTCGCGATAATTTTCAATTGATGAAAAAATCAGCGAGCATCATCGATCGCAGTATAAATTTCTGATTAAGTAGAAAGATCAACGGTAGATGCGACGTACAGCGTTAATTTTAACCGCCGATGAAATTAGCGATGATTTTGATGGGGTTTAGCGATTGGAATATTAATTTTGAAGCAATAAGAGAATTGGAAGGGATAGTGGTAACTGTATTAATTTCCACTAACATTATTTATTAATTTATTTATTATCAGGTACAAATTTATTAATATCTAATAATTAATTAAGAAATTAGCGAAGGTTAGTGCTGACAGTTGGCGACAGCGGTGTTAATTTCGAATTGAAGGGAAAGTTAACGATGCCAGTAACAGTTAACGAAGCAGGCCTCGAACTTTTGGTCGTTAGTGTATCTTGCTAGCCAACGCGAAAGGATGCGCTTACGAGGAGGGGGGCAAGTGAGTAGTGTTCTCTGGCGCTGGATATCTGGAACGTAGTAACAAAGATCCAGACCATTAAGGCTCGTTTGCCATTCCCTTACGTCGCGTATTTGTCTTACAATCCCAGCAAAAGACGGAATACCTGGGTCCTTATCGGATACGTGTACAAAGCGTTCCCCGGGCTAGTCGGATAATTTCGTTGAACCCTGCAGTGGCGATTTCGTTCTACGCGAACAGACATCGTTGCATCGAGAATCTACCATCTCGTTCTTTATGACTAATGGATGCGTTTCGAGTCTTTTCGCACTTCTTCCTCGAATGGAATTTATTTATTTAACTATTCATTATCAAACGGACAGTAGTTCGAATTGCTGTCGACTGTTGGAACCAATGAGTATTTGTTCTACTCTTCTACTTAGGTTTCAAGCAATTGCTATTCTACTATTCCACAATTCCTCCACTTTTAAGATCATTCTATTGAACACTTTCATATTTTATTCTGCCATTTCTACCATTCTTTTAACACTATTCCTACCACGACCGGTCAAATGACCGTTTTTAAAATTTCAATTAGAATTTTATACATACAACGTATCGCCTTTAAGCTTTAGACTTTACGTATGACCCATTTTTCAATATTCACTTCTTTTTTCATTGTTTATTTTCTGAGAAAAATTTATAATCTGTCTGACGTGGAAACGTCGCGATAGGAATAGGTATACCTGAAGCGTTGGTAGGAATAGTGTTAAGGCCAAGAAATCAACGAGGATAAATTAACAGATTTATAAGAAATAGCATAATAAGCAGAATTTATTGAATAATTATTGAGAAGCAATATTATATTATTAAGAAATCGACAGTCTTTTAATGTGCTTTATGTGTTTGATATTTACTGTATATATTATATATTAGTATTGCATACTGTTATTTATATATTATGCAAATTGTGAGCGCGCTGTCAATTGTTTTTTTCATTGTTTATTTTCTGACAAAATTTGTAATCTGTCTTACGTGGAAACGTCGCGATAGGAATAGGTATACGTGAAGCGCCGGTAGGAATAGTGTTAAAGTACAACCCTGACATTCTACAATTTTTCATTCGTCGTTTAAAAATTCAAGAACATATTCTGCAACTCGACCATTCTCCACCTTCTATCTCTACCATTTTCTTTAAAATTATGATGAAAAGATGACTTTTTGTATGTGCAAATACGTTTTGTAAGAGAGAACTCAACTTTTACTTTCTTTATGATCTTTTATACCTTTGTTATTTATATAACTTTGAATGAATATAGAAAAACTAGTACCATTGTTTTCTTCTCTATTTCATCCTTAATATACTGCTTTTTGAATCATGTAAATATTGTTTCTTGTTTGGTTTTTATGAGCATTTTCCCAAACCCTAGTAAAACCGTGAAATTCGGTCGGTTATTCTCGCATAGGCACCTCTTTTTCCACTAAAAGGGTTAATTTGTACCTCCCCACCTAAAGGTGTACCGGTCGGGGGCAGGTAATTTTCGGACCGACCCCCGAACCTAGGAGCGTAAGGACAACCAGTAAAGAATAAAGGTAGTCATTCAGAGGAATTTACAGAAAGCGGACCTCGAGTGTTCTCATTTAATCCAAGTACCCTTGCTGCCCATCCCTAACACGCGTAGCATTTAGCGCATCTCCTTGATTATGATTAATTTCAATTCAACACTCCCTTTTGCGAGAACACGGCCACGTCTCCCGAGGGATCGCCGGCTAAACGAATAACGAGCCCGACCTTTTTAGCCCCGAAACGAATAACCTCCCCCTCCCTGGGCTCTCCCCGTTCACCTAGCCCGGGGCTATTACCGCTTATTGCGTTACGCAATCTCATTAATATATTCGTCGGTGGTCACGGAGAACAACGCGTCCCACGGGACCCGCAACGGGACTCGACTCGCTCTCTCGAATTAACATTCGACAATCGGGAAGTTTCAATGGGGAGCCGGGGAAACAACGACGGTGCTGTTGCACGGTGTTGGCTGCCTGTGTGCCTGCTGGAAATCGATTTAGAGGCGTCCACGATGACGCTGGAAAATGTGCTCCAACTGTTCGTTTCGTATTGTTAGTCAATGCTCGAAGAGTATATGTTGATTCAAAATGGAGAGCCTAGCTATTAACCCATTGAGCTCGAAAGGTGACTATTAGTCGTGTGGTAATAATATTAATTTCAAATATTTTCCAGCGCGAAATATTTACTAATATTCGCTTATATGAAACTTCATTTATTTAGTTTGTTACGGACGCGGGAACGATTGTTTGTTTTTAAAAAATTATGAGAAATATACATTGAAAAATAAATGTTACGTTAATGCAATAATTAATGAATAAATGAATCAATCAATAAATTAAGAATTAAGAATGAATTAATAATCGGTAATAATTAGTAATCGGTAATGAACTGCTGCTGGTCCGCTTCCTTTTTATATGTCGTCCGAGGTTGTCAGGAGTGGGGCTTGTTTTCGGGACTCACGTGTAGTGCCTTTGTCTTTCGTGTTTAATGTTTTGTTTTAGATCTCACCTTGTTTACTTCTTCTGATGTGGAGTCCGTTGTGAGAAGTTAAATCTTTCGCTAAAATTTACATATATGACTATTTAACCTCCGGGTCTGACTAATAAACAAACTACGTAAGGTCTGAAAATTTGCGAAACTATCATTTGGCGACTGACGGTCGCCTCTCGACCGCAAAGGGTTAACTCTTTAAGCTTCTAATTATTATTTTTTTCTTAATTTAATTCTTATTAATTCTTCATACTCCCTTGCAATTCTATATTTTTCTGTATGGAATAGAACAAGATTATCCTGGTGTGTTTACTATATGTGCCGTGCAGCGTCGGCAGTATTAGCGACGATTAAACAACGCGTAGAACTAAATTGATAGAGTGGACTGTGTCTAATGATTGAATGTGACTTCGGATGAACTAGGCTTTATTTTTGATGTAAACTGTTTCAACATTGCGACGAGAGTGTGTCTTCGAAGACACGTTACGTTTTACAAAAACTCGGAGTGGGCGTACAATATTTGGGTATAGGTGAGGGAAAACGATCTACTAATTTCTTATTGGCTAGCTATGTTCGAGTGGAAGTGGGTAAGATCTGTGACGCTGAACTGTTTTTCCCAAAAAGACCGTGGCGAGCAACAAACCTAAGGAGTACCTTGACATGAATGAAAACTGCAAACAAAGACTCTACGGCTAAGGTTAAGGGTTCTGACACCAGATGTGACTGACCATAAATCAAGGAAAAAACGGACTGGAATATAATTACTCCTTTGGTCCTATTTCTGCTACGACTAGCGAACTATGGGTTGTAAAACGGCAAAAGTTTTCTAAAGAAACAACGAAATACATTAGGTTATTGTAATGTTAGAAACTAGACTCATCCTCTTACTATATGTGCCTTTCAAGACCTAACATTTACCATTGATTTTGCAAGGGATGGAAATTTTTGTGTAGATCTAACACATATCTGACAAAAAACGAAAGATAGAGCAATTATGAAAATAGTAGTTATTCATAATATATTTGAGCTGGTGATTACGAAAATAATAGCCATTCATAATACATTTGAGCTGGTGATTATGAAAGTGATACAAGTCAGAAATTTGTTTTCCAAAATTTATAATCTCATTTCTTATAACTCTGACCATTTCCCACCTGATTTAACCCTTTCAGCTCTGGTAATACTCTTAGCCTAAGTGCAAAAGGTTAAATGAGGTAATGTAAACAAAATCTTAGTTCAAAGACAGCTATCAATGGAAATGATGATGTTCGTTTCGTATAGCCTGTACACGGTTACCCGATGTTACGCAGGTTGGTTACATCGAATTTCCCGTTTTATCATTATCTCGCTATAAACGAGCTTCGTTTGTTTACTCCTGTTCTTTCATACATATATATATTTTTTGTTTGACTCTAGTATTTTGTCCACTTTTGTTTTGTGTACGCACACACGCGTGTTTGGCTGGTCGGTTCGCGTTTTCTATTTATGAGCGTTCCTTTTTTTCTTCACGCGCAGCATGCTTTGGTTGTTTTGCTCTCCACCTCTTTGCATTGATTGTTTGCTTCATATATATATATATATTTTTTTTTATACGAAATATGCATTTATTGTATTGTTCTGTTTTATTCTGCTTTATAGGATTCAGAATTAAAATCTGTAAAGCTTTATCGCTTGCGTACATTCGGTCGGCTACTGTTTTTTCTTGTTTCATGTTAAATTTAAAATAATTGGCTCCCTTCAATTGGCGTTTTTTGAACATCAGGAATGTATCGCGGTAACAACTGAAAATGCGTATCTGGAAATCATTAGCTTCCCCAACCGGATCTGCCCCATTTAGGGAGGTGAAAAAAAGGTGGAAACGAGGAAATTTTCGCGGTGAAATATCTCGTTGCCTGCAACCCTTTGGCGCCAACAGACATAGATCGTCCACGGTTGGAAGAGAAACGCGCCACTTAGCCGTGTTATTAATAGCTCTAATACCTCTGCCATTAGGGGGGGGGGGGGGCGATGGGAAGCTGAACACCTGTTTATTTCACATGCCGTGTGGGTTGCACGGTCAGAAAGTCACCGTAGCTCGATCCCTGGCCAACTTTTCCCTGTGCACACCTTTCGGAGGGGGGGGGGGCAATCGCACGAAGGACGGGGTGTAAAATGATAGTTTAATGTTTTTCACATTATATTATTAACCCTTTGCACTCGGCTGTCCCCTCTCATGGGACATCGTAATCCTAGCATATGATAGTTTCGCAAATTTTCAGACTTCATTTCAGACCCGGACGTTAAATAGTCATATATGTAAATTTTAATATACGACTTAACTAAACTAAATGAAGTTTAATATACGTGAATCATAGTAAATATTCCGAATTTGAAAATTTTTGAAGTTAGTATCATTAAACGACTAACGGTTACCTCTCGAGTGCAAAGGGTAAAAACCCTAATCACAGTTATAATAAACGTCCAGCTAACAAAAATTAATCCACTATTGAACTCGTTTGCTAATGCCCTGGTTGTCGATGCGACGTTAAACACCCACATAAAAAGAAAAAAAATCATATATATTGTGCTTTTTTGAAAAGGTTTTCAACAATTTACACTTTTGTTTGTTTTATGGTACAAAAATTATATGATTATCAGTTCATTCATAATCAATTTTCTTTATTTCAAGCTAACCATGTTTTTTTTTTCTCTTCTCGGAGGCCATCTATTCATATTTACACCAATGGACTACAAATTTCTCATAGCTGCACAAAAATTGCAAGTGAACACGCATCAATCTGTTGAGGTCCATTTACACGAGGCGAGCACACGCTGAAACACGATTGCACCGTTGTGTTGAAACACTTATCGATGGTGTTTCGTCACAATTTTCTAGCGCGTGTAATATTTGGTTGGCTCGCCTTCGGTTTCTCTTTGGTTCGTCGATAATATAAATGAACCCTGAAACAATGATCGTCTCGTTCCACGCTGTTCTGTGTGGTGGGTATCCTCTTCGAGAAAGGTAATACAGTTTCTGGTTCTCTTCGTGTTTTCTGTGAAAACGAGATCCACCGCATTACGGTTCGTCTTTCCTGAAGCCGTACCACGTTCTTCTGCTAACTGAGTCTACATTTCGTGCCGTTAAAAATACTGCTGGTATTTAAAGTGGGCGAAACGATAGCAGTTGTTGAGAAATATAAGGTTCGCGGTTTTTTTTTTCAGGAAACTTTGAAAGGGAAGAAATAATTCTGAAATATTTTATTTCTGTAATGTATAATGCAATGATATATAGATTAAAAATATTTGGAATGTAATATACGAACAAACAATATAGTAAGAAATCAGGGACTTTATAATCTGTACAGAAATAAAGTGTGGAAATAAAGTCAATAGAGTTAATTTGGTGAAAGCTGATAGGCCCACACTACGAAGTTATAGAATCAGTTTGATTCCTAGTTGAATTCATCTTTCATGATAAAAATAATATAATAGGAAATATATATATGGAATATAAATAATACAAGTATAGTAAGAGTGTCACATAACATTTTAAGGTATGGCTGTACATAATCTTGTACCTGACAAACGTATCATCCATGTTTCATGAAAATGTCAATTTCCAACTCATTAAATGCTGATCTCAAATTCATTGCTGATAAAGTGTTAAAAAAGTTATTGATAACCCTATTGCTTTTATGGACGAGCTCTCTATTATATCGAAATTTATTCCAGGAGTGTGAGACAATTTTTCACGACGATCTTTAGAATGTGAAACGACATGGAGCTCATGGAGATATTTCATTTTCATGGTATTACTTTATCGTTCGTCATAATAGATTCGCTTAACATCAGAGGTGGAACAGCGTAAGGTCGAAAGGCGGATTACTTTTGATCGTCCACAATGCTGTTTTCGCCGGGCTTTAAAACACGAAACGCAAGAATGATTTCCTGTCCTCCTTGGTTCGTTTATTACGATACGCTGGCGGATAGTAAACGGCATTGTCGTGGAGAACGTCGCTCGTGAAAAATCGACCGCTGCTTTCTTCCTTTGGGACGTGAAATCGTGTGACACTTGTGCTCCACGAGAAATTGTGTGTCATCTGAAATATTCCGTGGGGCGTCGAGTTACGTGTGCTCGATTTTGTTATTTCGACCAATTGCGGTTTCCTTCCATGAACATAATATAAAATACACCATCATATATATAGGAAATGTTCTATAAAATGTAGAACAGAAGATGGAATTCAGGTGTGAAAAATAAAAGTGAAGCGATCAAAACTTAATAACAATATATTTAAAACAATTTAACAAAACAACTTAAACGACTTTACAACTTAGCAACTTTAACACTCTTTCTACGTTCACAACCAAACCTTTCTGTCTTCACTGTCCAATACTTTCTGCCTGCGCTCGCATTTTCCCCGTCATATATTCTTCCAAACACTCGTTTCCTTTCATTCTAATTGTCAACCTTCCTCACTCTACGCATTCGGTCACGACCACCCAGAATTTCTCAGTCACGCTGTTTTCCAAAGTTCTCATCTTTCACGCCTTAGAAACATTCGAGCCCAAACATTCTGCGTTCGCACGACAATCGCCCAACTCAAGCACTCTTCAGACTTTTCCAAACTCGCATCCGCTCGATCGCATTCCTATATATATTGCGTTCATTCTTTAATCTTTGACACTAGAACTACCTGAGCAATCAAAACGACCGATTGGTAAATTATTCATAGCAATCTTATAAATTCACTTTGGTAGAGCTTCTAAAATTACTACAATTTTTTGCAGAAGGTATAAATAAACATTTGTTTCCTATGTATTTAGTATTTTTGATATGGTTGACATTAGTATAGAGACGAGCGACAAAAGATGGTTGGTATCACCCTGTAATTATAAAGTAGCGAGCGAGCTCTAATGAGCAATGAGCATCGATAACAACTGCGACAAGCATCGAACATTCAAGAAGGCTGGTCGATAAGAAACAGAAGATTCCAACCAGAAGATTCCAACAGTTTTTTAAATCTACCTTTCACTTTAACCCCTTCCATACAAATAAGTACATGTTAACCCTTTATAAGCAGAAGGATTCGGAGTAATAAAATAACTTGCGCTTATATTTTTGTCATGTTTTTATTTATATAACAAAAATAAACTTAAAAGAAAAACACTAATTATTTCGGAAGTTTTGGAAAAATAGGTGGTAAAAATATTCCCACTGCCCGTCAACAGAGTCACATGCAAGCTGAATTTAAGTTTGCTGAAGTTTTTGTTGGTGGTAAATATATCGCCTCTGCCTTAAAAAGGGTTAATTGTCGGTCTTTCAAATTTCAATTTCAATTTCGTGTTACTAATTTTAATATAAATTTATCTATGAAGAAACGAAGGATTTACTGCCCTTAAAAGTTTCATTCTTATAGCGAACCATTCTATTCGCCAACGACAAAATCGAAGAAAGGCTTTCAAGAAAATAAAACGTTTTGTCTCCACCACGAATGTTTCGATGTACCGTTTCTTTTTTCTTGCATCCTTTTTCACCGAGTACACTCGGTTTCCTCCCCCCCCCCCCCCGATGGTTCTTATCTACGTTAACCGTCACGTTAACGGTAACGACAGCAGTCGTTACTTGAATGCGGAGACACAACTTCCAATGAGCCTCGAACTGGCGATTCGCTTTTAAAGGGACACGAAAGAATGGCCTGTAATCTCTGGCAAAGAAGATCGACTTTGTCGAGTGGCCCGCAGTGTGGAAGCGCGATAAGGAGCTCGGTTTTCGCGATCCGCCGGCCCGTAATTTATTAGACACCAGCCAATCCCTGAATTGGAATTTCCTTAATGATCAAAGCTTCCAACGGTCGCAATGGTAAATCGATTCGGGGAACTTGCTTGTGTATTCGAATGGCAGAGTTCAGATAAAATGGAAAGCAATTTTCGCTTGAACGTTTTCAACAGAGATCTTTACATTTTGTTTGCTGTATCTTTTCACAATTCTTCAGACTCTCAATCATTCAATATTTTAATTATGCAGATGATCTATTATGTTTAACCCTTTATAAGGCAGAAGGATTCGGAGTAATAAAATAACTTGCGCTTATATTTTTGGCATGTTTTTATGTATATAACAAAAATAAACTTAAAAGAAAAACACTAATTATTTCGGAAGTTTTGGAAAAATAGATGGTAAAAATATTCCCACTGCAACAAATTAGGACTCCTTTGATAACTTACATAAAAAGATACACAAAGTTTTTGTTGGTGGTAAATATATCGCCTCTGCCTTAAAAAGGGTTAAAAATCACATTTGTCTAATTGCTGTGATACTGGTTTATCATAAAGTATAGTATAATAAGTTATGAGAGTGAGTGATGTTTGTATGGAAACAATTGAATTATACTAATTTAGTATACACTGCTCAAGAAGAGTGCAAGAAGTTTTATGACCATTTCACAGTTTTATGAAGTTTAAAATATTTAAAATTATTGTTACATAATTATTGCATGCCACACATTATGCGATACGATTTTATTTGTTATTCAACTGGCATTAATTAACCGCTGCCCACTTTATAATTGTTTGGTAATGTAAATTGCTCAAATTTGATCGCAGTTGAAGCTCGAGTTATATTTTGCATTAGAGATTCTATAGTTCACGCAAAATTACTTACACACCGTTCTAATCTGATTCCAACTTTCATTTCGGCGCGCTGCAATTTCGCTTTAAACGATGAAATTTCCAAGGGGAGCTGGATTTGTTAAATTTCCCTGAAACGACCCCCCTATCCCCACCGTTATGACTCAAATAACCTGCTTTCGCTGTGATTATATTACCATTTTGATTTTCCACCATTCGACCACTTTTCTCGATACAAAATCTCGTTATTTAGACTTATGAAAAATAAACACATCCCTCACATCTTTCTGCTCGTCCGAAATATAATTTTTAACAAATTCAGCACTAGTTCTCAAGACGAACTAATAACAAAAGTAAATATAATCAATGACAGAGGAAATAATGAGAGATCTTCTGATTCGGTTGGCTAAGTGTTGAAGGTTTCCATCGCGAAGCAAGTAGAAAAGAATGATATCTCGAATTCATCGACAAGGAAAAGGATTCTCTCTGGAGAAAAAAACGAGATATGAAGTTATAACGAATGCAGCTGGCCAAATATAATTACTTTCTTGCGTGCTGGTATGCAGCAGAAAGAAGTGAGCCGTAGGGGGGTTGGGGAAAGGGGCGGATAGATGGTACAGAGGCGGACATAGGGAAGAACACGACTGAAACGAAAGAGTTCTTTCGTTAATCAACGTTTCAAAGTTTCTTGCCTTTCGAACTTCGCGGAAAGGAATATTACTTTCTTATTGACACTGTACTGCTCCCCGTAGCGACATCCCGAGGCATCTACTACCCGGAAATTACTTTCATTTCCACGTTTCCTCGATGTTCTGCATTTTCTCGTGATTAACCGCTCAAGTACGCGACTCCAGTTAACCTCGTGTAAACGTACGGTTTTCATTTTTCTAATTTTTCAGAATTTTTCTTTCATTAATAACAGGCCTAGCCTGAATTCTCTAATTGTAAATTAAAAGGTATTGATCAGAGAAGATCTTGGAAATCCAGAAGGTATAATTTTTTATTTATTCAAGATATTCTATAATTTGTATTTCAGAGATTCTTAAAGAATTCAATTCTTAATTAAATGATCACAGCGACTTATTGAAGCTCTCCCAGGCTAACCTATTTATTTTCCCATGTTGTAATTTTCATAAAGAAACAAATCTATTCACGTTCTCAGATTTCCCTCAAAAAATAAATTCAACCCTCTTGCCATTTTTTTCTCCCTTTTAACTTCTGATTGAATGGAAGCTTCGATGACCACGTTTGTTTTTGCTCGCCAATTCCCAACGCGTGTCCTTTTTCCTTGTTCACGCAGATGAAAAGGAGGGGTAACGGATGAAAACAAAAACGGGATGGAGTCTCCCGGGCATGATTCGCTGCAACGGAGTCGTCGTAATCGCGTATTCGTCCTCGTTCCGAAGTTTGGTCCACTAAATCGCGCGGCTCTGTTGAAAGTTCTTCACGGCAGATGGTAATGGAGGAGACGCATAATTCCTGCAATGTTTCACGCGACGCGGCCGACTGCATGCGCCCACGCTGACGTCTACTGTTTGAGCTGTAACCCTCTCTAATCCTCTTGTGTCCGCGTCTGTTGGCAAATATTATTTTTCCTCTACCTTTTCCTATTTCGTTTTGTACATTCGTTACTTTTTTGGCTGAGAAAAAGAGAGAGAGAGAGGTGTGGGGAGGGGCACAGTGTGGTATAGAAGTTGTGATACAAGTGTCAGAAATTTCTGTTTCAAATTTTAATTAGGGATGCTAATGCTTGATATGTTGTATTGTAATTATTATATTTTGTACGGTTTATCTGTCTTTTATTATTTTTTGGGAAAGGAAAGAGAGGTGTAATGCGGTCAAAAAGTTTGTATACGATTATCAGAGATTGTTATTCTAACTTCAAATTATAGGAACAGTAGGACTCAGAAAATGTGTTTAAAGTAAGGAAATTAAATGGTTGTTACAATTATAAGCGTACGAAAATGCTTCTCCAAGCCAGCTCTCTAGTTAAAAGGTTAAAATTTCATTGGGAAACGTTTAAAATATATATCACTGTACGGGAAAATCGTTTATTTGTCAATTTCGGTGCTCCTCTGTCTGTTCTGTTAACCTTTCCGCTTCAGCGTCGACAGAGTAACAAAACTCGCCTCGACGAAAAGATACACTCCACTTACCAGACAGAAGATACACCTGGGCCCGAGGTATAGGTTTCCGATGGTCCGGCGAACAGTTGGGATACGAATTACACTCTACCTGCGCCCTCGAAACGTCGATTCTCTTATCCTCCGTGATCGACCGTCCCGATAAACACGTACGGGCCATTTGCCAGCGGCGCAGGGGCGAGAATTTCAGCTAGCTTGCGTAAAGATTATTGCGCCCTGTCTGCCTTCACGCTTTCTTCGTATCAGTCGGAGTCAATCACGTGTCCGGATGAACGAGAGCTCGCTTGCGCTCATAAATCCTCGAATCGGCCTTTCCTGTGCACAATCAACGAGGTATTCATTGAAATTTCAATGCTCGTTTGATTGATGTTCAACGATGGAATAATCATTCCTGCCAGCTTTATACATTTTAAGCTTCGTGCTTGGTAAATGATCGTTGTTGACGAAGAGCAATTTGGTTTTTCGATCTTTATTGCTGTTCTGAATGCGTAAACAGAACTTTGTGTAACAATAATCGAAGATATACTAACTGATAACGTTAACAGAAACCCTGAAATAAAACTCTTCAGTCAGATAAATCTCGTATTAAACGTTTTATAATTTCTCTGCGGTATAACTCGGTAATGCAAAGCGATAATATATTAATATTTGATACTAATAATCCGGAAACCTTCCTCTGTAATATGCTTTTTGTTTCATTTCGATATGACCATTGGTTCCCGAGATATTACAACAACAATAATGTAAACACGGACAGAAAACACATTAAAAGTCCTTCAAATTTATTCAAGTATAACTTATTAACGCGTGCTGACAGTAAATTGGTTTTGCAACCATAAGAAGCGGAGAACCTTCCCCTTTAAAATGATCTTTGTTTCATTCCGATACGACTATCCGTTCCTGAGATATCGTCGTGTATAGACAAACATAATTTTCAAGACTTCTCTATCGCTGTCTCGCTCGAGTGATCGGTTCTCTCTCTCGCACCTGCGTCCCCTGACCTGTCTCACTCTCGCGACGCTTACGCTGGTCAGTGACAGACGCTGATTCAGCGTTTTTTTTTACTACTACTACATATCGTACGCGGAAGTGGGTCAACAATGGCGGCCGCCCATTCAATATCTCCGCGCGCTGTGAACGTCTACCTTTCAGAGCTCATATCTCTTGAACCGGTTGAGATATCAACATGAAACAAATTGCATTTTAAAGAGTAGACTTCCCTTCATCTATTGAGTATATTTACGTTGAAAATTTCGCGGTCCTTCGGGTAGTATTTTGCAGTTAACGGCTGACCGTATCGAAATTTTACATGTATTTATTATAGTAGATGTCTATTTATATGTATCTATTATAATATAGATGATTTTTATCCTAAATGAATACCGATCTCATACAAAAATTCATGGGCCATAATTTTAAAGCCTTTAGAGGTATGAATAAATTTTGTTATCGTTATCCTCACACAGTAGCTTCATTTAAGCGGTGTTGCTTTGACAGAAAAAAGTTTCCCCGTTTCCCAGCAGTTCTGGGAGGTACTTAGAGGAGAATAGTTACTGGACCACCGCGTATAACTTGTATTATCATGTTTCCCGCGAGTTCTTTTTCAAAAATTAAAGTCTACTTAACGTCACGTCCCGGTTACCAGATAACTTCCTGCAGGCCCAAGTTTAGTCATCCGTTATAAAGTTTCCTCATTGTCGCCTACCCCATTTTTCGTAATTATTTCTGCGAATCCTACCGCGATTTCTTCGACCTTTTTACTATCTCCTCGCTGCAAGCCAGAGAGCTAACAGATGTGAACTTCTCGAGCTCTTATAACCTCTTTCCTTGAAATTACCATTCACTGTGGAATATATTATTTTTAATCCATGAACAGCTAGAGTTCTACAATTTTTAGAATAATTTAGAATTCTAGTAATCTTCGTTCTATAATCTTTAGAAGTTTCTCGTAGAAAGTGTTTGTTTGTAATACGTTTATTACGGTTCACTGGTGACACAAAGCTGCGTCAACGGTGACGGTGCATCAGCTGGATAAGGAATCCCGATAAGCTGGCGCTATAAATCATTCCTTATCAGACGAAGTAAACAATGCATAGCACAGTGGAGTTCTTCGTGAATTTTTATTACTTCTGAAATTAATGCACTCCGTGCGATGAATTGTAAGAAGTGGACTTTCACGAGCCGCGACTTAAGCTTTTCATTATTCATTTTCCTCATTACTCCCGCTGTTGGAATTTTTTATTGAGCCTCGTAAAATATTCGAGTGAACAATAAATCGTTAATTGGCCACCAAGCGTCCAGATGATACATATTCACGTACTTTGACGTTCAGGCGAACCAGGACGGGTCTTGGTTTTCTAAATCGGTCTTTAAACTTTAGGTGGTTTGAAATAGGTCACTCTAGGTTTCCAAGTTACACAAACCCGAATTCTTCGGTTTCTAAAGAGTTGGGAATAAGCCTCCACACTCGTAAATGATGCAGATCTAACATATTCAGTTTCTGAATGATTCAAAGCAGATCCATAGGCTTTTAAGCAGTGTTTTGAACTTTCAATTTCGGTTCGTTTACGAATACAATGAAATAAAATAAACAAATAATCTGCTTTGCAACAAGTTTTGCACTGCTTTCAGCTTACTCCAAACACAGACATCGATTCGTTTCCCAACGATCTCCGACGCAGTGCATTTCCATTCCCTCTTCCCTCGTTTTCCCGGAATCATTTTTCTTCGAGGAAAATCGAGGCATAAACGTGGCGCTGGTTTACGCGAAGAGGGTAAAACGAAGAAGAGAGCTTGGTAGCCGGGTGCCTTCGTTGACATAGAACGTGCCATAAGCGCGTTATGCAGTCGTGGAGAAAGGGGGTGCCCCGGCAGGGGAGAAGCTCGGCGTAAGTGGCTTGAGGAAGCTTGCGGGGTTGGAGGGACGGAAAGAAGGATACGCGCAGGCCGGGACGACACATCTGAGAGCTCACGGCCTGTGCAACTTTTCCCATCACCGTCGCGGCAAGCTTCGAGCTTGTTACGCGATGCTTGAAGCGTGTAACGCCAGATGCCGCGTATTGGCTCGCACCTGCCTCCACGCCGTCGAGAATCGAACTCGTTTTCGCGATCCTAGATTGTACTACAGATCTAGCGTGTTCTGCAAAGCTGTGGTTCTTCACGTTTTCAAAGCGAGGGACAATGTTGGTTGATGGACGAATTTACGATCGTAAATCATATATTTATATATATAGAATTGTGGGGACACGGAATCTCTGCGGGTGTTCTAAGGGGCTGCATCAAACACTTTACAACAGGGCCTGAACATCGGCCCGTCATTAGGCCCAAACGGCCAGTCGATTGTCATTACCACGAGTGTTTGATTGCAGCCTCATTAGAATCCGGAAAACATTTGCAGAGAGTCCCTTCCATGTCACCACATTTTCCCCTTCTCGACGCGTTCAGGGAATATAAAACTCAAACTTCCCTGGGCGCGACATCAGTTATACATTCAATCTATCACAGTTATCAGTCAATCTATCACAGTGTGATCAATCGCAGTACAGCAAATAAACATACCCCTCAGAATGATTTAAACATCTAAATATAAGGATTTTTAAATGTATCGATAATAGGTTTATAAATACTTGTATACATAAAATTAATACGTTGATTTGCATACCAATAAATGTTTACATTTTAATAAGGATTTATAAATGTATTAATAAATCATAATTTAAATAGTCGACGCAGAGATAAGCGTAATGCACATACAGAGTGGTATGTGCCCGTATAAATAAATAAATAAATAAATGATTCTCAATTCGATGTTGTTGGTCCATCAGTAATTATTGCAAACAGTTGGTTACGTTTATGAACGTGTTCTACCATCTCGTTTTTCATTTAAAGCAGTTATGAAACGAAATCCGATCGCGAGGAAGTAGAATTCCCTTATGTTTCCCGGCGTCTGCAATAATTCTGGCGACGAAGTAAAGTAAAAAGAGGCACTCGACGGAAGTTCTCGTTGGTGGAAGCACGTCCGAGACGTCGGAGCAGCTGCGTCAGCTTCGAAAATCGTTTTCCTGTAAACGCTTTTAAATTTCACGCCGCGCCGGAAACAACAGCGACGACACTCGTCTTCTTGTAACGCGTCCCTTCATTTTACGGAATTCTTTAATATTTTTAATCAAGTCAATTTTAAAGGGCCAGTATTGGTGCCCGAAATAACCATTTAAAGCTGTACCAAGCTCGTTACAAAAATTATTTTATTACGTCGTAATGATCGCTGAACAACACGCATTTTATAGATATTAAATATCTTTATCAGTTTTTGTACAAAAAATTCTCTAACGCTGCTCATTTTCCGTGATTTAAGTCAAATCCAGTAGTCGAACCGTACCATTACGCCGACGGTTACGCGTAGCCCCTTTCCATAGCGGGTGAGGACAGTTAGTTTTCCATGAGTCATTGGGACCATATGACCCTATTGATGTTTCAACTTTACATTAATGCAAAAACGATATAATCGTTGTTAAATATTAAGCAAGGAAGAAATTTGCAATTTTTGTTAACTGGTACAATAATAATTATTACACTACATAAATATGCAGGAATCATACAAAAATCTAGGATGACACGAAGATACTGATATTTTCTTTCTCCCTTAATTTTCCTTTAGATTTTTTCACCGCCCCTTTTTTTTAAATAGAAACTACATAATTCATAGATTAATACTTTCCACCTCGTCGTTTTTCCCCGCACCTCTTGTTTCCCGTTTTTCGATGCAAAAACAGATATGGATACTCAATTTTCGCCTCTACCTCTATATTTCCCCACTGTAAACCTCTCGATCCTCTTCATCCGGCCACGGCCGCCTCTGCTTTATCCCGATTTTCGTTTCCACAACCAAAATTCCCCTCTCCCCGGAGCTGTTCATCGACTTTTAAATTCGTCAAGCCGACCAATTCTAACCGGTGGCCTAAGCTGATGGACTTTTCGAAATCGTTCCACGCATCACCGATCGCTTTCAGCTGGTCTCTCTTTTTTTTTTGTTTGGTTTCGCCTCGACGATCCCACGGACGCAGCGTTTTTTTCGTGTCCGTGGTTCCATCAAACTTTCAATTTGTAACTAAATTGCGTGTCGTGTTCGTCTGTAAATAACGAACGAGGGGCAAAAGGGAGGGAGGAGTAGGTGCGAGAGTGAAAGGGGGAGAGGGACATGAAAATCATACTGAGCTCCGTTTTGAAGGATTCAACGCGTCCCGGAGATATAAAATCTCGTGGATCTCATATAAATCACGTACGGGTTTTCATCCTAAAATCTCGCACGTAAAGGGATTTCGTAATTTTTATTTTCCTTTTTCCTCAACCCCCTTTCGCTCTTCCCCGGCCCCTGGTGAAGGACTTCGAGCACACCCTCCGCCGATGGTTTCAACTTTCTCACGATGGCTCACTCTGCACGTTAATCTGTCCGCTTTTACTCGCGTGTGCACGTTTCGTGTGACGGTGACGAAGGTGGAACTGGGAAAGTCGTGATAATTTAGGTGTACACGGTTTTTCGTCGGTGCACGTTTGTTTTAGAAGCTTTAACGTTGTTTCTATTACTGAGAGAGATGTATAGCAGCGGACAAAAATTGAAGACCAAAGAGTCAACGAGAATAAATTAATTGATTTATCAGAAATGGCAGAATAAACAAAATATGCTAATCGATAAATAGTATTTTATCATAATTAGAATAAAAGTGAATGTATAAATAAATATTTGCAAACTATAAAGCTATGCTTTACATTGTCCTTTCCTCTCAAATTTTTGTTCGATACTGCTTTAGTACTTTCACCATCAAGAAAATGATAAATAATTTATTAATCAGTGTGTTCAATATCGCAAGCGAAGCTGTGCTAATTACAATCATTTTTGGACCATTAATTTTCATAAATGGCGGAACTTTTGCATAATATCGATTCTATGTTGCACGAGATAGTTATAATTCAAATAGATATTACCTTAATGTGAGTAATATCGTATAATACAATTGATGTATTATATTATAAATACAGTTGGTCGCATTATCCCTAGAATTAAATTCGAATAATGTCGCTGCTCGTTTCGCAGTTATCTCGGGTTTCGATCGATGAGAAAAAAAAGGGACACACGATGCCAGGATATTGTGCCAAGGAAATCCCGGATAATCCGTGGAATTCCACGGAGGGTACCAGGGGTCTTCGTGAATTCCCCGTAGCGTTTTCGTGTAATACGCGCTATCCCCTCTACATACGCCAACGGCAATCTGTTCGACGCCGGCTGATCTCGAGAAACTGCGAAAAGATTCGTGTCTCTTCGTATCACTTCAACAGACACAAAATTATTCTATAAGAATAATAATAGCGAAAGCAATTGCTATTATTAACACTAGAACTACCACAGCAGTCAAAATGACTGGTTGATGATTACTTATAGCAACCTTATAAATTTACTGTGGTAAAGTTTCCAAAATTTCCTATGATTTTTCGTAGAAGGTATAAATAAAGATTTATTTCTTATGTATTCCGTATTTTTTCATGTAATTTCCAATGTGATCTCTTCCGTGCAAATAAGTACGTTTTGATTGTCGGTAGTTCTAGTGTTAATCATGATAAAGCTCCAATCAGCTTTACGTCCCATTTTGTAATTAATACATAATTTATTTTAACATTAAAGCTTGCAATGCGCTATCAAAGTTTAACCCTTTCGTTTCGAGCACCGCTTATAAGCGGCATCCACGAGATGAACTGTGGGTACGAGCGCCGCTTATAGGCGGCATCCAAATGTACTTTGTATTTTAATAATTTTGTACGTCTTTTCATATTTAAAATTGTAAATATACTTGTTAAATTAGAGCAATGATTCTTTTATTCAGCACAGTTGTTATTTAAGACTTTGAAAAACGTATTTATAGAAACCACGCGCACACTGTGCATATTTCTGTTGCACGCTTCCGTTCAGTGATGGTATTTCGGCGGACTGGACAACCGAAGCGAAAGGGTTAAGTGGTAAACACTTTAATATTCACGACAAGTTCAAATACTAAAAATTGGCGATAATTAAGTTTTGTGATCGACTGTGTACTATTAGTGGTAAATATCTACGTTGAAATTCTCTGTGAATACCCCAGAAATAAACGAGATATAAATTGTCTAACAATATGGAAGCTATTCAAGCTCCTATATGGTGTAGTATCGTAGTTTTAGGGTATTTCTAGGGACGATTTTCTTGAAGAGAAAAGGATTACAGGGTTAAACAGAAAGCCAAATTGTAGAGTTAACCTAGAAACTGAGTTTCAGATATATATATGATTTGTACACATGTTAACACATTGTATGCCGGCCCCGCGAAAACGCGGGTTTGGAAGTCTGTTGCTTTAGCGCCGGGTTTGCGATAATACAACATTCTTTTGTTTGGCGATTAGTTTGTTTCTATTTTTCGTTATCGTTAAATTGCATATAATGAATATGCAAACCAATTTTAGTGTTTTACAATAATGTATAAAATTTTAAATATTTTCTTCACCTACAGTTTTAAATGCCTCAAATGCCACCGGCATACAATGTGTTAAGAGTACCTACACATTATTGTCATTCATAATTTAAATCACTTTAAACTTTTTCCATTAATCCTAAGTTTATGTACTATCAAATCTAATAATAATCATAAGACTTTCCACAATATAAATTCCAACTTCACCCCTTCATTCGTCCACTAATCTTCTCTCGTCTGGCTTAACTCCTTGAACTTCCCTTAAATCTCGAAACCATGCACCTTTCCCTACGTCCAACAGACGGTTGCCATCGCGGACAGCCCTGGAAAGGGAAAGAAACAAAGCCACCCGCATCCGTGCGCACGTACTTAACCGAACAAAACGCGGCTAGCGCCTTTAAATCCCCCCTTTGGTCGGTCGCCTCTAGCGAAATTCATTGTGGTTCCGCGAACTGCGCGTTGGAAAAAATTCCTCGGTCGAACGCGAAGGAGGTGGGGTGAAGGGTGAAGAGAAAGGGCGCCGAAGCGTCCTTCGACCACGCGAGCGGGGTGGTCGGGGGGGGGGGGTGGATTTCGTGGCAGCGCGGTGGAATTAAATTCCGTGCAGTTGGAAAGAGGGGAAAGGCGCGATGCTTGGTTTCGAGGATCGTTAGACAGTTGGAATGTATCGTTTGGTATGCGATAAACTGACGAGAGCGGCGATCGAGCGGATCGATCGAGCGAAATCCGTGCGAGGACCTCTTGAACGCGTCAGAGCTTCAATGATCGTTAATGGGGGGGGGGGGGGGGCAGCATTGGTGAATTAAATAACTGAAGTGGTCAGGGTGCGATTATGGGATTTCGTGTTCGATGGTTGGGGATGTAACTGCTCGAGGGGCAGATTTGCTAGGGGATTAATTGTTGAGGTTAATAGAACAGATCCGCACACTTGTTTAGATTCTTATACATTTAATACTGTCGAAACAATGTTTTGTATTGTCGTACCAAAATTACTGTTCACCACCTTCTATACGATTGTATAAAATTCGAAGCCTGTAGGAAAAAGCATAAAATTATCCCCCACACGGCACTGACTTCAGAAAAGAATATAAAAAATACATTGGAATATCTATTTGACTCCGACTTAACTAATAAAATCTAACCCACTATTAAACCGTCGCTAATGACCTGGTAGTCGATGCGACGTTAAACACTCACATAAAAAAAAAAAAAAAAAAATGTTTTGTACGTCGGTTTAGCTGCGAGAACGGTGTATTGCTTCCCGACTTTTTCGTAATCGCCTTGCATGGCGAAAGGGTTTTCTCTTGATAAGGTTGATTAAAGTTGATATCAGGAGTTGTTTAGGTGTTAAATTGAACACGATAGAGTTCAGTTGAATTGTTCTTGTATTTCTCTTGATACTGTTTATAGTAGTTGTGTTCTGAGTTGTTCTCTTGACGATGTTGATTACAGTTGATATCAGGAGTTGTTTAAGTGTTAAATTGAACACGATAGAGTTCAGTTGAATTGTCCTTGTATTTCTCTTGATAATGTTTATAGTAGTTGTGTTCTGAGTTGTTCTCTTGAGGTTGATTAAAGTTGATATCAGGAGTTGTTTAGGTGTTAAATGAACACAATAGAATAATTCAGTTGAATTATTCTTGTATTTCTCTTGATACTGTTTATAGTACTTGTATTCTAAGTTGTTCTCTTGACGAGGTTGATTAAAGTTGATATCAGGAGTTGTTTAAGTGTTAAATTGAACACGATAGAGTTCAATTGAATTGTTCTCGTATTTCTCTTGTTACTGTTCATAGTAGTTGTGTTCTGAGTTGTTCTCTTGACGAGGTTGATTAAAGTTGATATCAGGAGTTGTTTAGGTGTTAAATTGAACACAATAGAATTCAGTTGAATTGTTCTTGCATTTCTCTTGATACTGTTTATAGTAGTTGTGTTCTGAGTTGTTCTCTTGACGAGGTTGATTAAAGTTGATATCAGGAGTTGTTTAGGTGTTAAATTGAACACGATAGAGTTCAGTTGAATTGTTCTTGTATTTCTCTTGATAATATTTATAGCAGTTGTGTTCTGAGTTGTTCTCTTGACGAGGTTGATTAAAGTTGATATCAGGAGTTGTTTAGGTGTTAAATTGAACACGATAGAGTTCAGTTGAATTGTCCTTGTATTTCTCTTGATACTGTTTATAGTAGTTGTGTTCTGAGTTGTTCTCTTGACGAGGTTGATTAAAGTTGATATCAGGAGTTGTTTAGGTGTTAAATTGAACACGATAGAGTTCAGTTGAATTGTTCTTGTATTTCTCTTGATGATGTTTATAGTAGTTGTGTTCTGAGTTGTTCTCTTGACGAGGTTGATTAAAGTTGATATCAGGAGTTGTTTAGGTGTTAAATTGAACACGATAGAGTTCAGTTGAATTGTTCTTGTATTTCTCTTGATAATGTTTATAGTAGTTGTGGTCTGAGTTGTTCTCTTGACGAGGTTGATTAAAGTTGATATCAGGAGTTGTTTAGGTGTTAAATTGAACACGATAGAGTTCAATTGAATTGTTCTCGTATTTCTCTTGATACTGTTCATAGTAGTTGTGTTCTGAGTTGTTCTCTTGACGAGGTTGATTAAAGTTGATATCAGGAGTTGTTTAGGTGTTAAACTGAACATAATAGAGTTCAGTTGAATTGTTCTTGCACTTCTCTTGATACTGTTTATAGTAGTTGTGTTCTGAGTTGTTCTCTTGATGAGTTTTGTCTCTGAGTTATCCTCTTGATATCTATTCTGAGTGTCTGTTTTTACATCGATATTTATAGCAAAAGTGTTGGCACTCCTGAACCAATCACAATTGCTTACAAGTATTGTAGGAAGGGAGGGCTGGTAACCACTTCCCTTCTACCGAGGCAGGTATAGGGTCATTACGGTACGAATCTCCACCTTAATTCAGAACGCAACAAACAATATAAGTGATGAACGTAATTTCACGGGTTTTCTCTGACTGTATACGTGGGCATGAGTGGGCAACGGGGGAAAATAAATGAACGACGAACACATGAACGTCGGATGTGAGAATTGAAGCGTGTTGTGTGATAGTGATATGTTTTTTGATGCAAAATTGGGAGTATGCTGTGAACAGTAGTTATTATTGTTGGTTTCATTAATATGGTCGTTACTCTGTACTGTGGTTTTTAACAATAAATACTGATAAGTTCTAAAGCGCAACAAATACAATGGGAAATAACGAACAAGACGAATGAACACTTCACATAAAAGGTGAAACTGAGATTTCAGCAATTTCGCTGAAAGCAGAAAACGCTTAAGGACAGGTTTATGCATACAGTGTATCTTATTGTATTTCAACAGCAGCGACCACACGAAAGCAGAGTTATGTTTCACGTAATACTGGAATTTCCACCACGCGTCATAGCACCGTTTTATTCGTAACAGAATTTAATTACGTTACACGGGACTGCGGGATTACTTCATAATGCACACGAATGTGTCGTAAATTAAATTTCGTTTCGGATGGCCGGCTAGAAATTCGCTTGGGATCTCAACGTGCCGACCGTTTCTGTTCGTTCGTGAAATCACTTCCTTTCAATATCCCTCTTCCTTTTTCTTGTCGAACGAGATAAGAATAGTTTTATTCGCCGACGAGGGGGGGGGGGAATTCGATACTATCTCGAAGCTTCATAGAAATCCTCGCGATCGGTTCTCGACTTAATCACCGAATACTTTGCCGGAAGTTTCATAACTGAGCCGAACGAGAACTTCCGGTGGCAACCTTGCGATGATGAAAAGGTCACTTCTGCCTGGATTGTTCGGAAGTTCCCTGTAATTTGAGATTAACCCGGGAACAAGCATGCGAAAGGGAAGAGTCGTCGATGAGACAACCGATCTTTACTTTTTATTTTCACTGTTTGTTGAACGCTCGAATGCATCATCGTATCTCCTGTGATCTCCTGCTAACAAAGTGACTGTTTAAAACGATCTCACAGAGCGGGATTGTTACACGAGACACGAGAAGTGCTGCGTAGAGCAGTGAATTGTGTGAAAAAAGCTGTAAATATAGGTTCGAGCTTCCATATTTGTCAACTTTCTGTCGCGTTTTTCTAGAGCTCGCTGATTGAAGGATATTACCTGTTCGGCTATCGAAAATAAGAGAATGGAATTTTTGAATACTCGAGAAATTGAAAATAAATGATTATTAAATTTCTCGAGAATTCCTCGAGAAAGAATTCTTCAGATGGAACACTAGTTATCAGTATCCTGTCCATGTTGACATTGTTTGACACCTAATAATTGAATAGAAATTGAGAATAAACAGTTATGAAATTTCTCGAGAAAGAATTCTTCAGATGGAACACTAGTTATCAGTATCCTGTTCACTTTGACATTGTTTGGTACCTAATAATTGAATAGAAATTGAGAATAAACAGTTATGAAATTTCTCGAAAAAGAATTCTTCAGTTGGAACACTAGTTATCAGTATCCTGTCCACGTTGACATTGTTTGGCTCCTAATAATTGAATAGAAATTGAGAATAAACAATTATGAAATTTTTCGAGAATTCCTCGAGGAAGAATTCTTCATATGGAATACTAGTTATCAGTATCCTTTCCACGTTGACATTGTTTGGCACCTAATAATTGAATAGAAATTGAGAATAAACAGTTATGAAATTTCTCGAGAAAGAATTCTTCAGATGGAATACCAGTTATCAGTATCCTGTTCACTTTGACATTGTTTGGTACCTAATAATTGAATAGAAATTGAAAATAAACAGTTATAAAACTTTCGAGAAAGAATTTTTCAGATGGAATACTAGTTATCAGTATCCTGTACACGTTGACATTGTTTGGTACCTAATAATTAAATAAAAATTGAGAATAAACAGTTATGAAATTTTTCAAGAATTCCTCGAGAAAGAATTCTTTGGATGGAATACTAGTTAGTGGTATGCTATTCACGTTAAAATTGTTTGATACCTAATAATTAATACCTACTTTCACACAAAAGTGTGGGTTCGTGTCTATAAATTGAAATATAGGACATAGGCCTGCGAAATGCAGGCAGCGCGAAACATGGACACGCGTTCCATTGGCAGGAGGAGAGCCATGGGATGGTAAATGGCGTGGATATCTCTCCCAGGGTGCCAATCGGGGGAATTCCAGGTCGAGTCAGATCGCGTGGATCGATGTCAGGACCTTTGCTACACGAGGTCCGTCGGGCAATTATCGTCACACGTGTTCGCTTGTGTGACGTGCCAGCAAACGGCGATGCTCGACCTGAATTAGGAACGGTGCCCCTGGCCGTACCTAATTTTGACCCTGTCTTTTCGATGTTCGGGAACGCATTCTAGCGGAAAATCGCTGCTTTATTGTGCACCGGAATCGTTGAAACGTTATGTTTGTGGAATTGAGTGTTAATAATTGAATCTACGCGAGGTCAATGAGATTTAACAGGGTAGAAATACATTTCGTTGAATTTTCAAATTGGAAAGATTTTTGATTCGCTTGATTCTCTTGAGATTTGGGGACAATGTCTGAGAAAAGTGTGTTCAGTAGAACAAAGTATAATATGGCATACAATCTTTCACGTCCTCTTGTAATTAATTTTTTAAAGTGTTTTTGAATTATTATTAATGAGTGTATTGTGAATTAAAGAGTTTTTAATTAAATTTTTTACTAATAAGAATTAATAAAATTTTATTTATTTATTTATTTATTTTATTTACTGTTAAATGCCCGTTATAAGGTAACAACGAGTACATGATAGGAAGATAGAAGTATAAAAAGAAAGGAAATGTTATATACAACATTCTAATATTTATATATAAATAAATAAAAGTTCTGAATTTGAATAATTATTAATTAATTAAATTCATTTGTGATTTATTTATATATTAATATTGATTGTATCTTTTACCCAATTCGGAAGATTTTCAAAGAAAATTGATGGCAGAACCCTCAATTACACTCTGATCCCTAAAATCAACCGCTACGAAATGCACAAAGTACAAAAAAAGGAAAACAGTCATCGTGCAGCCTTTAAACTCGTTTCAGGAAGCGACTTTGGTCTATCAGATCCCTCGATCTTAACCCGCACCGGAAGTACGGCAAGTTGGACGCCCTACCACGGGGTACCGTGGGTCCGTTTCACGGATTCAGTGATCAGGAACGTTCCTAGGGGTTGGATGGAAGGGAAGACGGAAGGGAGAGCTTCGCGACGGCGAGAGTAACGATAACGGGGTGGCAACAAGTGCTCTTAACGCCCTAACGGTTTTCCCCCGCGGCGCTTCTTAGGGGTTGCTCTCTCCTGATGCGTTATCCTCAAAGGACCCAGTCGGTGGTACTGTACAGTGTCAGTCAAAAGTTTCAACCTGCTATGTCCACGTAACGTAACTTCATTTTATGACTTCGTTGGTGCTTTAACCCTTTCACTATATACGCCTTCACAAGTCCATCAATATACAGGGTGTTCGGACAGCCCTGGGCTTAAATTGAAAGAGTAACTCCCTGAGACATTCTAAGACGAAAATCAAGAGTAACGATTTTGCGTTTGAGGCTTTGTTTACGAGTTATAACTAGTTAAAGGTATCGTTTAATCCGGACCGTTCGACTCTTGAGAGCGGGTAACCGAGGCAACTCGGTCGGTAATGTCGCTGAGTCCACAATGATGCTCAAGCGTCGAACGGTCCGGATTAAACGATATCTTTAACTAGTTATAACCCGTAAACAAAGCCTCAAACGCAAAATCGTTACTCTTGATTTTCGTCTTAGAATGTCTTAGGGAGTTACTCTTTCAATTTAAGCCCAGGGCTGTCCGAACACCCTGTATACGAAGGGCGTATATATACGCCCTCACAAATCCATCAATATATACGAAAGGCATAAATATACAATTAAGCCCTTTGTTAGGAAAAAACGAAATTACTTTCCGAACAGCCCAATATTTCTTGGTATATGTGGATTGGTAATAGATATACAAGAAATGTCCATAAATCTAGAGTTAATACATGAACGGGGTTGGTAGATCCAACGAAAACTTCAATAAACATATATTTGTGTATTTACATTTGTGTAGTACATGTTTCATATAATTTGTTTCCTGTTTATAGCACACTGAATACACATAAAATTACACTCAGTTAATTTTAATTTTAATAGCTTAAAAGGGATTTTTGAATTGTGCCTATCGATTTGTTAATTCAAAATAATAATTATCGTCGTGACTACGATATCATATTTTTATTGAGAGTTAATGAGAATTCTCGAGAAGTCCAGAGCCCCATTCCTCGTTTCTCGAGAAATCAGGAACACCGGGCTAAGGCGATGCGAAACTTTTGACGGACAGTGTACTCACTCTTGTGATGGGAGGGGGTGGGGGTTGAAGGTGAGGGGGTTGAAAGGGAAGAAGCGGTTTCGAGGTTGAAAGGGAGTTACAGGATGCCGCGTTGTGGCATCCGAATGAATTCTTAAACCGGTCCGACGCGATGGAATGCGCGGCAGCCTCATTTCCCGAGTCGCGCCCCCCTCCCCCGTCGAGGCCACCCCTTTTCCGTTTGCGGCATCTTTGGCCCGCTCGTTTCTTCGACCTCCTTAGCTGGCCTCGCTCCTTTAAAACCCGCCGCCTCCTTCCGCATCATATCTAGAAGAAGTCCGGTGTAATTCCTGCTTAATGGCTCCACTCTCAACCCCCTCCCCTCTCTCTTCTCGCCCCTTCGTCGCTTTCCTCCATCTCTGAGGCTTTTTAAGAGTTGGAGAGTGTAAGGTGGTGAAATTGCCGGTGTAATTAGTCGGCTCGTGTGCACTTCCGGAAGTTACCTCGTATACTCTGCTTAAGTTAAGTTTTATAGTGGCTTTGGTTTACATGGGGGGTGGGGAAAATAATAGGGGTTGCTGGTGTTTTGATTGCTTAACCGTTTGAACAACGATGTTTTTCTAGTACTGTACAGAGAAAGTGATGTGACACCATTGCTGTTTAAATTGTTAAAAGTTGAGCATTTTTAATATTAAAATTTAAAATTAAAAATTTTTAAATTGAAACGTAGGAAACAAATTTTCGTTAAATGTACGATTAGAGGGATTCGCAAATGGTGAGGGAAATGTTAGTGATTTACAGTAATGGGCAAAAGTTTGAGAGCAAAGGGTCAACGAGAATAAACTAATTGATTTATAGACATAGTAAACAAAATTTTGTATTCTATGCTAATCGATGAATAATGCTCTATCGCAATAACAATAAAAATGAATGTATAAGCAATATTTGCGAGCCGTAATGCTATGCTTTACATTGTCCTTCCGTCTTAAACTTTTGTCCGCTACTGTACGTCAAATGGAATGAGATAGTATCTCAAAGAACACGATTACCTTAACAAACCTTTTTCATTTCATTCTACCTTAAACATACAATTGATTTTGTTCCATTATTAAGCAGAGCCAGTAGAATGTGTCGCTCATTAGTCATCCTTCAGGGGTTTACTAAATCAAGTCTCAGACCTCTCAATCACTATTGACTCGCCAATAAACATGCCTGCCGTTAAATTCCCTAGAGGAAAACTGACAGGGGCAGCACCGAGAACGCATCTGCCCCTCGGTTATATACACGGAGTCAATAAAATCATAGTCAGAGTTATCGAGAGCCCCTCGAGCAGTCGAGGGAAATCACTTTCCTTCGTCCAACCTGTTTCTTCTGCTCGCTCAAAAGAGCTGTAACGTTTTTCCCTAGCCGTTCGAACGAAGGAAGGGAAGGGCGAAGAGAGGGCGTAAATCAAGTCGCGCCCTTCTTGAAGCGTCTGCTGCTGACAGATCGACCCACCCCTTCCCTTTCGTCCGCCGAAAACCGTATTACGCCTCCTTAAAACAGCGCCGCCAACGTGAAACACACAGTTTCATTCGATTTACGGGTCGCGCCTCCTGGTAACGACGTAACCAAATTTACGAGTGTATCTCGTATGCTGACGAGATCGTTCCAAGAATTTTCCTTCTCTGCCCTCCTCCCCCCCCCCCTCCTTCCCTAACCCGTCTGTCTTCTTTCTGGTGTGAATGCTGAATTACAAACGGCTGATGCTGGATCCTGTGACTGAATTCATTTTATGGATGCAAGGGGAATAAGGGGAACTCTCGTGTTAAGGGTGCTTTGAAATCTTTTTTTTCTTTCGGGTTGATAGAGTAGCTGCAAGTGTGCTGAGTGAGTGGTATAGTTATTTGGGAACATTAGATAGATAACGATAATGAAATCCTTGGATCAATCAATTTTTTCGTTGAGTAATGAACTTTCTGAGGAAACTTATCAGAGAAGCTTTTACTTATATGGATCATATAAAATAATTTTATCGTTGTTATTTTGTTACGGTTAAAAGTTGAGTAAAACCATAAAAATGTTTACTTTGCGAGAATGAGAAGTTGATATTGAAAATCAATTTGACACCGATGGTTCCCAGCGTTTTTATTAAATACTGAGACAAGTTTCAGTCGAATAAAATATACAATATCGAAGTTAAGAAGGAAAATGCGAATGTATTAAGAAGTAAAAGAATGAATAACTAGAAAAATGGAGAACTTGCTTTCTTACGTGAGAAATACTATTTCATTTGATAATTTTGCTGGAAACTGGTTGAAAATATATGATTTACCCTTAAAACTTGTATACGATTAAATGTGTAGTGTTAATAATAATAATAATATTTATTTATTGATTATAGAAATATAGTTACAATACTATGTACAAATTTTACTTAGCACGACTCTCTACACGGTATCACGTCTAATTCAACTCTCTACACGGTATCACATCTAATTCAATTCTCTACACGGTATCACGTTTAATTCAACTCTCTACACGGTATCACGTCTAATTCAGCTCTCTACACGGTATCACGTCTAATTCAACTCTCTACCCGGTATCACGTCTAATTCAACTCTCTACACGGTATCACGTCTAATTCAATTCTCTACACGGTATCACGTCTAATTCAACTCTCTACACGGTATCACGTCTAATTCAACTCTACACGGTATAACGTCTAATTCAACTCTATACGGTATCACGTCTAATTCAACTTTACACGGTATCACGTCTAATTCAACTCCCTACACGGTATCACGTCTAATTCAACTCTACACGGTATCACGTCTAATTCAACTGTACACGGTATAACGTCCAATTCAACTCTACTCTTTTCGACCAGCGAAAACTGTCGCTAACCCTTGGCCTTTCTCCCACCACGTACCTTGGAAAAATTCCTCAAGTATGACCATATTTGGGCATTTTTCGAGGGCCTCGCGCGTCGCCAAGGGTTTTCCCCAAGCAGGTCTGAACTTTCGCTGTTCACCCCTCACTTTATCTTACGTTCTAAAATTAATTACGATACTACAA
>JAOPTO010001363.1:263025-351593 GCA_033822845.1 Tetrapedia diversipes | reverse complement strand
AATTATAAATTATAAATATATCGCAATTATAAATTATAATTATATCACAATTATAAATTATAAATATATATAAATTAAAATTTATATTATAAATTTTAACGCAAAGTTCCAATAACTTCGAGCAGCTGTTTTTCCTTTCGCCTTTACATCACCTTCGACGGTCACGCAGCTGCATATGTTTGAGTATTCATAAACATTCGTTATTTCGATCTCGTTCTCCGAAACTTCATGCACACCGTGACCACCGCGAGGAGCTCGTTGAAATTATCTTCCTCGTGTGTACACGGAAAACGTGACCGATTCCAGAGTGGCCCTTATAATTATTCATCAACGAATATGAAACTCCCTTTATCCTTCGGTCTGCCGTTATCCTTGGTGCCTGTAACCAATTAATAAACCCTCAATTAATGTGTAATCGGGTGCACGGTCCAGGCGAACCGATTGAAAATTAATGACCTCAGCCGTTGTCACGTAAATTAATTGCGACGCGGCGTTGTGGCCGGCATGAACGCCAGGCAATTTTACAGTCGCCTCTTCCCTTTCCCGTTGATTATTTATTAAAAGTTTGCGCCGCCTCTTTGTCAATTTCCGGTATGAATATCGTGTCGGATGAAATCGATTTTTCTGTTCTCTGCTTCCATACAATTCGTGTTCGCTACTGTTCAAAGGTTACTTGGTATTCGTGTCTATGAAAAGATTTTCTTAATTTTTCACTTTTGTTGTAATAATTTTAAATTCGAAAATAATTTTATTATATCAATATTATTATATTAATTTTATTATACATTATATTTTAATTATATTACAATATTATATTGCATTAGTTGTGTTCTGTTTTGTATAATAGCTTGTTACAACTGCAAAATAATGGTAAGGTAGTAATATTATTGTTAATAATATCGTAATGTTAATGTTATCGGTATAAGAATGATAGTAATAAGATTTTCTCTAATTTTTAATTATGGTAACATAAATAGTATTCTATATGCACACACTAGCATTTCGAATAAAATCGGTGTTCTAGTGTAACTAAATTTTGAAACACGCTGTAACCCGTTTCGTATACTCGTTAACGATAATAATTGCTTGCTCGAAGCTTTCTACTATTTCGTCTTTACTTTGTTCCCGAGTTCCGGGCACAACGTGTAAACAGTCGACTTCGTGGCATTCAATTTCGGCGAACTGCTATTTAGTTACAAGTTTCTATTGCACCGTGCTGTTACATAACGGTATAATACAGGTGTGTATTTCATTCGTTCCGTTGATTGAAGTCAAATTGATCTTACTCCGACAGTTATACAACAAGCAGTTCAATCTGCCGGCTGAAGAATCAATCTTTCGCTCCATCAATCCTATTATATTTTCATGCGCAACGTTGCATTTGAAAACTTGTTGCTTGATTCGGTCAATCGTGCGACGCAGTGTCAAGCTCACGTGTATTTGAAAACGTGTAACGTGAACGACGAAGGAATTTAATAAACTTCCGATATATTTAGAAATTTATTAAGGGAAGAGGATCAATTTATGTTTGCGTCAACTTCCATTTAAAAAGAACGAAATTAATATATTAATATACCGATATATTTATACGTTGCTATATTAATATACTGTTATATCGATATATTTCTATACTGATGTATTGATATATTGTTATTTTCATGTATGGTATATGATATATTACTATTTTCATATATGGTATATTGTTATATTGCTGTTTTCATGTATGGCATATGATATATTGCTATTTTCATATATGGTATATTACTATATTGCTATTTTCGTGTATGCTATATGATATATTGCTATTTTCATGCATGGTATATTACTATATTGCTGTTTTCGTGTATGGTATATGACATATTGCTGTTTTCATGTATGGTATATTGCTATATTGCTATTTTCATGTATGGTATATGATATATTGCTATTTTCATATATGATATATGATATATTGCTAAATTAATACTTATACCGATATACTGATATTCCTAAATTCTTAAATTCCTAAAATTGTTAACATACAAGTACAAGTAAATCAAAGATTTTAAAATTCTAAAATTTTCTGTAAGCTTTTAAAGAATCTTTGACCAATGTTACATCTAGTTTCAAATTCAACTGAATCAACTTGTAAAAGGCTGCTGCCAAAGGACCAAGTTACGCGCTCCATAATTACAGATCCAATCAACCGCGAGTTGTACAACGCAGATGACGATTCTTAATCTTAACGATTGCTTAATCACTCGGCTTTCGGTCTAATTGAATAAATTTCCCACGTGGCCGTCGTTCTTTGACGAGGAAGGATTTCCAGCAGCCCGTTTGTCGAACAAAATTTCCACAGTTCTGGCCAAAAGCGAGTCCGTTCTGGTTATACGTTCGTTTGTGTCGCAAACGTTTCCACGGTAATAAGCTTAAACGGCCGGCATTAAAATTTCGTTAATTAAGTGACACTCGTCAGCCAGATCGTTGCACGGTTATCGATCCGTTCTAATTTGCACCGTTCTAATTTACACGCTTACGCACGTGTACCGATGGTAATTTGGTTTCCACGTTAGGGCAAACAAAGATCGGGCTTTAACCCTTTACAATTCCGTGTGATTTGATAGTTAGATATCCATGCGTCTATATTTTTTAAACCTGATTTATTTACTAGTTTGTGGTATTTTATTATTAGTATACTAATATACAAGTGTATATGTTTAACATAATAACTGGTGCAATAATTAAAATGTAGAATTACTGATGTATTGCATCAGTGTAACAGTGTATTGTTATTTTGATATATCGATGCACTATTTTTATATGAAAGTAAAATTTATAAATTAAACTATAGACTTCTAAATGTTTCATTGTGACTGTATGTATTTTGGGATCTTATTTTTATTCAGTGAGATGGCAGGGTTCAGGTGTAGGTAAAACAAAGTGAAGTTCTTAGATATTGTATATATTTAAAATAGTTTAATGGTAACAACTTTAATAGTATATATAACAGTTTAATAGTACAAACGACTTTTCAGCTTAGCAATTTCGACGTTCCTACTTCTCCAAACACTCGTTTCCTTTCTTTCTAATTGTTAACCTTCCTCACTCGATACATTCGATCACGTTCACCAAAAATTCCTCATTTTTAGTCGCGACAAATTGAAAAATCTCAAAAACACCAAATATTCTATGTTCACACGACTATCTCTCAACTCAAGCACTCTTCACATTTCCCCAGAATCGTACTCGTTCGATCGGATTCCTAGATACACAAGTAAAAGAATTTTGCAAATTGATTGGAAGAGATGTTCCATCGCATTTAATTTGACGAGCTGTGCAAGGGTGTTTCAAGCAAAAGCGAATAGAACGAGAGATCGTAAATTTTTCCGCGTCGATGGTTGATTGTTATTTTTACCAAGTGGCTCGGGCATCGTGAAACGTAAATACGGGAATTCCTACGTAGAAGTGACCTGAAATCGTGGGGGGACGCGTTGACAGGAGAAATCTTTTATTTAAAGAATATAGGATTAGAGATCGCACGGGATGCAGAAATCGTATTTCAAACTTTACACGTGTATCTCTCTCGATCCACTCAGACGAGTGTATACTACACGAACACAGTTGACACAGAGTGTTTCCCTTGAAACCGTTTCAATATTCCCGACAAGAGTCTCGATAAAATGCTCTCCGGTGAATCTACTGGTTTATGAACGAGGATTTTCAAACTGAACGTTTCTCTCCCTCCCGATTTAACACCAGAAAGGCCAATTAGGTCGAGATGATCCATCAGAGCACCAAGGAAAGCGAATATATTTCCTGCTGATGTAAGAATAATTTGTTGCTGCTTCTCCAATTTAAAAGAACGCGAATACATGATTCGAGCTTGAATTAATTACAGAATTTTCACTCTTTGGTTTTCGATGATTATTCCTTCAAGTACTGTAACTATATCGAAGTGTACATACATGAAAGCTCCACTTCTTTCGGTATAATTTTTCACGTTCATTTTTACACATTCGGATAATGTGACCTAGAAATTTGTCACCTGTATTAAACCTTCGTTTACACGAATCTTTTCAATCCTATCCTAATCAACTCGTTGGAAATAAAATACGTTCTAACGTATAAACAAAAACTAATCTCTTAGAAGAAATACAGTCGCTCCAAAAAGTATTCGTACACTATGTCACAAATAAATTCGTTTAACCTTGCAATTCTGATGGAAGTGTTTAATTAAACTTGGTGGGTATGTAGATCGTAGTAGTATACGTATGAATTAATCTCTTCTTTTCATCTAAATGCCATTTTAAAGGGGCGTTGAAGTTTCTGAATTTTCTCTCATTTTTCAAAGATAACTTTCTAATGGTACTTGATGAAGCAAAACCTTTCAAATACAAAATCTTTAATTGTTAACACTCTATCGCCCTGTCATAAAAAAGAATACAGAAAAATTTGTACTCAAAAAGTGAAAAATCACTGAAACTTTGAGATTCGTTATCAGCCCCTTTAAAAGATATTTTGCCGCCAAAAAAATTGCTCCACGCAGGACACACCACGCTCTGTACATGCATAAAGTTTCATTGAAATCAGAATTTCCTTATAATACAGTGTACGAATACTTTTTGGAGTCACTGTACATAGAAAGCGTTTGTGCTATAAGTATTCTCTGATCGAGATCCGTATTTTCGTTTTCATCAAGTTACACAGCACTCTCATCATATTTGTGGTGACACGGAACCTCTGCGGGTGTTCCAAGGGGCTGCATCAAACATTTTACAGCAGGGCCTGAACATCGGCCCGTCATTAGGCCCAAACGACCAGCCGATCGTCATTACCACGGGTGTTTGATTGCAGCCTCATTAGAATCCGGAAAACACTCGCAGAGAGTCCCTTCCATGTCACCACATTTTCCCCTTCTCGACGCGTTCAGGGAATATAAAACTCAAACTTCCCTGGGCGCGACACAGTATAATCAATCGCAGCATAGCAGTCTCAGTATATCAGTATAGCAGTCTCAGTCGCAATATATCAGCATCTCAGTATATCAGTATAGCAGTCTCAGTCGCAATATATCAGCATCTCAGTATATCAGTATAGCAGTCTCAGTCGCAATATATCAGCATCTCAGTATATCAGTATAGCAGTCTCAGTCGCAATATATCAGCATCTCAGTATATCAGTATAGCAGTCTCAGTCGCAATATATCAGCATCTCAGTATATCAGTATAGCAGTCTCAGTCGCAATATATCAGCATCTCAGTATATCAGCAGTATAGCAGCCTCAGTCGCAATATATCAGCATCTCAGTATATCAGTATAGCAGTCTCAGTCGCAATATATCAGCATCTCAGTATATCAGTATAGCAGTCTCAGTCGCAATATATCAGCAGTCTCAGTAGTATATCAGTATATCAGTCTCAGTCGCAATATATCAGCATCTCAGTATATCAGTATAGCAGTGTCAGTCGCAATATATCAGCAGTCTCAGTATATCAGTATATCAGTCTCAGTCGCAATATATCAGCATCTCAGTATATCAGTATAACACAATTCAGATCAACCTTGTACCGTACAACAAATAAACATACTCTACATATTATTCGTTTCTAAGGTCACAATTGGCTGTTTCGTTCGAGAAATACGGAGTTTCGGTACAGCATGCGTTCGGGATTTGTTTCGTTGGGTTTGACGAATGGACGTGCTGTTTTATGAATGATGGCGCACGGTAATTGACCGGCGTGACATTCAATCGGTCACTTTCGTATGAATCGGAACAATGATTTCAATGTCTTCGATACAGATATGAATGGCCGGCGATCTGCATCGCAAATGCCTCTACCGGAATGGTAATGTCCCGAGGCTAGGTACTCGCGTTGAATTTACTACAACGAGAAATCGATTACGAGCTGCGCCTTTTGTTTCCTCTCTTTTTTGCACGTGAGCCCAGTTTCGAGGATCGAAACAGTTTCATTTAATCTCTCGTTAGTAACACGATATTATTCTGGTCTTTGCCAATAATTATCTTTTAACGTGATCTAACGTTGAGTTACCATTAAATTGCTGTTTTTCATTTATACTCTACGTTTCTTAATTCAAATGTTTCTTAGATATAATTATTATAGTATATTAATGTTACATATTAATGTGTTGGTAGTGTATTAATATGTTATAGAATTTTATAACGTTGAGTTATTATATTAGTAATGTTATATTAGTGTTAAATTAGTGTAAAGTATTACTCGATATTAATTATAATGTATTACGTGCTTGGTTGTAGCTTTTTATATTAATTTTTTACTGTGCGTTCGTTATCGAGATACACTTTTTTAAGAAGTATTAATTTTTCAATTCACATGATAGCTTTTGAAGAAATAACGTTTAACGAGTTGATCAGCTGAATTATAAACACTTGGGAATGTTTGCAACCGTGTCAAGAAGGTATTTGCGGTCATATTTTCAAGTTTCTACTCGTAGAAACCTTTGAAAACGGAAGATCGGTCAGTTAATTCGAGAAATAATTTTCAACGATCGATCGATAAAATTTATTCAACAAAATTGACTTCGTTACTTGTATCAAGTGAAATGATACAAGTATCCCATTAAATAGTTAAAGTTTAACTTATTTATTTATTTATTTGCTTACGAGAAAACCCCTTTAGAGTGAACAATTGAAATTTAAAGCTAGCACGAGTGGAAAAGAAGTCAATGGATTTACAATAACTGTTTATATTTTTTAGAATAGTATTAAGACAATTATTAGTACCGTATAGCATAGTAGGAGATTCCTCTAACATAAGAATACGATGAGGAATAGAATTTTATCAATTGATCGTAATTATATTCGAATTAGGACGATTGAAACATGCTCTGTGGCCCCTTTTGTTGCATCGCTTTCGCTAACTGCCACGAGAACTTCCCCGTGAAAATGAAACCTATTACCATGGAAACTGTTTACCGTGAAAACTTGGTTAATATCCTATGGAAGACTTTAAGACACAGGTTGCTTACTTAACAAACTCCCGTTATCTCCTTCATAAATCACACAAACTTGGGCAGAAGTTAGCCTCGATGTCTCGTACATAATTAACCGTACAGGCTACCCTTTTGATCGTCGCCCCGTTTCGAGCGCAAATTTACCCAGTAATCAAATGATTTCAATTAATCGACGACATTTTAACGAACGCCAAGCCAAGAGCTCGTAACATTTTGTATCGGTCATGGTAAGGGTTTTGGGTGACGATTACGATTCGTTAGACTTCGCGCTGCAGGCGCTAGGGCTGACCACACGCGTCTTATACTACTGGCCGACGAAAACGATTTTCTTCACTGTTGCGCTAATTTTCTAAATAGATTTTTACATTACTAACGCGATGTCATTGTAAATGTATGCCAAAATGTTTTCAATCGGTAAATTAAAACAGTTTAAATCGCTATTAAGTCCCGATCGTCTTTTATCCTACATTGTTAACACTTAGCCGACTGCCACTGTCCAATTTATGTAAATTTAAAAAAATTCACAGAATTTTCTATAAGAAGTACAATTTAGAATTTCGTTCCCCTCATATTCACACTTAGCCGACCGAATGTGGAGATCTTTCATTTTGTCCTCAACAGAGCACTGCAAATTGATTCTGTTTGCTTATTGTTATCAGTTAGTCTTCAACTACTACTGTTCATAAATTTTCTAAAATACAATTTTTAATAAATTCAACGTCAGCTTAGGACCAACTAATTAGTTGGGTATATACATATTTTGCCTGAAAATTGAAATTAAAAAAAAAAAATAAAACTTTATTTTTAAGAAAAGTTTGTTCAAAACAATTTTTACGTATATATGCTGTTTTGAAAGTACATTTTCCGCACATTTTTTTATTACATTTAGCACAAACGCCCTTACTCCTATTCCTTTCACATGACACTTAAACTTGACAAAATCACAAGTGAGTCGAATTGACTCACTCCGGCAATCTAGTGTTAAGAAACCGATTCGTGTTTAACGCGGCTAGTATCAATTTTGTGACTGTTATTAATTTTGATCGATAACAACAATTCGTTACAAAGTTTCGAAGAGGGCGAGCTTCCGTTGTCCGGGAGAATTTTCGCAATTTCGCGGTATCGATCGTCAGCGTCTCGATTCGGCCGTGACAAAATCACGGGCGATTCGTCAGGCTTCGGGGTGCAACGTGCTCTGACGAAGTTTCGCGAGGACAGGTCCACTATCCCCGGGACTTTTTGATTTATCGTTCAATTTCCTTTGCAGAGGCGCGCATGCACGAGTGTGTCTTTCATTTGATTAACCGTTCAGCCTCCTATCTCTCGCGCCGCTGTACCTTTTCACCGTTACCTATGTCCCCTTCGTTCCGTTTCCCTTTTTCCCATTTTCTCTTCGTTTTTTTTTTTTTATTTTCTGGGGTTCCTCTTCCCACTAGTTTCTCCTCGCTTTCAGGCTCCCGATGTCTGGTTGCGTTTAATTAGTTTCAGAAGACACCTTTGAAGGCGGTTATAATCGTTCGCGAGACTCGTTTCCGAACAATTTGCGCTATTATCGATCGCAACAACTTATCTTAACCTTTTGCATTTGCGACATCACAAATTTTACCGTGGGATCTTCATTTTTTTTTAATTATACTCATGAAATGTTGCAGCTAAGTGTGCTATTGGGAATGGGGTTTTGTATTGCTGATATAAAACTGCTATGAATTTTAATGGTTTTAATGACGGAATCGATTCACGAAAATTTCTTACGTCAAGTTCTATAAAATTGTGCATTTTGCGTGACGATGATTCGATTAGCAAACTGTTAGCACGTTACACAGCGATACGGTCTAATCCAGTTAAATTAGAATGATTAATTAGCGACCCGGCCGATCTAATTATGCGAGTTTATGCGAAATTATGCGTGCCCGTAGTTTGTCGATCATTGAGTTTTCGAAATGAGATGGAGCTCGATAGGCGCCAGTTTCAATTTCCTGTGTCATGGGACAGAGGAGAACGTATGGGGCAATAAGGTTTGACGAGGATGAGGTTGTAGATGAATGAAATCTCATGATTAGCTTTACTGTAACATATACGTGATTAGGTGAGGGTAATTTTCAAACTTGGTTCGTGGTAGAATTAATAGTATTTGCTGATAATTTTGCTAATAAATGTAAGTGTAACAATTTTACATTTGTAAGTTTTGATGTAATCAAGATACAACAGATAACAAAAGTTTATAACCAAAGAGTCAACGAAATTAAACTAACTAATTTATAAGGAGTAGCATGTTTAACAAAATTTGTGTTTTGTGCTAACCAATAAATAGTGTTCTACCATAATAACAATAAAAATAAATGTGCAGACAATATTTGCAGACCATCAAACTATGTCCTACATTGTCCTCTCGTCTTAAACTTTCGTCCCTTACTGTATCAGGAAACTAAGATTACAAAGATAGTGTAGCCTATAGTAAATAGATGACGATAATTAAAAATTGTGTTAAACCTGCTACGTAGATAGAAATTTTCAAGATTTATACATATATTCGAATTGTGTTTTTTCTTTCATAGTTAATAATCATTCTTTTGTTCTTTGAAGGTTGTTCGAATTTTTTAATTCTATATATTGCTCTCAAAAAATTAAAATAATTTCTGCTGATCGATAAAATTTCAATAAATTTACTAGGCTCTTTTTTTCATAGTTAATAATCATTCTTCTGTACTTTGAAAGTCGCTCGAATTTTTTAATTCTATATATTACTTTCAAAACTAAAATAATTTCTGGTGATCGATAAAATTTTAATAAATTTACTAGGCTCTTTTCTTTCATAGTTAATAATCATTCTTTTGTTCTTTGAAGGTTGTTCGAATTTTTTAATTCTATATATTGCTCTCAAAAAATTAAAATAATTTCTGCTGATCGATAAAATTTCAATAAATTTACTAGGCTCTTTTTTTCATAGTTAATAATCATTCTTCTGTACTTTGAAAGTCGCTCGAATTTTTTAATTCTATATATTACTTTCAAAACTAAAATAATTTCTGGTGATCGATAAAATTTTAATAAATTTACTAGGCTCGTCTACGAACAAGGGTACGGTCGAGTAAAGAGAAATCGTTTCGCGTTTCTGTTAAAGACGGTAATTGCGTGCAGAACGCTTTTCTAAATCACTGCTCAACGAGAGGCGCATGATTTCGCAGCAACCTTGCAGGAAAGAATGTTCCTACTGTGTGCACGCACTTTCGTCGTATCAAGATCATTGATCGTAGATATGAATTGATAAATGGCACTTAAAATACGTGCACTGTTCATGGAGTTGAAAGGATATTATTACGCTTGTTACGAGGTCTATGAATAACATTCCAATGTCACGATCACTGTCACTAAAGATCGACGACAGATTTGACAATTGCTATAAATTAGATAACTATTTTGTGTTATACTTTTAAACTCTGTTGTACATAACGTGTTTCGAACGTTATCAAGCGTCATTTATGTTTTACGTTACATCGCTATAGAATTAATTATTCGCTATGTTGAATAATTATTTCCGTAAAATTAATCGATAATACGAATTTCGTATTGTCTAAATTGAGAAATAGCGCTGGTTCTAAAACGAACTGCTATTTCTTATTAAATAAGCTTTTCAATTTTCGAACACAGGTTGTTCCAATAAAACTTGATTCTTTGAATATTGCTTTTCCTCCTAATTTGTGTTCTCGACTTTCGAAGTCGTTTCGGTCTCGTAACCTCGATACTCGCTGCAGGACGCAGCAGAAAGGGGAAAATACTGGGAAAAACTCGAAACAAGTTTCCCCACCATTCTATTATACTTTCACCGCCGAAAACTATTACACTCGTGCTCTATACATTTCTTATCTACATCGTTTAACACTAGATTTACGAACATTTCTTGTATATCTATTTCCAATATACATATACTAAAGAATAAACAGAATTTGAAATTGCAGAGTCGAGAGAGAAATAGATTTGGGTATATTTGTGTCGTTCCATCGATAAAAGTTAGCAAAAATTGCTAGGAGCAATAGCAAAAGTTTTTGCAAATTTTGCTCATGAAGTTCTAAATTCGTGAAATTGATGGGTCCCATAAACCTAGTGTTAACGCTAGATTTATGGACATTTCTTGTATATTTATTTCTAATATTCATATACTAAGGAATAAGGTATACATCGAACGGAATTTGAAATTGCAGAACTAAGAGGGGAATAGATTAGGGTATATTTGTATCATTCTATCGATAAAATTCAACAAAAATTGCTAGTAATAATAGTAATTATTTTTGCAAATTTTTCTCCCGAAGTACGAAACCCGTGAAATCAACGAGTCCCGTAAACCTACTGTTAAAACGAAAGCGAGAATTAGCCGTTTTAATTTTCGCCAGTGTGAAAGATTGTCGAGTAACTTTGCTCGGCCGGTTCAAAGAAGTCCCGTGAATTTTATCGTTTGAACGGCACAAAGAAACTCGAACGATTGGAGTAGCACTCGGCTGGCTCTGCCTGCAGCTCGAGCAGCGCATATTTCATGAATCTCTCGTGCTCCCGTCGTGCAACGGGTTCCGGTTCGAAACAGATACGCTATACATTCCCGTCGATATAGCGCGAAAGGTTGAAAGGTCCATCAATCTTTGTGCACACGCTACATGACGAACGCGCGTACGCGCCTGTGCATGTTGTTTCTGCGTCGTTATTCTCGCCCTTTTATATCCCAGTCGTGTAAAGGGGGATCAGATTAACCCTTTAATTGCCGACCACTTAGAGGGTAAAGCTGTTCGTTGCGCAAGGTTGAGGCACCTGGGGTAATAAAACGAAGTGTAGCGGAGGATTGTGTACGAGGCACTTTCGCGTGTTAGCTTGGTGGTCACTGATTATCTTGATTCAAACACTATGCATTTTCCAGGCGAACTGCGGATAGTGATGCGTGTGAACGTAGAATTCAATTTCTAATTAATGGGAAAATGAATTTTCGTCGGCTAGTCCTTTATGCTTAACCCTTTTGGTACCGAGCAAATTTGACGAATTTGCTAATGTTTGGGAAAAAGCTCATAAAAACGGAAGTAAGAATGATATTTACAAAATTCAACAAGAAGCATATTACGGAATAAAAGAAAAAATTGATACATTTGTAACGTTTTGTAAATTTATTTTGAGACAGAGCTCTCTCGCGATGTAAATAGTTTGGCGCCATGGCATACGCAACGATATATCGTCGTTCGGTACTAAAAGGGTTAAAGTGTAGCAGATTGTATTAACACTTAGCTGACCAAATGGGAAGATTTCCCATTTTTTCCTCGATAAAGCACTGTTATTCATTCTATTCACTTTTGTTATTGGTTGGTTTTGAACTAGTATTGTTCGAAGTTCATTAAATGCATTTTCTACTTTTCCAAAGTACAATTTTTAATCAATTCAACATTAACTCTATACGAACTAATAACGAAAGCAAATAGAATCAATGGGAGCACTTTGTCGAGAAAAACATGGGAAATCTCCCCATTCGGTCGGCTAAGTGTTAAGAAGTGCCTTTGAAAACTTTGATAAAACTGTAATTCTAACATAAATATTTAAATTACTGTCCAAAAGTGCGGAATCTCTTTCAAAATTGAACCCATATCAGATCTCTCCACAATCTTTTATCAACTCGAAATTAACATTACCAACGATAACGTTAATTTTCTCTGTTAACGTGGATTTCTTGTCGAACAGTCTTTTAGGATATCACCCTTATAATCCTTTCTTTAAATTTACTTTCTTTAAAATCCTTTAACTTGAGCTCCTTTAACTTCAAAGCCGACGATTTCAAACTTTCAGTCGGTGCTACATCTATACAAACAAAACATACAAATATACGTGTACCTAAGGAGATGCATGAAAAATCACGTTTTTCATTTCTGTTTGTTTCTTTTTCGTCGATCGCTAACGCGATTACATTTTGTCACGGATAACAACGTTTCTTTCGTATCAACCCCTGCCGAAGCGAACGGTTCGCTAGACAATGATCGAAATCGATACAGTGTAACGCGTGTTAATTGCAGATCGACCGAAGCTCGGACGAAGTTTCGTATTTGGGTCAATTGGGTGCCCGCGCGAAGTCTGTGTATTTCGCGTGAGCTTTTGATGCTGTGCCACGTCGACGCGGGGAGAGGGCGAGGATCCGCGTTTAAACGTTGCCAGATATATATATATATACACGAGAAGCGTTTCTGGTAAACACACACACACACACATACACATGTGTATGTCGGAGGTTCCTCCGGTTTCGCGGCAATTTGTGAAATATCGAAAAACCGTCGAGGATTTACGTGTTACCTTAAATACGCGTACTACTTGTTTACCCCGGTACCATTTTATATGTTTAAATTCGATACGATCGTTCACTCCGCTGCTATTCTGTATGCTTGAATTCGATTTCACTGTGGTGCAGTTGGATCTGTTTATTGGAATCTCGGTTGGGATTTCGTGACTTCGATGCGGTTACCTTAGTTTTCGTTAGGGTAAACGAGAGAACGAAAGTGAGAACAGCCTTTTCAGTAGTATTTTTCGGCGCTAGTTTTGGAGATATTCGCAAAAATCTTGCAAATGTTACGTTCAATTTTGACTGAGCATGTAGATTTATGGCAGCGTATGTATTACCGAGGAAGGTATAATCGTATGCGTTACACAGTAATTATTGGATGGTATTAATTTCCATGAATTAAGTTAAGAAGGACTAATTTTTCTTGCCATTGGTCATCAATTTGGTTAACGTGTGAGAAATAATTAATACTGAATCCCTATTTATTAAAAACATTAGTACTCATATAATTACTACTGGTGTAAGTCTAAATTCACCCGAAACTGGATCCAAACGTAGTTCAAGCCTTAAAAATACCACATACATATAGTGTACAGTGTCAAAGATATTTCTGCGTTTATCTTGACGATGAAATCCCAGCGATGGTAACGTGTGAAGGAAAAAGTTGTTCGAAATAATGTCCCCGATAACGTATTTCAAAGTCATTTGGATCAGCGAGGTTGCTGTTGCTCTAAATGGTTATCCAAACTTTTGAACGGTACTGTACGTGTACCAACAGGTTCCCAGGAAATCCCCTCGTAGCGTGTGTAATCGTTAACGGTAAACGTGTGTGTGTATGCGCTCGGTTATACATACGTGTAAACCGAAGCCGGATATCGGAGATTCGAATCGACACTTTCCTCGTTTCACCATGGAACGCGTCGCGGCATCGAGTGACGTTTCCATCTAGCCGCGCGTTCTTCATAGGACCGCGATAGGTGACCCCGGAATTACGATTGCATCGTGAGAAATAATGTATTGGCGGCCCTGGTGTGTCCGTTGGAAATCAATCGTGATCGAAATTGCTATCCGAAGTCCCTCTATGGGTAGAGTACGGGGAAAATTAGGGTACAGTTTACGTCGTGATTTATAGTGTAGTACAGTCGGTGGGGGAAGCTTGGCGTATAGTTTATGTCGTGACTCGTACTGTCGTCAAACAGAAATGGAGGAAGTTTAGTATAATATATAGTTTATGTCGTGAGTTATACTGTATTTAATAGAGGTGGGGGAAGATTAATGTACAATTTACATCGTGACTCGTAGTGTAGTCAAATAGGAGTAGGGGAAGTTTAGGGTATAGTTTGTTGTGAGTTATACTGTAGTTAAATAGAAGTGGGAGAAGAATAGCGTATAGTTGATATCGTGATTTATATTGTATTTAACAGAGGTGGGGGAAGATTAATGTACAATTTACGTCGTGGTTCATAGTGTAGCCAAATAGGAGTAGGGGAAGTTTAGGGTATAGTTTGTTGCGAGTTATACTGTAGTTAAATACAAGTGGGGGAAGAATAGCGTATAATTGGTATCGTGAGTTATACTGTAGTTAAATAGAAGTGGGGGAAGATTAGAGTACAATTTACATTGTAGTTTATACTGTAGTTCTAATATTGCAGAATAATATTAGAATTTAATTTAAAAATCTCATAGACTTCATTCAAAGGTATGGTGAAAATTTGTTAACACTTTTAACGCGAATCGAAAATGTGTTGTTTCGGTGGTGGGTTCTGTTTGTGATCACAGTAATTAAATTTGAAAATTATACGTGACAATATACTAGGGAAAGTAACTGAACAATGAACGATGAAATTTGACATTGTATTTTTGTTTCTTTTTAATATAAACAAAAGATACAGTGCTTACTAAATAAATTTAATAGTTTTTTAATAGATTTCTAAGACATCAAAAAGATCTTCGACTAACATTTTGCACGACAAAACGGTTTCGACAAATAATTGTATACAAACAAACTACAGTTGTAGCAACATTCTCTGTCGAACGATTACCCGTTATCGTCACAAGGGTGCAAGCCTCGAAATTCCGAAGGTTACCCCAACGGTTTTCCAGGATAAGACGGGAAGGTGTCCCACGTCGATCGACCTTCACACCTGCAAACGATTGGCCTAATTTCGCCGCTACGAGATTGGCCATGTGAAAATTCAGTTTATCGTTGCGTCCCTTGCGAGCGTTGCGTCGGAATTTAGTTCCGTTGGCCTTGATCCGATGTCATCTTCCTATTCCGACCATATTGGCAAACGTTATTACACGATATCGCGCGCAGGCTGAATCGGGAGGGTCGATTGAATTAATCGGAGAACTTTACGCTGCTGTCGAAGTTCCGGGCAAGGCCGCCTGCCAATTTATTCGAAGACCCCAGCGCGTTTTAGCGTCCGCACGTTCACGCGAATTTACATATCACTGTTTTTCCCCGTTTCGTTCGAATAAAATGAATTTATCCGGATGTCACCCGTTTGTTTCACGCATAGCACCATTAGAAAGTCTGTGACCATTCATCTGCGAAAGTGGCTGGCAGTTTCTTCAAATTACTTCAAGGACAACGTGGAAAAATATTTTGTAGCTACATTAGGTATACTGGGAGAGGTTTTTAGAAGAGTTTTTTAAACGATAGCCAAATTTAGGATCTTAAAATTATAGTAGAACGTCCATCATTTGAATTTTTATCATTCGAATGATCGATCACACGAATATAGGCTGTGATCACACGTGTACAGTAGCCGACGAAAGTTTAAGACGACAGGGCAATGTAAAACATAATTTTATGGTTTGTTTATTAATTGATTAATTTATTTTCTTTGACCCCTTTTTTTGGTCTTAAACTTTTATTCGTTACTGTATGTATTTAAACGTTTATTTTATTTTTATATTGCCTTTCTATTATTAATTATTTATTTTCTCACGCAAGAAGCATTCATACTTGAAAGTTGTTTAATTTCTGTTTGCTTTATGATAGAATCGAAAATTTGGTTTTTCCAAATTGATTATCTGAATGAATTTGTCTCTCAATTAATTCGGATAATCGATATTTGATTGCAGCAAATATACAATATTTTGTAGTGGTAAAATTGGCGAACGATTAGATGCAAATAAAATATAGTGGAAATGTAAATAATCGAAGTGTCTTATCGGTTGCTTCCCGATTCTTTGGTTTTCTTCGACTTTCTAGCGTTCAGATCTTTCCCTAGGATTTAAAAAATTCATATTCGTTCTTCGTTTAAACAGCTACACTTGATTCCTCTCCCTTCTCCGGAACATGTTCTATTTTAATAAATCCTCTCCGGTATGCCTGTTCTGCATTTTGACATATTTTATCCAGTATCTTGCGCATTCCATATTCAAATATCGTCTGCAATCTATACTCCGGTATCTCTGCAATATATCCTATCTTTATATCCGCCTCAAGGTATCGCAACCGCGGCGGAACAAAAATATTGCGAAAAACAGGCCATAAAACGTGTTCGTTGCTCAACAATTTTGAATAAGAGAGGCTCAAAAATGAATTAGGTTTTAGGATTTAAGGATGCGTTTGTCAATTGGCATTAAAACACTAGTACTAACAAAAGGTAAACTATGTTTGTTACTAATTAGACAAACAAAACTTTTCTCAGAAGTGATTCCGATTACTCGATGAGACTCACAGAAATGTAGGTGTTAAGGTGGCTAACTGCAAACTACCTTGGCACGAGATAAGAACTATAAAATAAGTAAACTTGGGGGAAATCTGAAAAATGAGTTATGTTTTAGGATTTAGGGATGCGTTTGTGAACTGACATTAAAACACTAGTGCTAACAAAAGGTAAACTATGTTTATTACTAATTAGAAAAAGAAAACTTTTCTCAGAAATGATTCTGATTACTCGATGACATCCGTAGAAATATAGGTGTCAAGGCGGTTAACTGCTAACTACCTTGGCTCGACATAAAAACTATAAAATAAGGAAACCGGGGGAAATCTGAAAAATGAGTTAGGTTTTAGGATTTAGGGATGTGTTTGTAAACTGGCATTAAAACACTAGTGCTAACAAAAGGTAAACTATGTTTATTACTAATTAGATAAACAAAACTTTTCTCAGAAATGATTCTGATTACTCGATGACATCCGTAGAAATATAGGTGTCAAGGCGGTTAACTGCTAACTACCTTGGCTCGACATAAAAACTATAAAATAAGGAAACCGGGGGAAATCTGAAAAATGAGTTAGGTTTTAGGATTTAGGGATGTGTTTGTAAACTGGCATTAAAACACTAGTGCTAACAAAAGGTAAACTATGTTTATTACTAATTAGATAAACAAAACTTTTCTCAGAAATGATTCTGATTACTCGATGACATCCGTAGAAATATAGGTGTCAAGGCGGTTAACTGCTAACTACTTGGCACGAGATAAGAACTATAAAATAAGGAAACTTGGGGGAAATCGGGAAAAAACCCAGGGATCGAGGAAGTCAGAGGTAGCAACAACTTAAATAACACACTTTTAAGACACACCTTTTGGAGAAAAGGAGGCGTATTCAGTTATATTTCTCTTATGCTTACTAATTTTTTACATATAGCAACGGGAACCTCTTAATATCAAACTTAAATGTGTATACAACAATGAATAATTTTAAGAGAATTTTTTATGAAACGGAAATGATTCTAATTTAAGGCTTTTCAATTTGTGGGTTCGAGGAACCTTTTAGGAGTTTTAGGGTTAAGACTCATTTTCAATAATAACAATCACTCTCACAGGGATCATTTCGGTTTGTCGGCAATAAATGCTCGGTATGCAGACGACTGTCTTAATCCTTACGACAGTTATGCGTATTCCGCAAGATAATTGCGATTGTTTAGGTAATTCGATCGAACAGACTTTCTCGTGAATAATCATTAAAATAAACGTCAGTTACGAGGTTACACGACACGGTCACACGAAGAAAGGCAGAAATTGAAGAAAAATACTTGGCGCAAAAGTTTCGCCGTTTCTTTTACATTGCAATAATAATTTCAACGAAGCTTTCTCCCTCGTTTATTTTAATAATCTCTAAAAAGTTTTCTGTTCGACCGGAAACAACTTGGAACCTCCTTTGCGCGTTCCGTTTCCGCGATTTTTATTATCCGGAAGCGAAATACGCTTTCAGAGCCGCTCTCTGTACACGGGGCTAAGAATTCAAGGCGAATCCGCGACGCGAAAAGTTGCGCGATCTCGAGCGTTGCCCGAAGCAAAGAATACTGTCGCAATTTCGCTAAGACGTTTCCATGAGTATAGTAGGGATGCTCGAAGTTTGCCATTTTCGGAGGTTAGTCCGTGGGAAATGTTGTTTAGCCTGGAAAAGCAGGATAAAATGTGTTTGATGTGGTATGGGATACGATTCATTTTATTTACAGAATAATTTTCGTTTAGAATATAATAACACTACTTTTGAACAACATTAATCGAGCAGACATTGTTTCCTTCTTTCTTTATTCGTGAGCTTAAACCTTTAAAGAGAGATTTTCTCGTTTTTTAACAAAATACATGGTAATTATCTTTCTTGATCTTGTTCCACGAATAATAATTTACCTACTTAATGCTTATTGTTGAACTTGAGCAAATTTATTGTAATCTTCAGAACATCAAGGCCAATATTATAATTCTTGAGATACAGTCAGAAACACAAAAATTGTGACAACTCAAAAACATTAAGGAATACCAAAATTTGAGAAATCTTTGTGAGCTATTAAAAGGTTACAAATTCAAAACGATCTTTTCGTAGCTACTGAAAAAAAATAGCGTTAAAGCTTCTCACGATAAATTCTGTTATTAATCCTGAAACTTTGCATAAGGCAATCTTTAAATATCTCCCCCACGTGCAAAGGGTTAATTACCTACACGTCCTTTTTCTATGCTCTCAATAACTCATCGATCAGTTTCAATCGTCTCGATATTAATCAATTTAGTTTAACCCACCCTTGTTTGGGTCCCTGCCTTTTGCCCTGCACTGTAAGACAGCATCGAGTATCATGGTTGGTACCGACACAGTGCTATAGCTGTCCCGTAATTCTTCCCCGGGGGAAGAACAACGGGAGATCGCGATAAACAGGCGAGAAGGGGTTGCCAGGGGGTGTGCCTGTAAACGAGGAAAAGAGAGTCTCGCGATCCGCGCTGCGACTTTCCCCGCTATCATGACGAGAGCTTGTTGAAAAGTGCCGCCCACGGCAGTCCTCGCCATGGCGAGAGATATCGCGTCATATTTTATCCACAAATCCTACCAGACCCTGACGTTTCGCTGTCAGACGCTTCCCTTTTCACGGGACGATGATTCCCTCTTCAAGTTACAGGGTGGTTTTTTTTTTATTCCGCTGAAAAAACAGAAATGCGTTTGAAGCTCTTAAGCTTGTTGCGGTCTTCGGGTCACTTCAGACCCGAGACGTGTTTTTTTTTCGCTAAAAGACTCTCGTAAATTGGATTCTATGAAATTAACCCTTTAACCTTTGGCTGTGAGGGTTTGGCTGTCGAGTCACTGCAGTGCAGAAGGGTACGTCTGAAAATTCGCTCAGCAAGGCGATTGAACATAAATATATATAAAAATAATATAAATATATATATAATAAATATATATCTTTGATTTGTCAAGCTTTAGTACACTCAAGATGTAATCATAGAAAGATCATAATATTGATTCGTGTATCGGTTGAGAAATAGTGGCAATTTAAATGTGTTTTTCTTCTTTTCCTGGATCCTTCAAAGATATCGTGGAGTTTAGAAAGAAGAACGTATCGATGAATGAAAATTGGAATCCATTTGAATGCGAGTAACCAGTGACGAATGCTGGTGACACTATGATGAGTGCTGGTTAACGCTATAGTTACCGACGTATACTTATTTGTGACGAAGAAATCAGATTGAAGATTATATTTAAAAAATACTCAATACAAAGGAAACAAACCGTAATGATTACAGTAAATGTCACAATAAATTTCCAAAGGTGTAGGTATCGCAATAAATTGATAAAGTTTCCATGAAAAATTACAAATTGGTCATTTTGACCGGTCTTGGTAGTTATAGTGTTAAATTTGTGATTGATTAATTATTAAATTCAGTTAATTTACAAAACTAAACCTTTTATGTTCCTACAACATTTTAGCTCGTCTTTCTTCTCTAAGGAAACGAGAGTTGTATTGTTGCCCTCAGGTGAAAACGATCGCTTATAATAAATTCTGACAATTAAAAGTTGCCAGCAAATTATCGTCTCCGCGCGGAAATTAGACACGACTGGTTTACGAAATTTTTCGCGACAAAGTTGGGGGACGCTAGCAGGCTGGTCGTGTCTCGTTTCCGAATCGCGAGAACCGTGAGTTTCGCTAATGATCGCGCGAGTTAATTTTGCCGCCGTGCACGCCGCTGGGAACCGTGAAATTTAAAGGGCCGCGTGTCGCTAATTTCATAGGTAAACAGGAACCACTCGGTTTACTGTAAACTACGACATAAACAGGCTCGGATGTACATATTATTGAGATTTATTGAAACAGAACCTACGATAGCGACGATATTAACCCTTTAACCGCGAAAGGCGTATATATACGCTCTCACAAGTCTATCAATATTTACGAAAAGCGTATATATACGGTTTCACAAGTCTATCAATATTTATGAAAAGCGTAAATATACGCTCTCACAAGTCTATCAATATTTACGAAAGGCGTATATATACGCTCTCACAAGACTATCAATATTTATGAAAGCCATATATATACGCCCTTACAATTCTATCAATATTTACTTCTCACAAGTCTATTAATATATATAGGAAAAGCGTATATATACGCTCTCACAAGTCTACTAATATATATAGGAAAGACGTATATATACGCTCTCACAAGTCTATTAATATATATTGGAAAGGCGTATATATACGCTCTCACAAGTCTATCAATATATACAAAAAGCGTAAATATACGTCCTCTGTATTTTCGTACTATAACATCTTTACTGTTGTGAGTTAAGTAAATTAAAATAGCTTACAAAGCTGTTAAAACAAATAAAAGATGGATATTTTTAATTTATTCGCAATTATTTTTTTAATTCTAAGAATGGTATCAAATTTCCGGATGGCACAAATTTAATCGAGTTCCAAAAGAAAAGAAAAGACAGATGACTTATTTTTAAAGTAATTTTTGACTAGCATCAGATATTATCTCGTATTTTTTTTCACTTTTCAAGATACCATTGAAATATTCGATGTTTCAATGCGTTTCTTTACATTTAAAAAAAGTTCCAAGAGTTTCCTAGAGGTGTAATTCATTTTTTCCATGTTAATAATTTGAGGTAATTGAACTTTGATTCTATTGGATACTTTAAAATGCTAAATAGAAGTAATTTAATTTAAGACGGTGAGATTTAAAAGAAAACGATCGAAAGGGTTCAAACATCGTAGTATCTAATTGCCCGTGCATCGTAAACGTAGTACGTTTCACTCGTTAGTAATTTGCGCCCACGCATCTGTGTATTAATATTTTCATTAACGATGTAACGAAGACTAATTAGAACGCGGCAATTTATCAATGTTCCAAATATACAGCATTCAAGCATCGCAGCCTAGGCTTCGTGCTCGATCCGTCTTCATTAATTATGCCATCAGTTTACATCGTCGGTTGCGTTGTGCATCGCGTTAGTCAAATAGATAATTTATCCCGCGAAACTCTGATTCCTCGTTGTAAAGAAAAATCTAATTTTCGCGCCGCAACTTTTTGTCGATTCACCCTTTTGTTTTAACAATTTCGGTGGCATCTTTCTTTTTGAAATTACAACGTTTCAATTCGTAGACAATTTTGTAATTGTAGGAAACAATATTCGACAGCTTTTTTTTTGAGAAACACACACGAAGTTTGGCTAATGCTCTGTTTGGAATGGGATTTTCTATTGCTAAATGAAATTAACTCTTATTTGTAAGAGGAACCAGATAATCAGGGGTGACGATGGCCAAAGTGGTCATTAGGGCTCCCATAAACCTGAGGTCCCCAATAAGGGTTGGGACCGAGTACGCGCGAGGCTCGGTCACGGCCGTTAACACTTTCCAGGCCCGCACCAACGACGGGTTTGTTTTTCGGGAAAGTGCAAAGTGGGGATGCGCCCATAAAAGCATGAGAAAAAGGGCATAGTTGGTTAGTAAGATAGCAGACGTATTTTATGAACGAACGGCCTTTTTGTAAAGAATTGAAGTAACCCTCACATATTTGTGAAATAATACTTTGGTAATTTATTTAATACTCTTATATAGCACGAGAAAGGGCAATTTTGACCGCACCTAGCGAGTTTTGTCACAAGACTAGCAGAACGCAGTGGTCGAAATTCTTACAACCCCATCCGGGTCCTTCAGCCCCTTTGTTCTGCTTCTCGATGTTTTCGAATTTTCTAAAATGCCAGATATGGCTTAGCTTCTAGAAAAAAGCCCTTGAGAAAGTATGTTAAGAGAAAGCTGGTTTATGGTTAATTTTAGTTTGGTAGTATTTCTGTATTCAATTCCCAACATGCTTCATGTCAATTAATATAAAATAATATAATTTGAGGTAACTCGGTGATGAAGATGTAACGTAATTGTTGTAGCATGATATAATCTCGATGTAATCTCATATAACTCGATATAACGTGATATAATGATGTACAACTTCTCATCATTTCATATAACTTGATATAATTGAACGTGGCGTAACATATATTGATATAACTCATTATAATTCGGTATAACGTAATATAATTTGATATAACCTGATATAAACCTGACGTAAATATAATAATTTATTCGATAAAAGATATACGAGTGAAATATAAATATATTCAGAGAACCATTCCACGAAATTTTTCATTGTTGCATGTTAAGAAAGAAGCATAAATTGTATATTTGTCATAAATACTGTCCGAGTACCAAATTGAATTAGTTAACACTATTTCTACCACGACCGGTCAAATGACCGCTTTTAAAATTTCGATTATAATTTCATACATACAACGTAATTGAATCACCTTTAAACTTTAGACTTTTTCTCAAATATACGTATAATACTTTTTTCAATATTCACTTCTTTTTTCATTGTATATTTTCTGAGAAAAATTTGTTGTCTGTATTACGTGGAAATGTCGCGGTAGGATTAGGTATTCGTGAAGTGTCGGTAGGAATAGTGTTAATAATGAATGAGCGACAAATTTTAAACGTTCCTTAGCATACATAAATGTTAATCTATTCAAAAGCAATTTTTCGCTGTTATTTTACATCAAACAAAAACGTTTTCTTTTTTTTTTTTTTTTACAACTTTCAACCAGCCACTCTCCTTTACCGTGCTGATTGCTGCGTTCATTTCTACTAGAATAAATTCTCTTTATTCGACGAAGATGATGCTTGTACAGTAATAGAGTGATTCAAAGAAATGCAGTGAAGTGAAAAAAGCTCGTGGCACGCGAAAAGAAACGAGAGGCGGACCGTTGAAAAAAAAGGGATGAAAATCGAAAGAAAAAAAAAGAGGAACGAGAAAGAAGGAAGGAAAAGGGACGGGAAAAAACTGCTCCTCTCGCGCTCGGCAACGTTTCACGTTCTATGTCGCTAAATCAGGTGAACAGCTTCAATTAAGATGCTTCTTCCGACGGGCCATGTTTTAGATTGCTGCGCATCTTTTTTAAGAAGTATTTTTTACAACTCCCTTAATTAGAGGGAACAGTGCGACTGAGTGGAGTCATCTGCCAGCCACGGGGCGTGAGTTAATATTCGGTAAATACGTCTGATCGCGTTCATCTATACTACTTGTTATCGTAATTATTCAAACGGATCAACTTATTTATTTATTTATTTATTCGACGGGTAAACACCCTTTATGAAGAAGTTAATATAGTAAAAATGAAAATAATCAAAAATAAATTTATAAAACTAAAAAATAAAACTATAAACTATAATTTGTTTTAAAATAAACTTATAAAACTATAAAATAAACTTATAAAAATAAACAACCTTTCGATATTTATTTTCAATATTGCAAATTAATACTTGTTAATTATACGATACACAATGTAAACTTGAAGTAAAATAGGAAAAATGTTGGGTCTATAAAAAAATTCTCGTTCCACGTTTTTCTTCTTTTTTTGGTAGTTGTAAATAATTAATAACATGTTTTCCTTTATTTTTGACTACATCTAAAAATCTCGATTTGTAAAACTTAAATTAAAAAATAAGTAAATAATAAATAAAACGATATATAATGGATTTGTGGAAACTTAAATTAAAGAAAAGCAGTTGTGCTTTAGCAATATCAATTTATATGCAGGTTAAAAGTCATTTTTTTATTAATTAGCTTGATTAAGAACATTTCTCGCGAACAGTTCTTCGGTCAGTATTTAAGATTATCCGACAAAGGATATCTTTTTATTTTTTATAAGCGACGTTGTGTCTTTGTTTTCGTCTCTATATTGTTATCACAAAGAAAAAGAAAAGAAACAAAAGTTGAGGAAGCTTTTGGTATAAAACTGAGCGCTCACACGACTGTGTTGGACCAGCTGTATAACTAAGGAAGTTCCGCAAACTTCGCCAAATCTGAACTGTCTCTTGTAACTCTCGAAGTTGGAGCTTTCTAAGTTCCGAGGAAGAAACTTCACGAATTTGACACGCTTTGACGAACCCTCCGAGGTTTTTAAACCCCGGTCTAAAGTCGTGCGATCGTTTGGGGTAGGATCATGCTCGTCCTCGTGCAATCTTTTATCTTTCATCCTGTTCTAAAATTTCTTTGTACAATTTATTTGTTAGTTTTAATTTTACACTTTCAGTTTCATCAATTCCAAAAGAATGGTATTGCAAGGATTTTTGAAAAATTTTCGAAGAAGCTCTCATATGCTGTAATAAATTGAGGTTTTGCATACTTGTTATAAAAAAAGAGTTAGACGTAATTAAAATTAAAAAGAGACACAATTTCTTTGTTAGTTTTAATTTTCAATTTTCAGTTTCGTTAATTCTAAGAGAACGGTATTGCAAGGTTTTTGAAAAATTTTCGAAGAAGCTCTCATATGCTGTAATAAATTGATATTTTGTATACTTGTTATAAAAAAAAAGAGTTAGACGTAATTAAAATTAAAAAGAGACATAATTTTCTATGGTACTTTGCAATATTCCAGCTTAAAGCCATAGTAAATAATTATAATTATGATAAACAGAATTAAACACACACACATATATATAATAATAATACATAATAAATATTTTAATAGCGAAAGGTTTAAGATAATAGATACACAAGTGGTTAAAATATTGTAGTGTTATAATAATAATATTTATTTATTGCTATGATTACGGAAATATGATTACAATATTATGAACAAATTTTACTCTTCACACGACTCTCTAATTCAACTCTGCTCTTTTTGACCAGAGAAAACTGTCGCTAGCCTTTGGCCTTTCGAAAAAATCCTTCAAGTATGGCCATATTTGGGCATATTCCAAAAACAAGACCATATTTGGGCATTTTTCGAGGGCCTCGCGCGTCGCCAAGAGTTTTCCCCAAGCAGGTTTGAACTCTCACTGTCCACCCCTCACTTTCTCTTACTCTATAAAATTAATTACGATGCTACAATATTTGCAAACATAACGATGAACGTAACTTACAGTAGTGGACAAAAGTTTAAGACGACAGGACAGTATAAAACATAATTTTATGGTATGCAAATGTTATTCATATACTTATTTTTATTGTTATTATAATAGAACACTGTTCATTGATTAGCATAGAATACGAATGTTATTTGTCGTATTATTCCTTATTAATTAATAAATTTGTTTTCGTCAACCCTTTGGTCTTAAATTTTTGTCCGCCACTGTATATTTTACGTTAATCAATAAGTACAAAGGATACCCTTGTTGCCAACAAAAATGAATACACGTACGTTATACAAAAACCGTGAAACTATGTTTCGTACTATTATTATGTATTCTCGTCTTAAACTTTCGTCTATTACTATATTCGCGACCATGAAAAAGTTCTGAAAGATTTCAGCACGGAAACCTTATCACGCTTTCAAGGAGAAAGGTGTACACTCGCGCGTTCGCGTTTATGCAAAATTCTTTCTTTCTCGCGAGGGCATTGCAAGATTCGATTCGTCATTCCCCTAAGGATTCTACGTATATAGGTCATCGAGCTTAATGCACCGATCAATCACGCTTGAATTTGCTTTCGCCTTATCGCGCGTTATCGTTTGTCAAATTTCACGTTTTTTTTTTCATCGAACCCCCATGGCTGACAGTTACACGGTTATCTTTTTACCTTCGAATGTTGATCGATGGGAAAGGGTTCGCTAGATCGCCGTTACTTTCCCGGTACTTCCGCACGGTGAATTTTCCGCTTTCAATTATTCGTGGATAGACGAACGCGCGTTAATGAAATATTCATCTTGATTTCCGACCTGTCGATTTTCCAATTATTTCATTTCTCAAGCGATGTCGAACAGATCCTTTTTCTTACTTTCTCCGATTGGTACATCAGTCTGCAGTAAACTGTTGTGACGCTTACTAGTTCCTATTTATTTCTTTTTTACTATAGATTTTTTACATTTATCATGTATAACTTTAAACAGATTAGCCATATGTAGTGTTATTAAAATAATATCGTTTATTATTGGTTAAGAAGGGAGAAGGGTTGCAAGGCTATGTATAATTTGAACTCTTTGCACAACTCTACTACATGCTCCAACGTTTCATTCTACTCTGCCCCTTTTTGGCAGAGAAAATCTCTTGATAGCCCTTGACCTTTCTCCCAATCCTTCAAAAATGACCATATTTGGGCATATTTCGAGGGCCTTGCACGTCGCCAAGAGTTTTCCTGAACGGGGGCCTGGACTCTCGCTGTCCACCCTCCATTTTCTCTTAAAATCTAGAATTAACTACGATACTACATATATCTATAAGCAATGTATTGGAAATGAGGTTTTATATTGCTTAAATAAAATACATTCTTATTTGAAATATTATAACACTTAATGAAGTATTAGTGCTATATAATAATATAGCACAAGGAAGGGCAACTGTGGCAGAACCTTGCAAGCTTTGTCATGAGACTAGCAAAACGCAATGGCTGAAATTCCTTTGTTTTGTCTCTTAAACTTTTTCGTATTTTTTAAAATACCACACATGGCTTGGGTTCTTGGAAGAAACCCTTGAAAAAGTACGTTAAGAGAAAGCTGATTTATGCTTAACTTTTGCTTCTTAATACTTCTATGTTCAATTTCTAAACACAATAAGTAAACTTATTTCCTACTCAGCTTTCGTTTTACTTGAATTCTTCCTTAAATATTCGCAATTACCCTACTCTACTTGCGCCACAACTGTATTTCGTTAACCTCCGGTATCTCGTATCCATTTTCCTCCGTCTACTTTCAAAACCTTGAACCCCCTCCCCTCTCTATCTTGGAAAAAATTATCTCATCTTCCATCCGTGCGATTCCCCGTCGTCACCAATCCTCCCGAGGGTTCTCCGTTCTCGCAGAATATAATCGTACACGTTCCTCCGTTTATCCGTGGAGCATCCGCCCCTAATGGCGGGGCGAGGGGGTGGTTACCTTCGCTTAGCTGCGGGACACTTTCATTAGCCTGGTCCCCAGGTGAAAGGGAGAGACCCTGGCGTTTCCTTGGTGCCGCAAAATTATTCCTTGATAGCGACGGCGTTTCGCCGCGCAACGAAATTGAAGGGGGGGGGGGGCACAGTAGCACGGGGCGAAGGGGCGGGGGTTCTCGCTGCGTGCCGCAACGGCGAGACTCACCCTTGTCGAAGTGGCTGGGAACGAGGATCGAGGGGTCGGACGATAAATCTTTAAGCAAATTCGAGCCGGAGGGATCGCCGATACGTTTCTACGGAGACGTTGCGGAAATGACGAGGACTGGCTTGATTCCCGCTGAGGTCCCCGGGGACAGATTCAGGCCCGAATGTTCCTGGCTACGACACTGGGGGGAAAACGAGAGAGGGGAAACGGTGTCGAGCGAAAAAGTCAAAAATTGCGCGGCTGTTATTTAACGCTATTCCTACAGACGCTTCACGTGTACTTATTCCTACTGCAACATTCCCACGTAAGACAGACTACAAATTTTTCTGAGAAAGTAAACAATGAAAAAAGAAGTGAATATTGAAAAATGTATTATAATTGAGGAAAAGTCTAAAGTTTAAAGGCGATTCAATTATGTTGTGTATATCAAATTCTAATCAAAATTTTAAAAACGGTCGTTTGACCGGTCATGGTAAGAATAGTGTTAACATTAAATTGCCGGAGTGAGTCAATTTGATTCACTTATGATTTTGTCAAGCTGAAGTATCGTGTGAAAGGAATAGAAGTAAGGGCGTTTGTGCTAAATGTAATAAAAAAATGAGTGCCGCAAACGTAAATAAAACTTTATCGGTAGATATGTTACATTCAGATTTAAGATATCATCTTAACCCCTGAACGTGCATGCTTGAGTTAACTCAAGCGCACTAAACTGGCCAAACTGTGCACACTCGAGATAATTCGAGCGACAATAAAATTTACAATACAATACAAATTTTGATTATTTTTGTATTTTTTTAATTTTCTTGCCAAAACAACGTTCTAAATTGTTTTTTTTAAATTAAAAAAAATATTGATTTTTCTTGCTCGACTTTTTTAAAATAAACTGTGCATCAAGGGGTTAATTTATTTGAAATACGTTTTTTGGGCACCAGGAGGATTTCGAATTTCGTGTTTCTCGTTTCCTTCTTCATACGTACATTCAGGATTCTTTATCTGTTGTCTATTCTTTGTGTAACCTGTGGATAAGAAATATTTCTGATAACATTTTCTGTTTTTTTTTTTTCTTCACTATTATTATCAATTTACTGAGATCTTTTTTATTCACGATATAACGAGTAGGTCTGTTTTCAAATTCTTTTCATCCAAAATTATCGTTAAGCGTTAAGAAATATTATTTGAAGGGGAACAGAAAGAAGATTATTGTGAGGTACAGAAGAGAAGTAACGGAAAACTTATGAAATTGATGAGAACATTCTTTAAGTGACCGATGTACAAAAACAATTTTGCCCTTATGTTTCGTTTCACCTTGGTGTACAGTCAATTGGTCGCGAGCTCGTTGATATGTTTCTGTGCGTTCTCATCTGATGCTGGGAGCCAAGGTAGAGGCCGAGATTAAATTCGGAATGCTTCCTGTTATACCCCCGTGAAATTTAGAAGGGAACGCGTTCGGGAGAAAAGAAAGGAATTTCGTATCAAAAGGATCACGATCGGTTGTATAGAAACTGTTCTGTGTAGGAATATTCTCTCAAAAATTCGGTTTTTGTTTGTTAGAAAACTCTTTGCTCTAGGACAAACAATCACATTTACGTTCGTACGTATGCATTACGTTATTATAGTATAAAAATTGTTGTACAATATATCCAAATTGTTGTACTTCACAAAAAATGCATCTTTATGGATTTCTATAAAGTTGCCAGAAAATTTTGACCACATAATATAGAGAAATATACGAAGTAGTACTCAAGCAAAGTAAATACACAAGTTGTAACGTTTAGGAGGCGAAACCAACCCCTTTTTAACATTAGGTTTACGGGACCCGGTAATTTCAGACTTTATGAGTAAAATTTGCAAAAATAATTACTATTGTTCCTAGCAATTTTTGCTGAGTCAATTTCTGACTCAACTGGACGGTTATGTACAAGTTTAAAAGCGGAACATTTTATTCTGAAACTTGCATCGTTGCATAACATTTAATTAGGTTGATATATAATGTTAATGAGTAATAATTAAGTAACATTATTTCAAATAATTGTTATTATTTCTAGCAATTTTTGCTGAGTTTTATTAATGCAGCGATACAAATATCTGTTTCCTTCTCAGTTCTGCGATTTCAAATTCTTTTTGATGTATACCTATTTCTTAATATATACATATATTAAAAATAAACAATAAATCTAGTTATAAAAGTAAATAGTAAATATATAATATTTAATAAAACGTATAATAATAATAAATAATAAATATCTAGTTAAATAGTAAATTTAGTGTTAAATTCCATCTCTTTCGTAATGTTTACAAAAATATAAATTTTCGTAAAAATCTTATTGCTGGCGCGATCGTTAACGTTTGATTATTTTTAAGCAACCATAAGTACAGCAATTAATAACGTGTATAATAAGCGATTAACCGGAACGCAGGCTTATGGTGGCGCCATTGTGGCAACCCGCCATTGGCGACATTGTTTTCCGACCCCATTCATGTTGTCAAAATGGCGACCGGCGAAGGGTAGAGGAGCGATTTAACAGAGAATAGTTGTTGCTTTTCGATCGAACGGCGTTTCGAAATGTTTATAGTGAGCCTCGCGATATAATGATCGAGAATCGTTTTTCTATGACGACAGACAAGGGGGTGCGGGGGGGGGGGGGTGGTTTACGCCGGGAACTGCGGAGGAACTCGATCAAAGCTAGCTGCAGGCTGGCGAACTAACGATGCGCACAAAGGAACTTTGTGTGGACGAAAATGATTTAATTTGCTTGGCGTTTAATGAACGACAAAGGCTGCGCGATATATATATTTCGTTCGGCGAGCACGTATCGTTTGAAACGTATTGTTTTTTAGGAGCAGTCGCAAAAATCGCACCGCTTAAAGTACTTTTTCTACCGTTTTCCGTTTGATGCTAATCTTTTATAGGAGCGTTAACGTTAGAAATCGAAGAACGAAACACGTATGTCAAAATTCTTTTCAAAAACAGATTAATAATTTTGTGATAAAGCTCTTTATAATATCGCATTGTTTCGACGATAAGTGGAAACAAAATTATTTAGAGTATCAATGAGTGATTAATAGTTTCCCGTTTGATGCTAATCTTTTATAGGAACGTTAACGTTAGAAATCGAAGAACGAAACACGTATACCGAAATTCTTTTCAAAAACAGATTAACAATTTTGTAACAAAGCTCTTTATAATATCGCATTGTTTCGACGATAAGTGGAAACAAAATTATTTAGAGTATCAATGAGTGATTAAAAGCTTTTTATTCTTAACACTTAGCCAATCGAGTGGGGAGATCTATTAATTTCCTCAACAAAGCGCTGCCACTGATTCTATTTATTTTTGTTATTAGTTAATCTTGAACTAGTGTTGAATTGATTAAAAATTGTACTTTGGAAAATTTATGAACAATGGCTAGTTCAAGTCTAACTAATAACGAAAGTAAATGGAATCAATGGCAGCGCTTTGTTGAGGAAAGAACGAGAGATCTCCCCATTCGATTGATTAAGAAATGTGAACAAGCGCAAATTATCGATACATGGACGTAACAAAGACATTCGTGAGCATCGAGATTTGACAAGTGAAAGTAGATACTGTCTTTTGTTTATCTTTCTTAACTCATGACACCGGACATTGTACAGAACTTATTCTTTCAGTGTACTACAACATGACTATTATAGCTTATTATCTTACGTTCCCGTAGTTTTTTTGCTCATTTACCGAAACGTTCGATGAAACGTTTAGCGACCCTGATCGTATCTTTAAAACAATTAAAGGCTGCGTTTTGAACTGGATCAGTCGATGCATAATAGACTGTATCAGATCCGCCTGAATGAAACGTAAACGCGTTAGGTGTGAGATTATCGCGCAAAGCCGCGGAACATTAACGCGAATGCGCACATGGTACCGCGTGCTGGGGGCAATGAAATCAAACCGTCATCGGCGACTGTTCGATTCGCGAAAGGTTAGGTAGTCAAAGGTGTAGCCGTTATTTGGGTTTCGCCCCAATCAAAGCATAGGAGGTGGCTAAATTAGCGTAGAAATGGATGTTCCGAAGGGGATGTTTCACGCTTCTCGCGTCTTTTAATCCGTCAACACATTCGCTGCTACCTAGAACACGGTCACCATTCCATGAGATTTGCGTGTTCAGCCTTTGTCAAGAAGTTGTATTTATTTTAACGCGTACTGAAAGGATTAACACAGTTTTCTGATCGCCTGTCACGGGTCAACTCGCGATCCCCAACGATGACAGTTTTAACTCTTTCACCTCTGAATGCTCTCGTTCGAAGATCTTTCGATGGACAAAATTGACAAACGAATATATATTTATTTTATTTGTAAACAGGCTACGGTCCATGGAGTAGATAGAGTTATAAACAAGGAATTATACAGTAACAGTTCGACAATGACTCTACAGTAAACAGAATACAGTAGAACCTTGATTGTTGCAAAAACCGGGACCCGACGTATAGCTTTTGTCAAACGCATAAATGCGCCCATAATTTTCACGAGAAGCTTTCGTTAGACGTATATATGCGGCCATAGTCCCCACAAATAGCTTTTGTAAGACGCATAAATTCGCCCATAATTCCTATGAGTAGCTTTCGTTAGACGCATAAATTCGCCCATAATTCCTATGAGTAGCTTTCGTTAGACTCATAAATTCGCCCATAATTCCTATGAATAGCTTTCGTTAGACGCATAAATTCGCCCATAATTCCTATGAGTAGCTTTCGTTAGACTCATAAATTCGCCCATAATTTCTATGAGTAGCTTTCGTTAGACGCATATATGCGGCCATAGTCCCCATAACAGCTTTCGTCAGACGCATAAATGCGCCCATCATTTTCACGAGAAGCTTTCGTTAGACGCATATATGCGGCCATAGTCCCCACAAGTAGCTTTCGTCAGACGCATAAATGCTCCCATAATTCCCACGGGAATCTTTCGTTAGACGCATATATGCGGCCATAGTCCCCACAAGTAGCTTTCGTCAGACGCATAAATTCGCCCATAATTCCTATGAGTAGCTTTCGTTAGACGCATATATGCGGCCATAATTCCTACGAGTAGTTTTCATTAGATGCATATATGCGCTCACAGCGCTGAAGGGGTCAAGTCACCGCCTGTCGAGATATCAGAGGACGAAGGCGAGAAGACGTGGTATTTTTTAAGCGACTAAGGAGCGGTCGTCTTGGAAGCTTCTCGTCGGCGCAGGCCGACGGGGTGCATTCCATTGACCCCGATTCCGTGGCGCGCACACACACGAGGGTCCCTTAATCACCCTTGACCCGTTTTCTCCTCTACGAAATTCTGCATACCACCTTTTCCAATCTTCCGCATCTACATCCACAATGGATCTTCAGAGGAGCCCGTCGGCTTCCCTTGAGCATTACTTTAGCCCGACACGTTCCAACCTCCGACAGCCAGGCCGCCGGTTACACGTCCAATCCTTCGACCCGATCGAAATTTCACTGGCAGCTACCACGATGCTCCATGATATCGCTGTTAGGCTATGATATCGCTGTGTCTTCGTGAAGTGATCGCGTGGAATAGACATTTACCATTTTGGTTCTATTTATTTTTGGCTTTGGAACAGGGTCGATTTGTTTGGCAAAGATTTTAGTAAAAATGCACATATTGGTTGTTGGTTTTTAAGGTATTTAGCATTGTTTATGAGCGACTAGCGATATTTATTATAATGGTACTACTTTTGAAGGAACTTTGGATCCTTACCAATGTAAATATTGTATTATTGCATAGTATACAGTAGCGGATAAAAGTTTAAGACTGAAGGGTTAGCGAAAACAAATTGATTTATAAGAAATAGTAGATTAAACGAATTTTGTATTCCTTGTTAATCAATAAATAATACTCTACCTTAGTAACGATAAAAATTTATGTATAAATAATATTTACGAACCATAGTACTATGCTTTATATTGCCCTCTCGTCTTAAACTTATGTCCGCTACTGTACGTGCAAATTATTTTCGTATTAATGTAAATGTTGTAATAATAGTCGAGATTACGATTTAAGTGACACGTACAAAATGAACGAAGTCTGTGATTATTTTGCTCAACACAAATTAATATAAATGTAATTATAATTAAAATACGTATGTATGTATGTATTGGTTGGTTAGAAGTTGAAGAAGGTTTTCTGCACAGTCTCCGTTCCGATGTTTACGTTTTGAAGGCAAAAATTTGTTTCTCAAATATCGGTTGGCTCGCTTCAACTCGAACAAAAACATAATTTTCTGTAGTAATTGGAAAAAGTTATTGGAAAAACAAGCTGCACGAAAATAGTTGTGCACTCGCGAGACTCGAATTCGAGCTTTACGAGCACGTATCTCGTTTTGCTGCGAAACATTTCTTTTTTCTATTTTCGAAAGTCAGTTAATTTCTCCACGAACACAAGTTCGTGCAACGATGTTTTTCCTTTTCTCCTCTTTCCTTTTTTTTTTTTTTGGAACGAAACAGCGAGAGGGGACGCGCATTTTTTGCATGCACCGGATGTACATTTTTCTAAAAACCTTTTAGCGAGGTGTATAACATCGATTTTTATTTATGCACGAGTCAGGGGACTCGTGTATCGCGTTTTACATTTTTTTTTCTTTTTTAAAAATGCTAGTGTATCGTAATTTTGATGGAATGCTACAAAATTCACGCGAATGTTTCTGTTATTTATTATTAGTCGAAGATAAATTGAAATAAATGCTTCTGCTTTGGGAGACAAATATTTGAACTGGTTTTTTGATTGTTACGTTAACGAAACGTTTTGAACAAAAGTTCGTTGGTTTTAAACAGCAATTTTGCTGAATTTAAATACAAATTCGATTACTTTGTAATTATATAATAGAGGTTACGTACATAAAAAGCGTTATGTTGAAATTGCAAACAAATTATACTTGTATCCTTGCTTGAATAATAAATTCCAGTTGAAAGCAAATCCCTGTCCATTAAATCCTTCTTATACGTTGCACATGTTCATAAATAGTACCGGAAGTCCGGTAAAATGTAGGCCGCATAAACTATAGAATTACGTGCATATTGTTCGTAAGACACAAATCGCGTAGTTCTGGGAAGTACGAAAATTTAAATAATCACGCAAATCTATGCGGTTTTTTGTTGCTTTAACGTATGCGGTTATTCGGTGTTCCAGAAATTCTTATCCGAAATTAATATTGTGTTGTATTGTTATGCTAATGCGCATTGTATTTATGTGTAACATGCATACACAATAACGCATAAATATTTCTTCTGTGAAAAGCGTGGTACGAATTTTCGTCGGAAAAATTATCGTGCAAAATTTCGTTATGGTAAGCGTAACAAATTAAGGCTACAAGTTTCCTGTTTAAATACATTATAATATAGTTGTAATTATATACAATTATACTGAATTGATATTTTTAGCGCTTTACAAAATGGACGAATAATTCTTTTCCAAATAGACATAGGGTACTACAATATAATTGAAATTATTTGCAACAATTAGAAATAATATTGTGGTATCGTAGTTTTAACACTAGAACTATCGACGATTAAAGTGTACTTATTTGCATGGAAAAAATCAAATTGAAAATTTCATGAAAAAATACCGAATGCTTAGAAAACAAATCTTTATTCATATCTTTTGTAGAAAATCATAGTAAATTTTTGAAGCATTACAACTGTGAATTTATAAGGCTGCTACGAGTAATCACCAATTAGTCATTTTGACTGTAGTCTGGTGGTTCTAGTTTTAAGGAGAAGAAAAGTGAAAGTGTGGGTCGACTAGGCGAAAGCTAGACCCATTGGAAAAAACTGTTGGCGACAAATAATTCACCGATGGGACTGCAATATTTAGCTTATTTAGCGGAGTGGGAAGAGGAAATGGCCTATAAGAGTTTTCTTGAAGGAGGAAAGGACCAATATTGAATGACAAACCGAGTTGCAGAGTTGTATGAAGAGTTGAGAGTTGAACGTAGAACCGCGTGGCATAGTTGGGTTAAAAGTAGTTATATTGTCGGTATTTATGAGTTAGAAATTACTGTGTCCTGTATACTTTTGCTATCGATCACATTAATAATAATAATAAAAAAAAAAATAATAATAATAATAACAAAAAATAATAATAATAATAAAAATAAAAAATAATAATAATAAAAATAAAAAATAATAATAATAAAAATAAAAATAATAATAATAATAAAAATAGTAATAATAATAAAGAAAAATAATGTTAGGAACCTTTTCCTTCAATATCTCAATAGTACCCATAAAGTTATTTATATCAGTGCAGCACAGCAGAACGTCTTTTCAACGTTTCAGTTTAAAATTCACATGATCTAGGATTCGCGAATAGGTGTTCGCTGCCTGCACAACCGAAAGATTTTCGTGTTTTAATAAAGAATGCGCAAGAGTTAATAGGGTTGGAATCGAGGGGAGCTTCTTTCATTCGAGATTAAACACCCACCACGGTCTCGTCAGGGGCGAGTTTTTCTTCTCGTTGCTCTTTTCTATCCCGCTGCAATATTAAACACGTCCATGACGACGTCCGATGAGAGGGTCGAAGAGAAATCTCGCATGAAAATCCCCCTTGAAATTCCGCCCGCCTTCGTCGCGTTACTTCTCAGCCACCATTGTTACGCGTCTGTAATAAACTCGTTTGTTTGTGCCGGCGCACGGAGCGTATCGCTTCATTTTTATTCGAATTGGTCGGGGACCCAGCACGTGCACACTGCGAAGCTGCTCGTGCACTTTGCGAAGCGTCGAGAGACGAAGGGAATATTTAATGGGAAGACGGACGTTGAAGTCGTTTCGAATTGTTACAATAGCGGATGCAGAGGTTGATGGTTGGTGCAATATCGCCACCTTAAATGATCTCAATTCGGGACTGAATAGCAATATATATCGAGAGGTGAAGAGAATGTTTAATGAGAAGACTGGAAGTTGAAGTCATTTCGAATTGTTACAATAGTGGATGCAGAGGTTGATGGTTGGTGCAATATTGCCACCTTAAATAATCTCAATTCGGGACTGAATAGCAACATATATCGAGAGGCGAAGAGAATATTTAATGGGAAGATGGACTTTAAAATCATTTTGAATTGTTACAATAGTGGATGCAGAGGTTGATGATTGGTACAACAATACCGTCGCCTTAAATTTTAATTATTTTAAGATACATCGGAATATTCTAAGCGCTGAACATTGTTTTACCCTTTAAAAAAGTTTTAAGGACTCTATACAGATCTAGAAACTGCCTAACCCAGTTTTCTCAACTGCCTTTCTAAGCGATGTTGTTAAATTCAAGGTGGTCAAACATTAATTTTCCCAGTTGTTTCGTTTAAAACAGCAGAACGAATTACACAATAATGTACTTCTATCGAACCAATCGTGCCCTAGCATGCCACTAACATATACATATTTATACAAATACAATCGTATGTAAATGCATTTTGCAGCCACCGTACCGTGACTTTGATATCGACGAGATAAAAATTGACAACGAACAGTTGTCACGAAAACATTCGCTGTAACGTTAATCAATTCGTTCTTGTGCGTGATTGCAGATTTTGGCGCATAAAAATCAGTTTGCATGGACCTTGATTGCCCCCGGCCTTAATGCGAGAACTGCAGGCACCCAGTGCACCGAGAGAGAGGGTGAGTCTCTATTATTTATCGATCGTTCTCGCGCTTTTTTATTCTTCCTCGATTATAAATATTGCTCGGAGATTGAACTCCGGGGGGAATTAAAGGGGGACAAAAAAGCCGGGGGGATAGAAAAGGAGTGGACAGAGTGAACGCATCGAAGTTCGAATAATAATTTCTCGAGAAACGTTACGCTGAACGAATTCTGAATTTTTATTCGATACAAATTTTTATTCACGACGATCCACTGCTTATCAATATTTTCTTGATCCTTAATTCAGATAGTAGGAAAGTTTCGACGTTTGCACTTGCAGTCAATTTTCTCAGAAATCCACTTTAAAAGTTTCTGAACGTTACGTTAATAAAAACGGAGCTTATCAAATTTAAATCGTAGCAGTGGATCAGTCATTTTTTACAGACACGTTCAGGGTCAAGAATTTCATCGAAAAAAATTTCTCGTTTAATATCATTACCATTTGGAATAGTAAAAACATTTCGAAACATACCGAAAATACAAGCATTTAGTTTCTTACTTTAACCCTAGATAATTAAATATTCGTCTAATAGACTACCCCCACCCCCTGGCCAGTTTTACAAATTCGAGATCTGCCAAGATTGCAAACGCTAATTTTTTACCACTTCTCTATCTTCTAATTAACTCTTTGGGGCACGGTGGGATTAAAAATGTCCCGCCTTTTTGATGCACGGTAATGCATGGTGGGATATTTTTAGACCCACCTTGAAATATTGTAATAGATTCATGCACATAGGTTTATACTTAGTCTTGCTTATGTAAAGCAGTTGGTAATACCATAAAAAAAATGTAATAAACATGTTCGCTTGTGTTGGCAAGTTTCAACATATTAGTACTTTGTTAATAAAAATATACCAATTTTGTTTAATTTAAAATGCAACAAAATTTCTGTGCAACATGGGTCTATTTATTCTCTGCTATTCTGTGCCTCAAAGAGTTAAAATATTGTAATACTTCTCTTAAGTTATAAAAATATACATGTTTTTAATTCGTAGTCTATGAGTCGAATGATTACTTTTACAGAGTAACACTAATTTAAGTTTAATTATCTAAGGTTAATTCAAGTTTGTGATCTTTTCTTATAAATTCGTTTGATCGTCGAAAAAGCGTACAAAACGTCAGGTTTGTTTGCACAATCACGATTTCTGCCCCTGTTTTATTTCCAAACATCCAACATTTCACCGGCACGTTCACACTTTTGCGGTCGACTGTAACCGGAAGTGGAAACAATCCATTGAAATTCCCTGGCGACGCAGCAATCTTCCTCGCGATACCTTCGAGGGCTAACGCGTTCGTTGCAGCCGGTAATTGTATGAAATCGCGGGAGAAATTACGGGAATCGTACATTCCACGCGAAACCTATTGAATGTTGCATTAGGTCAGGTATCCGGTGATGGCGTTCGCTGATTCTTTCTTCGACCTCTTTCACGTGGCTTCCACGTATTCGTATAGACAAATCGTTGTGCAGAATTTCATTACGTTAATTTTTATTGACGGGTGTTGTATCATTTTTTGAAACTTTAGATCAGTGTTTCTTAATTTTCCTTGGACTGTACTCTACTTCAACTCCTCAAGGATTTAAATACCTCCTTGTCACATGTCGTCAATATGATAGATGACCAACTTCCAAAGAATTACAGTACAAATGGGGGTTTTAAATTAAAGATGAAATTTAGGTAAAGTCGTTCTTACTTTGAATATAAATTTTATATTGACTTTATATGGTATGGAAAAGTATTTACTACGTATATCCTCGCTGATTTTTTCTTCGACCTCTTTCACGTGGCTTCCACGTATTCGTATAGACAAATCGTTGTGCAGAATTTCATTACGTTAATTTTTATTGACGGGTGTTGTATCATTTTTTGGAACTTTAAATCAGTGTTTCTCGATTTTCCTTGGATTGTACTTTACTTCAACTCCTCAAGGATTTAGATGCCCCCTTGTCATATGTCGTCAGTATGATAGATGACCAACTTCCAAAGAAGTATAATACAAATGAGGGTTTGTAATCAAAGGACGAAATTTAGGTAAACTCGTTCTTACTTTGAATATAAATTATATATTATCTTGACATATTATGAAAAAGTATTTACTACATATCCTCGCTGATTTTTCTTCGACCTCTTTCACGTGGCTTCCACGTATTCGTATAGACAAATCGTTGTGCAGAATTTCATTACGTTAATTTTTATTGACGGGTGTTGTATCATTTTTTGAAACTTTAGATCAGTGTTTCTTAATTTTCCTTGGACTGTACTCTACTTCAACTCCTCAAGGATTTAAATACCTCCTTGTCACATGTCGTCAATATGATAGATGACCAACTTCCAAAGAATTACAGTACAAATGGGGGTTTTAAATTAAAGATGAAATTTAGGTAAAGTCGTTCTTACTTTGAATATAAATTTTATATTGACTTTATATGGTATGGAAAAGTATTTACTACGTATATCCTCGCTGATTTTTTCTTCGACCTCTTTCACGTGGCTTCCACGTATTCGTATAGACAAATCGTTGTGCAGAATTTCATTACGTTAATTTTTATTGACGGGTGTTGTATCATTTTTTGGAACTTTAAATCAGTGTTTCTCGATTTTCCTTGGATTGTACTTTACTTCAACTCCTCAAGGATTTAGATGCCCCCTTGTCATATGTCGTCAGTATGATAGATGACCAACTTCCAAAGAAGTATAATACAAATGAGGGTTTGTAATCAAAGGACGAAATTTAGGTAAACTCGTTCTTACTTTGAATATAAATTATATATTATCTTGACATATTATGAAAAAGTATTTACTACATATATCATCGGCGAAGTTAATCGGTGGAATTTTTCCCCGATTGTCCCCCAAGTAATAAAGATTGTCCACATTGAGAAATATTGGGCTAAATGAAAATCTAAGCGAATTTTTCGAACGATTGATACGTTAGGTAGCTGGATGCAAGTACTGTAATATACAGGGTGTAACTCGTATTATGTAGGTGGTCAAGTTTCAATGTAATATTCTGTACCCATGACGTAAATAAATATTTATTGTTTAAGCTAATGTTTATCGAACGTTCACTACTAATAGACTAGTAATGAAGTTTTGTCTAAATTGTATTCAGTGTTAGCACAATAGACGAAAGACGAAGAACACGATCGAGAAACACAGTTAAAATTAGGAATTTTAAATTCGTACGTAGATATCTACACGTTATAGGATTAAATTAAGTGGCGAAGGTTTTCCTTGTTAAAAATAAGAAACGTTTTCCGCAATTTAGCGAGCTAAATAAACCTTTTAATCGATCGTCACGAACTGCTGCGAGATATCTCGATAATGCTAAGCTGGCAGAACGTTTCTTCTAAATTTAATTAAAGTTGCTTGATTGGATCCACGCCCTTGAACTGTACGAATCGTTTCATCGTTTCTGAAGTAATGAGCGGCTCGGGTGAACCGGAAACGACAAGAAAACACTCGAAACCGCTTCTTTTCCGCTTTCACCCTCTTCGCGTCTCCTTTTACCGGCAGAAATATCGAATGCAGTAATTATTCTAATCATCCCCGATCTTCCCTCGTTTCTCGTTGTCGCGAAACATCGAAACGGTCAAGATATTCGAATATTCCCTTGGCTCCTCTAATTTTACATTTCATTATTTACCACAAAATTTCCATAGCCGAGTTAAATTACAACGGTTTGCAATCAATATTTGTACATCGATTTATTATTATCAATATTGAATTTCCTACGGTATTCCAGAATTTGTGATTTTCAAATTCTTTTGGCATCAATTCTATCATTGAGTGATTTTTTTGAAATTTTTCCGCTCACCTAAATTAATCAACGTTTGTCTAAAGACTTCTCACATATACAGTGGCTCCAAAAAATATTCGTACACTATATTGTAAGGAAATTTATCTGCTTCTGAAATTCTGATTTCAATGAAAATTTTTGCGTGTACAGAGCAAGGTGTATCCTGTGTGGAGCAATTCTTTTGGCGGCAAAATATCTTTTAAGGGGTCTGATAACGAATCTCAAAGTTTCAGTGATTTTTCACGCTTTGAGTACAAATTTTTCTGTATTCTTTAAATTAAAATTAAAGATTCTCTATTTGAAAGGTTTTGCTTTATCAAGTACCGTTACAAAGTTATCCTTAAAAAAATGAGAGAAAACTCAGAAATTTCAACGCTGGTTTCACCCTTTTAAAATGGCATTTCGGTGAAAAGAAAAGTACATACATACCCACAAAGTTTTATTAAATACTTCTATCAGACTCAAAATTTCAGGGCTAATCGAATTTATTTGTGACATAATTGTCACATAGTTGTGACATAGTTGCCATTTGTGACATGTTTTGGAGCCACTGTATATGTGGCTAACAGCAAGATTAACTCAGGTCTGTTGATAAGCCGGCTACAGCTGGCAGGAGCACCACCAGCAGCAGTTCCAGTGTCTGGTTATTAGGCTGCTTTATCCCCTTCCATTGAAACGGAACTGCTGCTCCCCAGATAATCATCGTTATAAAAAAAAAAAACCGAGCGACATTCGACGATTTAACGATCTACGATTTTGTAATCGACGATGGGACGATTTGATTCAAGTTTTTAATTAATTAATATTGGGAAGAGGGTTTTATATTGCTAAATGAAATGAACTCTTATTTGTGAAATAATACTTTGATAATTTATTTAATACTCTTATATAGCACGAGAAAGGGCAATTTTGACCGCACCTAGCGAGTTTTGTCACAAGACTAGCAGAACGCAGTGGTCGAAATTCATACAACCCCGTTTGGGTCCATCCAGCCCCTTTTGTTCTGTTTCTCGATGTTTTCGAACTTTCTAAAATGCCACATGCTAAAATGCTTAGCTTCTTGGAAGAAGCCCTTGAGAAAGTATGTTAAGAGAAAGCTGGTTTATGGTTAATTTTTGCTTCGTAGTATTTTTGCATTCAATTCTTAACATGATTGAATAAAAAAATAAATTTCGAGTTGGCGGTAATTCATGGTCATATTAACACGTTGAGTGCCACACGATTTTATAAGGAAATCCCCGTCAGGCCACCCGCGTTGTTATCGTTGTACAACAGCAATGCGAAGCGCACTATTACCAAATTAGAATTTACTCGATGCAAGTGTTTAACACTATTCCTACCGACACTTAACGTATATCTATTCCTACCGCAACATCCCCACGTAAGACAGGCTACAAATTTTTCTCAGTAAATAAACAATGGAAAAAGAAGTGAAGATTGAAAAATGTATTATACGTATATTTGAAGAAAAGTCTAAAGTTTAAAGGCGATTCAATTATGTTGTATCTATGAAATTCTAATCGAAATTTAAAAAACGGTCATTTGACCGGTCGTGGTAGGAATAGTGTTAAACATATTAGGGCCATTGTTTCTTATCGTAGTGGAAGACATTTACGTTTGGGAGGAAATACTTATATGGACATTCATCCAACACGTTTAGTTTTATATCATATTTTACACTGTCAGTCGCCGATGACTGACGTGGCCTGAATGGAAAGTTCAGTGTTAGTCACCGATGACTGACGTGGCACTCAACGTGTTAAATTCGAGTGCAAAGGGTTAATACTGGAAAATGGCGGTTCCAGTTCGAGATCGGTGCTCTCGACGCTTCATGTCACACATTTTGGAAACTTGGGTTCTTAAAAAAAGCCGTTGAAAATGTTCGTTAAAAGAAAGCTGCTTGATGGTTAATTTTTGCTTCGTAGTATTTCTGTATTCAATTTCCAACAATTAATTAAAATGAAGATTCTCTCACTATATGCCTGACCCACAAATAAATCGTACAATACAATTGCACGAATCTGTATGAAAGCATCGATTGACGAACGTACAAACGGCTACGTTCGGTTATTTGCCGAAGAACAGCCGATCGAAATTGGGTCATTATTTCGGACGATGATCATCGGCCGGCGATGTTTGGCAATGCTCGTCGCGGAATTTTCGTCGAATGGAAACGTGACATTCAGATCGTGGCTCGTATCCAGGCCAATCACGCCGTCGAAGAATTAGCAGGCCAGTCTCAAGAACAGTTTTCCCGAATCGTTCTCTCTTTCCAGCCTCCTCTTCGCCCTCCCCCCCCTTTCTTCGTTTTCGTTTTTCGTTCCCCACGATCCGGGATGAATTCCCGAAAGACAGGAGAAACGAGGAACCAGCCAGCCAGCCTTTTCCCATGAAATATTTCTTGGCAACGCGAATTACCTCGAATTGGAACGACTCCGACCGACGATAACGACTTACTTCCGGTTCTTTGTTACGTGGAAAAAGAGAAACAGGCGGTTGTTGTTACTTTTCAGTGATTTATAGATTTTTGAGGTTTTTCGTTTTCAACGTTAGAACTATCGACGACTAAAGTGTACTTATTTGCATGGAAGAGATCGAATTGAAAATTACGTGAAAGAATGCGGGGAAAATAAATCTTTATACTTTCTGTTGAAAATTTTAGTGAATTTTGGAAACTTTGCCACGATGAATTTATAAGATTGTTATGAATAATTACAGATTTATTATTTTAATTGGTTGTTCTAGTGTTAATCAGGTTTTGATAGCTCATCAGAGGAAGTTCTTGTGATTGGTTATTTTTTAAATTTAATCGTAAAGGGGTGGAAACGATGCTTCCTTTATATTAGTATTAATGCTTATTCGGTGTTTTAGAAGTTTCAGGTCTGTTAAATTTTATCGTTACGTATGATACGTATGCAACGTATATTTCCGGTTTGCTCGCTTTTTCTTCATTTCAATATTAAATTTATTATAGCTAAATAAACTAGTATAGACGTCTCACTGTAGTAAACCTCTAGATCATGTACAGTAGCGAGCAAAAGTTAAAAACCAGAGGACAATGTAAAACATAATTTTATGGTTCGCAAATATCGTTTATCTATTCATTTTTATTGTCATTATGGTAGAACACTATTTATTCATTGGCAAAAAATACAATTTTTATTTATGCTGTTGTTTCTTATTAATTAATTAATTTATTTTTTTGACTCTTTGGTCTTAAACTTTTGCTCGCTACTGTAGATTTAATAAATCATAAGATACTGCAATTAGAATTCTGCAAACATTATGAATTTAATGAATCATGAAACATCGCAGAACAATGAAACCTTGCGGATATTATAAATTTAATAAATGGCGAAGTATCGCAGTAGCAAATTGCGTAACGTGAACGTATGTTTTGCGAATAATCACGTTTCGCTTACCATTAGGTAAACCGAATCAACGAATCATTACGTCAGTCGCAATTTTCGTGGACGAAGCGTACGTGAAGCTTACCGATAGCCAACGTTGCATAATAAACTTTCAAAAATAGACAAGGGAATGCTTTGGTAATGCATAGTCGTTTCGCGAATGTACGCTGTCGTTCAAAAGTTTGAAATCATTTTTCAGTTCATACGTACAGTATCGGTCAAAAGTTTAGAACCGCTAGTCCTAAGTTTATAATAATAATAATAATAATCCTTTGCGCTCGAGAGGTGATTGTCAGTCACCAAATGATAGTTTCGCAAATTTTTAGATTTTAGTTAGTTTGTGACAGAAATGAGTATAACAAGAGATTTTTGCTTAGGAAACTTTATGGACAATAAAAATGTAAAACTTCTGAATGTGTATGATTGATTCGTGATGGCTGCCTGTCACCTTGAACGTCTCGTTGTAGATTAATTGATTGATTAAAAAAAAAAGAAAAAAAAGTGGCTTCAGTTTGGCTCTTTCCACGCATTGTCTGCGTGCTCAGGGTGCGCAAATTAACTATGCTGTTCCGTTTCAAGAAACAGAGGAAATTACACTCTTTCTACGTTCAGATAACTCCAACCTAAGGTTTCTTATATATTAAAACACTAATTCCTTCGAATTATTTAACTAATTAAAATTTTTAATCGAATCTCTATAGTTGTTTAAGAGGCAACAATTTTGTAACACTTTATTTCAAACACCCTGTATAATGCTTCTAAACTTTTGGCAAATACTGTATGCGAGGGAAACGAGGATAGATCGATCGAGATTTGTTCATCAACAGGCAATTGCGAGTAATGCATGCGCATCGCGCAGCGTGATGTTATGGTTAATAGTTTGCATATTAAATCGTCGACGTATGCAAGATAACGCGCACGTTCCACGCTGCACCTTTTGTTTTCTTGGACAACAGAAATTCGTATTGCTTGTTGCTTTTACACTACGAATCCTGAAATAATGTTTGTATACCGGGTGTGTCTGAAATTGTGGAGCAACCGAGGGTGTAGGGTGAGAAAGTACATGAATATTTTATACTGAAAACACACCGAATACATGAATACAGTCGAGCTTTAACACAGTGAACTGTATACGATAAATTGCACGTTCTAATGATAGGATTAATGTTATTTATGAATAACTAGCTGTTGCCCACGTTTTTTTTTATAATACTTGCTTCAAAATCGGTGGATTTTAAAATTAATTTTCATCCCTTATTTTACCTCCTTGAGGTTTGATTTTTCAAAAACGTTGAAACACGTGTTTCCTTATTTCTAACCAAAAGTCTAAATACCAGTTTTTATAGTGCTTGCTTCAAAATCAGCGGATTTAAAATTAATTTTCATCCCTTATTTTACCCCCTTGAGGTTTGCTTTTTCAAAAACGTTGAAACACGTATTTTGTTATTTCTAACCAAAAAGCTAAATACCAGTTTTCATAATGCTTGCTTTAAAATTGACGGATTTTCAAACAAACTTTCATCCCTTATTTTACCTCCTTAGTTGTAAATTTCCCAAAAACGTTGAAACACGTACTTCTTTATTTCTAACCAAAAGGCTAAATACCAGTTTTTATAGTGCTTGCTTTAAAATCGACGGATTTTCAAACAACCTTTCATCCCTTATTTTACTCCGTTAGTTGTAGCCAAAAACGTTGAAACACGTATTTCTTTATTTTTAAACAAAAAAGCTAAATACCAGTTTTTATAGTGCTTGCTTCAAATTGGCGGATTTTTAAATAAATCTTCATCCCTTATTTAACTCCTTTAGGGGTGAAATATCAAAAAATTCTTCCTTAGCGAGTGCTTACGTCATATAAGGGACTCATTTTCCAAATTTCATGTTTCTAGCTGCAGTAGATTAGGCTCTGCGATGATGAATCGGTCAGTCAGTCAGAACATGTCTTTGTACATGTATAAATTAGTATAATATAATTTGTGATCATACTAGAAGTCTATATTACATTCTAGAAATGGAAGGTATTCCGATATTTTTCTGCGAAAGAAATTGATTGCGAATAATTAAATATAATAAGAGACTCGTAAGATAATATTTAATCAGTCGATTCAATAATTACCGATTTAATGATTAATTAATAATTAAAAAATGTAAATCGCACGAGGTGTGTGTAATATGATGGTATAAGCGTCTGTGTTTAAAAAAGGTCGTTAGAACTCAGCCATCTTATAAGGATGATACATGCAAATCACCTTGAACGTCTACTCTTTACGCTTCATCAACCTTTTTAATACTAATTATTCCACTTCGATAAAATTTTCACGGTGTACCTGTTCCTGGATTAAAGTAAGGCATTGTATACACCGTGTCTCGATAAAAACAGATCGACAACTCTTCTTCAGCAAAGATGGCATACAAACAAATACTTTGATCGTACTTTTAAATGTCGACGAAGACTAAAGTAATGATGAAAAATATTTTTATCAAAAAAAAAAATTTATGTTTCAAAATTTCCTCTTAACCCCTTGACATACAATGGCGTCTGGGAGACGTTATTCATTTCTTGTGCAATTTTAGATTTTGAGAAAGAATTATATAAATATTCCAGAATATTTTGAAATGTTTCATACTTTACAGAACTACTAATTTATTATTTTATAATGTTACATAATATATCAACCTAATTAAATGTTACACAGCAATGCAAATTAAAATGTTCTGTTTTTAATTTTGCATATAACTGATCAGTTGAGCCAAATTAAATAAAATTTTTTGGATGCATCAAATTTTGATTTTGTATGTTAAGGAGTTAAATACGTGGACGAGTTCACATCGATTCATCAAGAAATTAGTTAGGCGGTTCCCGTTTCAAATGAGACACCCTGTATACATAGAGATAGAGCGTGAAACGCGGAATTTCTGGTTGTTCAACGAATTAACAGACGTCGAAACGAACCGACTCGAGGAACGATTATAACAGTAATTACAAGGTGCAATTAACGGAGTTTTTGCAATCGTGTGATGTCACGTTTCCGCGACGATCGTTATCGACTTTCACGGCACGATTTTACGGGCAGGGAGTGTCCTGCGAGTCTGTTCCGTGTATCGTGACGATCTCAGATATTCGCAGATAATTTCTGACCTATTTGATAAGAGATGCGCTCCGTTTTAACCCTGTCTGAAAAAGCTCGGACGTTTGTTCACTTTGCAGATTAAACTACCACAAAATCTCTTTTTCACCGTGAAATTAAATTTCGTACTCCCTCCCTTGTTCGTCTTTTGCTTTTCTTTTCTTTTGTTAAACCTGCTAAATATTTTCTGTTACTTTTAATGTATGTGTTGAATGTAAAACGAGGGTGGAATAAAGAGAGGGAAGAACGAAAGAGATTGTTTGTGCATATGTAAAAAGAATATTTTTAAAACAATACTTGGAAATATTAAAATTGTCAAACATTAAATTGTTAAATTGTTAAGTATTACAATTATTAAGAAAAAAGATACTATTTTCTGGAAGAAGCAGATATTCAAGTAACACACGTCAATGACATTTATTATAAAAATTTCGAAAACCATCAAAGTAATATTGAAATTATTATTGAATCACTAAAATCATAGAAATCAATATCAAGCATTGCTTGTTTATATTATTAAATTTTTTAATCTATCAAAAATAGCAAATTAGTTATTTTAAATACTATGAATTATTCTTCTGCATAGCATCAAGACAAAATTACTCGTCCTTACTTTGCATTCCTTTAAAAAATTTTTATCCATCGCTTTTAACGCGAATCGAATCGATTATATACGAAACGCATTATTCTCTAGAACTTTCACGCTTCACCCGACAGTTCGAATAATAATTACGAGCGTATCTCGACCATCGTGAAAGATGGCCGCGATAAAGAATCGACGCGACGCAAAATGGACGTTTTAATTAAAATTCCAACGAGATTCCATCCGGCCTATTAGCAGGGGAAAGGACTTGATCACGAAAACTGTTTTTCATTCACGGGACCTGCAATTTCCGCCCACGCTCGATTTATAACGCCTGGGCTGGCCGTTCAGCGTATGTATCCGCTATCTCGCCCACGACAAAACTGCGAACCCCTTCGAAGCGATACTTCTAGTTCGTTCAACTGTAAGCAGCTTTGCCTGACCTTAGCTTTCTCTTTCACCCTTCGCTCCTGCAACGCCTTCTTAACTCTTTTCCGACAAATTTAACTCTTTTTTTCACTTTGACATTGGGATTGCAGCCTTTAGCCTTCTGCCTACACTCTACCCCTATCTCTACTCTCTCTCTCTCTTTCTTTCTCTCTTCCTCTCTCCTCCATATCCTTTCTCTCTGTCACTGACCCTCGCACGCTCTAACTTTATCTCTCTCCCTCTTCCCCCTCTCTCTCTTACACACGCACTGTATTTTACTTTCTCTCTCACACACTCTTGGACACTATTTCATTTTCACTCTCTCTCTCTCACTCTCTCACTCTCGCACACTCTAACTTTCTCTCCCTTCCTCTCCCCTCTCTCACACTTACGCACTCTATTTTACTTTCTCTCTCATTCACTCTCGCACACTCTATTTCATTTTCATTCTTTTCCTCTTTCGTCTCTCAATCACTCACTCATTCTATCCTACTTTCTCTCTCACTCACTCTCACACACTATTTCAATTTCTTTCTCTCTCTTTCTCTCTCTACCTATCTGTCTATCTATGTATCTATCTAACTATCTATCTATCTATCTATCTATGTATTTATTTCTCTTTTTCTTTCTTTTTTTCTTTCTCCCTCGTTTTAGATTTTCCGCTAAAAATCACAAAAGTTGCCTTCGCACATTTATGGAACGCGTAGCAGGGGATGGAAATGGGATAACAACGCTAATGGAAAACATGCGAGTGGTTCCAGTAGCGACATACATATGTGTGTTTATATATGCGTGTGACGACACGAGGTTGAATTTTTTAGAGAGCGAAAGAAAGTTCCGCTGCGACGGTGGTTAGTAAGACGAAAAAGTTTGAGAGTGTCGGGGAATAAAAAGTTAACTCTTCGTTCAAAACTCTGATTTCTTGCTTGCCCTCCCCTTTTGCCGTTTCCGTTTCTTTTTTCCTTGTTTCTTCAGCGAAGATCCTTAGAGTGTTGCGACATATGTTGCGTTTGCATTAGACTGTAACGTAACTTTATTATACAGAGTTTATTTTACTGTTTCACCACGTTTAGGTTCGCTTTGTCACATCTGATACGAGCCACTTAGCTGTCGTGAGTCTCGCGACGATGAAAAATATTTTATTTCGAGTACGAGGATTACGACGACGGAAATATTCTTATCTCGACGTGTTTTGTTAAACAATTCACCAGTGTACTTTAAACGCAAATGATACAATCGTTAATTATACGCGACACCCTCTACATTGCTGAACAAAGAATTTTTACTAACTCGTACACTTTAACAACTTTAATCTTGTTTCAACATCGCTAATTTCATCTTTTAAAATATAAAAAGATCACGTTGTTACATTCACTGATATCACTATATAGATTTGTATTATTCCAACGACGGAAATATTCTTATCTCGACGTGTTTTGTTAAACAATTCATCAGTGTGCTCTGAATGTAAGTGTATGTATGTATTTCTTTATTGGTTTCCATATAGAAATACAAAGCTTCCGTTTTATGCTCAGAATGTAAGTGATACAACCGTTAATTATACGCGACATCCTCTACATTATTGTACAAAGAATTTTTACCAACGAGTACACTTCAACATCTTTAATCTCGTTTCAGAATCGTTAATTTCATCTTTTAAAATATAAAAAGATCACGTTGTTACATTAATTGATATCATTATATGGATTTGTATTATTACGACGACGAAAATATTCTTATCTCAACGTGTTTTGTTAAACAATTCACCGGTGCGCTCTTAACGTAAGTGATACAACCGTTAATTATACGCGACACCCTCTACATTACGGTACAAAGAATTTTTACTAACGCGTGCACTTCAACAACTTTAATCTCATTTCAGCATCGTTAATTCCATTAAAAAAAAATTTTAAAAAGATCACGTTGTTACATTAATTAATATCACTATAAAGATTTATGTTAGATAGCACTGTACTGTTGCGTTAAAGAATTATTCGGTGTTCGATCAAAATCCGTTATTAACGAAGGAAACGTAAAAAAATAATTACTGCGTACCTTGTTCAGGAACAAGGATTCATCATTTATGCAGCAGCGCTTGTACTCTACCCTTGTCGTTTGAACTTTAAACTTTCCTCGGTGGCCATCGAATTCCAGCGGACGCGTGTAGGTATCGAATATAAAGCGAGCTGCTTCTGTCGATATTATTTCGTTTCGATATAGAGGATATCCGCCATCGGCACGCTGACCTATCGGCGTGACTCTGGATTCCATAGATCTCATGCACACCACGCTTCATCTTTTTACCATGATCGCTTGACCTCCGCCCACGCTTCCTTTTCCCGATGTTTCCCACGCAAACGCTCCTGTTTCGTTCACGTTCCTTCGAAACTTTCATCGTACCGCCTCTGCCCTTATTTTATACTTTTTAAAACTGGTTAAGAACGAAGTTTAAATAGTAGTAACTTCTGTTCGTTCGGTATTCCTGATGTTACTGCAGTGAATCGATGTTATGTTAATTTGAACGATACAGTTTTGTAAGATTTAGTTTTACTTGGGTAACTTTCCGGTATTTACAATCAATTGCAGGACAATTTGTAGCGTTTAAACGTAGCTTTCTAATATCCAGTTCTGTAAACTTTTTATTTCAGTAGGAGAGTCTATTTTGAAGTTAACTCATAAATTATATCAATGCCAGGTTCGAAAATCCATGAACTCCTATAAAACTAAATTCTGTTGCGTTTCTCGAATTTTTTCGCAATCAGTTGTTTCCCAATTTTATTAAAAAGAAAAAATTAGGTGAAATATGGTTCATTAACGTAAAATTGAAAGGGCCAGAGCAAGCTGTTAGTAGCAATACTGTATTGTATGAAATTAACGAGTTTTCTCAGTGAAATGGAAACGTCTTCTACGATCCTAATTACCCTAACAGCTGAAACACCTATTACAATCAAATTTTTCATCGAAGCAACGATGTTTCAACGAACAGCGAAAACTCCAGCCTCTGAAGCACCGTTTAGTTTTTTTTTTTTTTTTAATGGTTAACGACTAGGGTCCGTGCACTTTTTACTTTAACACTAGATTTACTTAGATCAATTTGACGGGTTTCGAATTTCATGAGTAAAATTTGCAAAAACAACTATTATTATTCCTAGCAATTTTTGTTAACTTTTACTGATGGATCAATACAAGTATACCCAAATCTATTTCCCTCTTAGTTCTGTAACTTCAAATTTTCTTTGATGTTATATTTTATTCCTTAGTATATGTATATATTGGAAACAGATATACAAGAAATGTCCTTAAATCTAGAGTTAAGCATAATTCCTGCGTCCAGGCAGAGATATCCTCGCCGGTATTATCGCGGGGAGATAGTAATGTTTTCCGTGCCCCTGGTGTGCTCTACCACGGGGCAAAAAGTGTTCCTGTTCGTCCGGACAACCGAGCTCTGGAACTTTATTTCCGCTCCGTGATTCTTCTGCCCGCGCGCGTCGTCCATCTTGTCGCTGGTTACTTCTCGCCCGTTCGGGGACCGAAACGCGGCTGTAGCTCTTTTTTTTCTCCCTCCACATAACCTTCAGATTCGATCAAGTTACTGGAATTCAAGTTGCTCGTGGTGGTGATCCACTTATCGATCCATTCGCGATAGAGCTTATCGAGTGCGTTTCATTGTCTTCAATGAGGTTGTCTGGGTAGTCGAATTCGTACATCGCACGCCGAATTAACTTGTGCCACTAGTTGACCAGTTAACCGCGGAATTCATTTTTAAAAGTTCCTCATGGGACGCGTGATTAAAATGAATTGAGGCTTACTGGTAATATAAAGGAAACAGAAGCACTAAATAATATTTAACACTAAATAATCGACGGACAACATTCCAAGGAAAAGATGATTCGCTGGCCATTCTTGGAGTGGGAAGGTACAGCCCACGCAAGGGATAATTTGTAAAAATCCTAGACTGTTGAAGGACAACGATATGCATTGTCGTGTCATGTCCCTGACGTTTGGAACCCCATGGCGTTGGTGGAGCCAACATAAACAATTTTGAGGGCTGCAACGGACTAACCGTCCTTTTTTCTTTGGCTTTTCTGTTTTTTTTCTTCCAGATCCCGAGCAGGACGCATTCATTTCACAATAACGAAAACGGCTTTTCAGTTGTTTTCTATTCTATTTCGCAATTAAATCGCTATTTTTCTAAATACGTGTAAACTGCTTACTTTCAACCTTAAATCTTCAACATAGACTCCATGGTGTCACCTGAAAGTCCCGTTGCTTGGACTATATTGTCGTGGTGTGCAATAAAAATCGAATAGCCCGGCGTTGAGGAACCGTCATAAAACAAAACCAATCGCAGCATTAAATCTCGAAGATTCTTATCCGGTTTCTGCATCCTGTTCGCCGTCGTGGCTGTTTTTCCTTGCGCGATCGGTTTCACACGGTTCCAGGGAACGTGCGATATTTCAGTTACGCGTCGGATTAATTTCTTGAATGGGCAGGGAAGAACAAAGAGCCCGACACGGTTTCGTTTTATCATTCAAGGGACGCGTTCTCTCTCTCTCTCTCTTTCCGTTTCTCACCCCTCTCTCGTTCCTTTCATTTCTCTCCTTCTGTTTTTCCTCTCTCTCTCTCTCTCCATCGGTTCATCCTTTATTCCAATCACAGGCCGCCGCACACGCGTCCCAGTTCTTTTCTCCGCTATTCAACGTTCCTTCGGTTCCAGCGAAATGTTTCAGAAGCAATTTTTCTCTGATGCACGAAATCACGGTTCGTTTGAAGCGTCGCGGAACGTGTAATCAGCCCCGCGGCACGTTCATGCCTAATTAATACTTGTTTCCCTGTTAATGCGCGGCCTGCACGCGCTTCGGGATCATGGCTGGGGAGTACGCCGCGCTTTTTCGATTTTCGGATCGGCTTTCCTTTCTTTCTTCACTCCCGCTCTTCTGTTCCGTTTTTTTCCAGTTTTTAGCTCAAACGGACGCAACGGGGCGACCGTTTGTTCGTTTGGTTCTTTTTTGTTTTCTGGGTTTTGCGTCGCATCGACGTCTTGACTGTTAACGACAGGCTTAGTTGGTTATTTAAATTTTTTTGTGGAATTTGGTCTCTTTTAACTTCGTTGGAAGAACGTTCTTTTTTTATTTTTTATTTTTTTGTTGGGTTTTGCGTCGCATCGACGTCTTGATCGTTAACGACAGACTTAATTGGTTATTTAGATTTTATTGTGGAGTTTGATCTCTTTCAACTTTGTTGGAAGAACGTTCTCTTTTTATTTTTTATTTTTTTGGGGGTTTTTGCGCCCCAACGACGTCTTGGTTGTTAACGACAGACAAAGTTTTGAAATTTTAGTATCCTTGGTGTAGAAAATCGATGTTGCATTTTTAGCGTGACATAAAATTAAATATAATGAATGATATTCGTTCGTTCTTCGAAAAATATTAAGGAATATAAATGTTGTGTTTAGTATCGTACGTTCAAGTTTTAGTTACGCAAGTTCAAATCTTTCATTTTAAATTCCTTGGACATAATAATATTATTTTTCTATCATTATTTCATATTCGTCTTCAAGATGCGAATGTTTCCGTTTCTTTTTTACAGTAACGATTCTTTTCTTTACGACGGAGTAATTTTTCTCTTAAAAAGAACCTGTCTCGTTACGCGTCGCATAATCCTCTTTTGTTGCGTTCTTAATAATATTGACGGGGAAGTTGTAAAATGGTTAAATAAGTTCCCCCCGTTGGTTAACTGGATTAAAGTGGCGCGCGGTCAGGGGAATTTAAGTTCGAAATCCTTGCGCGCTTAAACCTTCCACAATTATCAAGGTATTAATTTACTTTTTAAGCTGCCTCAATTCCCGTAGTTTTTGCGATCGCAAGAAGCCGCAATTAAATTCCGCGACAGGTTAGCGTTTCCGCCCCGAGGTAATTAATTTCCCTCCCCCTTCCAGAAACTCGAACGACAAAGCGTGATACGCTGAAAAGTTAAATTCGTGCTGCGTTAAAATTTTGCAACAGTTTGACACAGGTAACAATCTCATCAAACGAATTATCACGGTCGTACGTTTACTTTTTCTTGGTTAACGCTTAACGTCGGTTTAATCGCAAAATTGTACGCTATAAATTAGAATTATAAATTATTTCTCGTTAAAAAGAACTTCTGTTTTTATGGTGTGCTGTTTATAAATGTGATTCACGTTTAGAGTAATTAAGTACAGTTTCCTCGTATCTGTTGATAGCCCGTTTCTTTGCCCGCTGAAAACTAACGAGTAAACAATTTAACGATGATCCTAATTTTCTATGCTTTTATTTATAAATTATACCTGGTGTATTCATTGATATATACTTATCGAAAGCTATTCGCTTCTAAATTATTGCACATCACATCGCCCTTACTCTTTAAATTCACCAATGCAGTTCAATCTCGAGTAGGACAAAACATTTCAGCAAGGTTATTCAAATTTTCAATTATTTCTGTCATTCTGCATATGAAATATTCAACTTAAAAATATTGAGAATCTTCGCATCATAAAAAAGCAGAGTTCGTAACAGAATACAAACGAAAAAGATCTCCACGTTGAAATTATCTGCACAAATACAATTTCTCTGTAAAATTCCCATCCACCGGTTAAAGAGTCAAGGGGTTAAACATTAAAGTAAAGGGTTAAGCCGAGAATAATTATTCGAGAAGTTAATTTATTCAAACCCTCGCATCATAAAAAAGCAGAGTTCGTAACGGAATACAAACGAAAAAGATCCCCACGTTGAAATTATCTGCCCAAGTACAATTTCTCTGTAAAATTCCCATTCACCGGTTAAAGAGTTAAAGGGTTAAGCCGAGAATAATTATTCTAAAGATTAATTTATCCGTATCCGTGCATCATAAAAAAGCAGAAGTTCGTAACAGAATACAAACGAAAAAGATCTCCACGTTGAAATTATCTGCACAAATACAATTTCTCTGTAAAATTCCCATCCACCGGTTAAAGAGTCAAGGGGTTAAGCTTTAAAGTAAAGGGTTAAGCCAAAAATAATTATTTGAAAAATTAATTTATCCGTATCCTTGCATCTCCTTATCGATATTCTGATACAGGCGACCCTCTGCTCCACTTCCTGTTTCCCTGCACGCATCCACCCTGAAACCATCCCCCTTGACCCCCCCCCCCTTCGACGTTGTAAACAGACGGTAACAGAGTTGGCTGAAGTTGTCACGTTCGTCGAAATTCCGTTCGGAAAACAAACGTTCAAGGCTGAGCGGGACGACGGGCCGAGGATACAAAGCGAGGGAACGGAAGGTCGTTCGTGGAACGTGAGCCGAGTGCCTGGCCCGCTTGTTCCGTCCTTGTCGCGGTCGGAGACGTCTAACAAGAAAGTCAGCCAGTGTAAATGTTAAAAGTTGCGCCGCGGATTTGCATAGAGCCGTGGGGAACTTGGAGGTTTCGCGGTTGGCCATGCCAGGAACTGGGCCGGGGGTGGACCCGTACGGGGAAACAGGAACCTTGGGATTCCCTGTTTCACGGCCTCTCCCGTTATTCTTCTCGAGCTTGCCGTCCCCACCTCGTCCTTTTCGTCCTCGTCCTGTGCATCCCTATTTTCCGTTCGCGTTCCTCTGCACGAGAGTCGCCGGATTCGCTTGCCGGAAACGACGAACGTTTGGCGCGACAGGACGGTTTAAATTTTGCGGTGAACTTGAGATGATTTGAGAATTCTATGCAAGATTTGTACTGTTTTGGAATGTTTATGAAGTGGAATTGTAATGCAGATTAAAAGCATTTGGAAGCCTGTATTTTAAGGGTAGCTTTTAGAAATAGAAGAATTTAAGTTGATGGTAATTTGATGAAGATAGAGGAAGTTATTTTTGGTAGGCTACAAATTGCGAATTTTAGGATTCTATGCAGGATTGATATTTTTATGAAGTGGAATTATAATGCAGACTAAAAGCATTTGGAAACATGAATTTTAAGGATAGAGAACACTTTTAAAAATAAAAGGATTTAAGGTGGCGTTAATTTTACGAAAATAGAGGAGGTTATTTTTGGTAGGCTGCAGATTGCAGATCTCAGAATTCTATGCAAGATTTGTATTCTTATGGATCGTTTATGAAGTGAAAGTATAATGCAGACTAAAAGCACTTGGAAGCACGAATTTTAAGGGTAGCGTGAACGTTTTTAGAAATAAAAGGATTTAAGGTGATGGTAATTTTATAAAAATAGAAGAAATTATAAGCATAGGTAAAGAAATAGAACTTAAACAGAGATCTATCTCGTTCTCTAGATGAGTATAGTATCCACTATGTTTCTGATATTTTGTGCATCTCTGAAGCATACTGCGTTCTACTGAATTTCAGTTTCCAATAAATGCATAAAAATCTACAGTCCAATTATCGATATTCATCATATTTATATTAAATATCTAAGCGTATTCATAGTTTCCCTGTTACGAAATTGAAACCAAACTCTCAAAGTCTCGTCAATTAACACTTAGCCGACCGAATGCGGAGATCTCTCATTTTTTCCTTGACAAAGCAGTGCCATTGATTTTATTTAATTTTAATTTTATTTAATTTTGTTATTAGTTGGTCCTAAGTTGTTGTTGAACTTATTAAAAATTGTATTTTAAAGATTTATGAACAGTATTAGTTCAAGACTAACTAATAACAAAAGCAAACAGAATCAATTGCAGTGCTTTGTTCAGGACAAAATGGTAAATCTCCCCATTCGGTCGGCTAAGTGTTGAAACGAATTTACAGTCACCTAAACCAAATGAAAATCTCTCGAATATTATGTTCAAGCAACAAACTGCTTGTGCGTAGCGTCCAAAGAAAGAGCTCGGGGAAACGAACGCAGATTCGCGAATCGTTTGTTTCCTCTGCGATCGATCGCTGAATCCGCTCACGGTGGGTCGGGTTCCGGAAGCAGGTCAGAATTTTTCTCGCCATCCCTTCCTGTCCTACACAAGCGAGTAATATCGTCGCGCACAAACACACTCGACGCGTGTAAAAGCAACGGTGTGCGCCAGAGCCGGAAGAGATCTTGGCTTCATTTAACCGGTTGTTCCAGCCCGCATAAAGGAAGAACCGGGGGACGATGGGTCGGGGATGGGGGGGCGGGACGCGTAACAAAGAGGCAGAGATCGATTCCCGGTTCGTTTTCGCGTTCAGGTTTGATGAATGCGGAACGTTAAGCCGAAATGAGTGGTGCTCGTCGCGATAATATTCGTTACAATGGCCATTGTTCCGGTTCGCGATAACTCGTTTCCTGTGCCGCCTATGGGGAAAGGAATTTGTCCCCTGTGAGTTCTCGTTCTTCTTCTGTTTTCCTTTCTGTTCTGCATCAAAAGGTGGTTTCGATTTTCATTTCGAAGTAGTTGACGGTTTTGCTAACTTCCCTCTGCTACCGATCTTTTTACGAAGTTAAGATTAATACTGTCGCGCATTGCAATAGTTTTCTGTATTTTGAGTTAAAAGATTTGAAGTTTATTATTGTTATTGATTAGGAAATTTTGAAGACGAGGCAATGCTAAATTCCCTTTGCTATAAATTTTTTGTATAAAATTAATATTAAATTAATATTGATACTGTATTGCATTGCAATGGATTTCTGTATTTTAGATTTAAGTTTAAGATTTGAGATTTATTATTATTAGGAAATTTCAAATACGAGGCAATGCTAAATTCTCTTCGTTACCGATTTCTTATAAAATTAATATCGATACTTTGCCGTATTGCAACGGTTTTCTGTATTCTAGATTAAAATTTAAGAATCGCGGTTTATTATTATTAGAAAATTCGGAATATGAGGCAATGCTATATTCTCTTCGTTACCGATTCTTTTATAAAATTAATATCGATACTTTGCCGTATCGCAACGGTTTTCTGTATTCCAGATTAAAGTTTAAGATTCAAGGTTTATTATTATTATTAGGAAATTTTGAATACAAGACAATGCTAAATTTTCTTCGCTACCAATTTTTTTATAAAATTAATATCGATACTATACCGCATTGCAACAGTTTTCTGTATTCCAGATTAAAGTTTAAGATTTGAGATTTATTATTATTAGGAAATTTCAAATACGAGGCAATGCTAAATTCTCTTCGTTACCGATTTCTTATAAAATTAATATCGATACTTTGCCGTATCGCAACGGATTTCTGCATTCAACATTAAAATTTAAGATGCGATTCTTAAATCTTCGCGGCCCTTAAAATACGCGGTGCTCTTAAACTTTTAGCCTATAAAAAGAACGTATAAAATACTTATCTCAGGGGGGGGGGGAACAGTTCGTAAATCCAATGTTTTCTAGAATTTTTTTTTCCGTCGAACTGTAAGCACGATGTACCCTTGGAAACTTTACGATGCTCGTTCAAAATCAGCCTACACTTTATGAAAGTTGGACGGTCGCCGGAAGAGAAACAGGGGAGATGGTGCTCGTCTATAAAGTTCTCTCGGGTTGCAGTAGAGGGCAACGGGGAGGAGTATTGTTAAAATTTTTAATGCAACTGCCGGTCCGTTTCCGCGTCGAAAGTTTATTCTTCGCGCGCGGTTCGAATTGTTTTTCCTCTTCCTTTCTTTTACGGCCGTCTCGAGCCTCGTTTATATCGCTCAAGTTACTTGAATTCAATTCATTTCACTTGAAACAACCTCACTTCGAGCGTGCGTTCATGTAAATCGAATTTAATTCAATTTGCTTTAACTTCGGTAACTTCACTCTAAACGCGGGTTTACGTTTGTCGATTTATTTGCATTCAAGAAACTTCAATTAGACCTACTTGATTTCAAATGAGCGTTCATATAAGTTAGGTTGTTCGAACTTAAGTCGCTTTAGTTTAAACGACTTTGTTTCTGCAAGTTAAGTTAGTTTGAATTAAAGTTAAATTACTTAAATTACTTAAATTCAAGTGAAATTACTTAAATCGAAACAGTTTAAAGACTAATTTGACTTGAATAAATGTAATTATGAAAAGGATTTATTTAAATTCAAGTGACTATGATCTGTAGAGAACATAGGCTCTGAAGTCAAGTAATTTCAATTCAAAATAGCGTACATTGGAAATAAAGTTACTTTAATTTCAGTTTAACACGTACGAATAATGAACACGTGTATATTACAAGAAAAATTTCCTAAATTCAAATTTCTCTTACACTAGTATACGTGTATTTGAAATAAAATTACTCGAACTGAAACTTGACCCTTATGAATGTTCACTCGAACAGAAACTTGATCCTTATGAATGTTCACTGGAACTGAAACTTGACCCTTATGAACGTTCGCTCGAACTTTAAATTGCTGCAATTCAAATAACTTCAAGACGACACAATTTTACTTGCACCTTTTGCACACTCTCGAACGTCGAGCGATTGAAATTCAAGCGACTTGAATTCAAGTAACTCGATTACACCGAACAGGAGGACTTCAGTTGTTCGCTTCGTGAAAAGAATTACGAAAAGCATCGGTTCTCTGCACACAGTGACGCTGGCGTAGGTCCGAAGCGCGCTCGCGATCCATTTAATTGTCCGACGCCGGTGGCTGTGCACCTTCAAGCCTCGGCGCAAATTGAATTTGGATCCTGGTAATGCGCGATGCAATTGTTATAATTGAATTGCTGAATAAACTTTTAAACGGAGAGCGAGACGAAAAACGGGCGAGGAGCAGCCGGTTCGTGCCGTTTAAGGGGCAAAGAAAAGCGCTTACAAAGTCGAAGCGTGGCCGGCTATGGGGCCGCTGAAAACAAAGGTTGAATTACTTATCGGAAATTGATTGGCCGCGGAATAGAACACGGTCTACAAGAATTCGTACGGCTGTTCGTTGGCCTATTGTTAATCTCGAACCGACGAATTAATTTTTAGAACATTCGTTCGAATTTGTTAGGCATATTTTTTGGAACAGAAATATTCGAGGGTATTTACTGTTTGTTGGTAATTGTGAATTGGCTAATTAAATTTGAATACATTAATATTTATGCGGTTCGCAAAAATTCATACTTTAATTTTTCGATAGAGGTATAGAATTTTTTTTTTATTAATTCTATTTTTATAGCAGTGCTGATTTGTTTCACAAATTTATGGTAATAGGATTTAATTTAGAACAATAATCTGCATTGCAGTTTCTCATGAATAAGTGGTAACGTTGTTTGAATTTAAAATTCAGAATTTTAAATAATTCATTTTTCTTCATTTATTTATTTAAGATACGTACGAATGAAACTTATTATTCCTGTTCGATTGTTTTTATACCTGGTTACTTTTATAAAATTGTATCTTTAATATACAAGTAGTTTGTTGTTGAGAAAAATTGCTGCAAGTGAAAGAGATCAATCGTAGGAGTGGATATGTCGATCATAAGTCAGACGCGTACCTTTCCATGGTTATAAATTGTAAATGCTTCTGATATACCTTCTCATAATTTCAAAACTACTATTTACATTCTTCGTATTATATATTTGACTCATTCTACGATACTAAATAAAATTTAAAAATTTAAGACCAAAGAATCAGTTTAACGTAGGTAAATTAATTCATAAATAGATGAAGTATTCTTTTAACACTAATATCGATGAATGCATAGTCATTACTTGCAAATTACAAAACAGTACTTCTCTGCATACAATTATATTCTTCTATGCAAATTAGTTTGATCGAAAGCTTGTAACTTAGCAATTTAAAATTAAAAAATTCACACGTTTAATAACAAAATTTAAAATGCACGGGCTTAATGATAAAATTAAAAATTCTTTGCTACTTTATAAAATAAAGTGACTAATTAATGTTCAATGGAAAAATGGTCCAAAAAGTATTCGTACAGCTATGTCACAAATAAATTCGTTTAATCCTGAAATTCTGAGTCTGATAGAAGTATTTGATAAAATTTTGTGAATATGTAGATCGTAATAGTATACGTATGAATTAATCTCTTCTTTTCACCTAAATGCAATTTTAAAAGAGTGAAACCAGCGTTGAAGTTTCTGAGTTTTCTCTCATTTTTTAAAGATAACTTTATAATAGTACTTGATGAAGCAAGACCTTTCAAATAGAAAATGTTTAATTTTTAATGCCCTATCACCCTGCCATAAAAAAAAGAACACAGAAAAGCTTGTATTCAAAGCGTGAAAAATCGCTGAAACTTTGAGATTCGTTATCAGCCCCCTTAAAAGATATTTTGCCGCCAAAAAAATTGCTCCACGCAGGACACACCATGCTCTGTACACGCATAAAGTTTCATTGAAACCAGAATTTCAAAAGTAGATGAATTACCTTATAATACAGTGTGCGAATACTTTTTGTAGCCACTGTACATGTTTATCGCGTACAAGAAAGCTGATTAAATATTACTGAACCTTTATCGAAGCTCTCGTCGAAATGTCAATGGCAAGTAACAAGTATAATAGGGTCCAAGGTTGTGCCGTGGACTCATCGTTAGCCGAAGGAATCGTAATTGTCAACTTAACGGGAAAATAGGTCGTCTTGAGTGAAATAAGTGGAACAAAGGCCGTCCGAATCGAAGGAATGCACTTGACAATCTAATTAAAGGCTGCCATGTCTTCGGGTCACATCGGATGATTATTTGTATTCTTCTCCTTTAAGAATCTTCCTCGTCTGGCCTAATCTTTTTCGTTCATTTAATGACATTCGTTAATGCAGCCCAGTTCATTTATTTCATTTATTAATCTCCTATACTATAATTCATTCGATTCGCTAATCATTATAATTTTGGACGCGTAATGGAACTAATTGAAAGTGTGTCACAATTATGTCATTTACCCTTTGAGTAAAAATTGATAAACGCATAATTTCGTCCATTGTTTCTACAAGCAACTTTCGTTAGCACTAACAGGTTAATGTTGAAATGTGTGGTCACGGAAAAAGTTATAAGTTGAAGAACAAAAATTGATAAACGCATATATGCGTCCATAGTCTCTACGAGTAACTTTCGTCAGACGTATATATGCGTCCATAGCATTCAAAAGGTTAATTACTCTTGAACTAGTATCGCTCACGGTTCATCAAATGCATATTCTGCTCTTCCAAAGTACAATTTTTAATAAATTCAACACCAATTCAAAGCTAATTAATAACAAAAGTGAATAGAATCAATGGCTGCGCTTGTTGGAGAGAAAAATGGGAGATCTCTCCGTTCGATTGGCCAAGTGTTAACACTTTATCGACCCCGCTCGTGGATCAACTTATTCCCGACCGGTTCACTTTGCAGGGGATGCATCATTAATGAATCGAGTACAATGATTTTCTTCGAGTAATTAATAGTTTAATATCTCTGTACAGTATATGTATATACACGATTTTGCTCAAAACAGTCACCTTTGTATAAGGGAACATAACAAAACTTACAAACTGAAGCATATAAAAAGTCGATTAACAGGCTTTCGATCGGTAAAGTGTTAAGGTCATCGCTGTTAACCGTACACGAGGAAATAGGGCTTGCTTAATCCAGGTTTGAACTTCCAGGAAGCTTGTCTCATACTCGCGGGATTACGCACACCTAATGTAACGATAATCATATGTAGAACTGATCCTGGGCAAAATGTGTCACCGATTTTTGCTCTCCGTTCCCGCTCACGGTGCAATTAACCGGTCGCGTAATGAGAACGGGAGCGGTACAAGGAACGCTTTTTACGATAATGACCAATGAAGTTTCAGCGTATCTGTACGTTCGAGCTGCCGGCGAGGAGAACTAACACGTATTAGCGCGTTTTTCATTGCGATGGTTATGGCTGCCTAGGTCAGCCACGGCGTGGATGGTGCTCCGGGTAGTAAGGTTTTAGTATCATTTTGTTGGTTACAGAAGATAATAGGTGACGTCGCAGCGTCGACGCGAAGCGTGTAATCTAATTTAATTTAAACTATTTCGTTCGAAGTAGTTAGTCGATAAGTAACCATTACGGTGAGTGGAAAAACCTGTTGCGTATTTCTGTTTGTCAATCACTTCCTCCCCAAGCCAATTATACCTGCATGAGGCTTGAAGAGTGTGAGTAAATGCGTAAAAATAGTTAATACAATTTATTTAAATAAAAACTATTAATACAATAAAATAACGAAATATTACATAGATATTAATGCTTCGTTCTGTGATACTCTCTCTCTCTTCCCTCTCTCCTCCCTCTCTCTATTCTTCCTCTTTCTATTCTTCCTCTTTCTATCCTCCCTCTTTCCATCCTCCCTCTTTCTATTCTCCCTCTTCCTATCCTCCCTCTTTCTATCCTCCCTCTTTCTATCCTCCCTCTTTCTATCCTCCCTCTTTCTATACTCCCCCTCTCTGTCCCTCCCTCTATATCTCTCTCTCCCCCTCTCACTCTTTCTCTCTCTCAGCTTGTCTCAGTCTTTCTCCTCCGTCTCTGTCCCCCCTCTCTCACCCCCTTTTTCTCTCTCGCTATATCAATATCTCTCGTTCCTATGATTACTGTTATCACACTGACTTTCTTTTTTATCCATTTCACCCCCTCGCAGCTCTCTCTATCTAATATCATACATATACAAATTACATAGATCCCACTTCGCTACACGCATTCCACAACACGAACCTTTTAATGTCTACTCATAGTTTATCATACGCACTCGCCACACTCATCCTTCCATACAAACATTATTCTCTCTGATACCCAATACTTTATGATAACCATATTACCACAAACAGTCGCCTTTTGAGAGCAAAGGATTAAATTATTGCGTTCGCGGTCAGGATAACGTTTAAGCATCCGTTTTTAACTCCGTTTATACGTTCAATACAAATTATTCGTGGTTAAAAGGGATACTTCCAACCGATTGTTCGCGACAGCTGAAATTAGAAATTACCTCTCGCTCTACGGATGATTATAATATATGATTATTAAAATCCAATTAACCGATTATTCGCAGCAGCAATTAATCCTAATAATGAATTAATTTTAATCGGTACAACACACGCACACACACAAGCGGCTGTAAATTTCACCGCGATTCCCGGTTTATTTTATTCCAATTAACAAACTTCACGCTAACAAATTACATGATAATTCTAATTAAGACCCGGTATCCCCTCGCGTTCAGTCGCTTTCGCGGGTAGAAACTGTCGTCGCCACCTTTTCGACCCTAACCCGTGTAGAAACGAGAGACCAGTAAAAATTTCTGGGAACGCGTTATTCAGAGGTCCGAAGAAACTCGAACGCATGAAGGGAGCAGCGAAGAAGACGCTCAAAGAAGAAGTTTCAAGTTGTCTCGGGTTCCGTTGAATGACTGCCGCTGAGAGCCACCTTTTTTTCTTCTTTTCCGCCGGGCCAGATCATTCCGCGAAGGCACGTAGGTCCGTTACCCCTTTCAGCCGAGATCAAAGATGTTTCGCGCGGAAATAGCAGCACGTTAATTCGGAGTCGTCATCAGAACGACGTTTGAGAACGGGATCCCGTGTTTACCGAGCCGGTAACACGAGCTTCTGGCTTTAACTCCGATTTTAAACCTGTCCCCGTGGCTGGGTCACCGGTGGCCCGTCTCGGTTTCGTCCTTCGACTTTGATCGATATTGGGAACCTTTCGCGTTATCTAAATCGTATGGATTTTAATGGAAGTTCATATTTTTATGAGTAACGCAAGGGAAAAGAAATTAGTACACTCGAAATTGTTTTACTTTGCAAATCGTTCATATTTTTGAATATTCTGTCTATTCTAAAATTCGTTCATATTTTTGCATATTTTGTCTATTTTATAATTTGTTCATATTTTTGCATATTTTGTCTATTTTATAATTTGTTCATATTTTTGCATATTTTGTCTATTCTATAATTCATTCATATTTTTACATATTCTGTTAATTCTATAATTCGTTCATATTTTTGCATACTCTGTCTATTCTATAATTTCTAGTGTATTTAATTATAAAATAACTATATAATTTTTATTCTATAATTTATTATTATCTTTTTTTATATTTCCTTTCTTTTTCTCTCGGCTCACTGATAATGTAGGTTTATAAATTATATTACTTTCTTTTTGTATATCTTATATTATACTTCTATATTTCTCCTGCACGCTAATGGTGACTTTACCCTGTTTAGTGAAATAAATGAACAAATAACTAATTTATATAAATGTTGTCAATGTCTTCAATGGCTATTTTCAATTGCAAGTATCCCCTTTCAAATGCGCTAATTTTTTAAAAAAACACTACGTCCATTTTCCGAGGAATCGGTGGCGACGGCCACGAACGGCTCTCGACTGATAACGAATCGAGATAGAGCTTGTCCTCAAGATAGAAACAGGCGTATCCGGTCGCTGCGCGTCCGTTAATTGCATTAACGTAACTCGGTATCGTTTACGTTTAATCCGGAAATGGTTGGCAGCGCGACGACGTCTGGGACATCCGTGTTCCGCGAATAAACGAAGCACATGCATACACCGTGTTTGCAAACAGGCGGCGCAATTTTCCTTTGAGAGCCGGCTGGAAGCGAGGCAGGACGCTCTGCTGCTCCTCCTTACCTGAAACGTCCTATTTCGGCCGCTTAATTAATTGCCAGGTGAATCTTACGTTCACGACCTGTACACGCGTTCGGAAAAATTGTACAGGGTGCGACACAGAGTTTGACCCTGCAAAGGGTGTGATTCGATGAAAATGAATCGAAAATTGTGCAAGCAGAAACTTTGTTTATCGGAAATTTGGAACTTTGAGTTAAAGTTAACTCTGGTACACCGTTAAGATATGGGTATACTGTGTACATGTTGCTTAGAACGTATGTAGGAATTTTATTTTAGAGAGATGATAGGGTTTAGGTGTAGATGTAACGAAGCAAAGTTCTTAGATATATTTAAAATAGATACTTAGATACATTTAAAATAGATAACAATTTTTCTACTTAAGGGATCGAAAAAATAGGAGATGGGAGAAGGAAGTGGAGAATTGGAAGGTGGAGGGAAAAGTTTGGGAAAGAGAATTTACTGGCAGAAGGATGGTAGTCACCCAAGTGGGTTAGGCTTTGACTTAGGGGATACACAATGATCAGGCCTAGACTCCGTGGTTATAAACCAGAGCCGATTTCCATAATACATATAAATAATTATCAATTCCTGACATTGGGCGTGAATGCAGATCGATTTTAAGGGATTGGAAAAATAGGAGGTGGGAGAGGGAAATGGTGAATTAGAAGGTGGAGGGAAAAGTTCGGGAAGGGGAATTTACTGGAAGAAAGATATTCCATAATACGTATAAATAATTATCGATCCTTAACATTCCGCGTGCACATATTAGCCTTGCAAATTCAGTTTGACCCTGTATACTCATGTCACGTGAAATTAAGTGTGTCGAGGAATAAAAAGCAAGCGAGCCTTGAAATCTTGCATTCGGAAATTCACGGCGACAAAATGGTCGATACAGACGTTTCTTCGATTAACGTTGATAAACCGCTTAAACATTCAACGTTCCGACTGAAACGGAATATTTAATGGGTTCATTTCGCGGTGCGTACGCCCTTCGAACGCGTGCCTCAAAGCGGAAGATCTAATAACGCGAGTAAATCTTGGTTTAGAGGCGTAAGTTGGATTCAGTTTAATTTTAGAGGCAAGAAGCTTTTGCTAGCGATACGACACGAGTGATTCTCAGAGTGTACGTGATTATGGGTGAAAATGGAGTACCGAATAAATTATCGATGCAATATTTCTGTAACACTATTGTAGGAAATTATTTTATTGGCCGATGGGCTTTTACCTAAATTACGAGCTAGTGCAATGACTTATATTAACGCACCGTGAACTATATACTCTGAACTATCTATGAACTCTCTCTCTCATGAACGAACTAACGAATCCTTAACGAACTGACGAATTATCTAAAAACGAACTAACTCTAATTATCGCGAGGCTTCCTATTTATTTGCCTCGGGCCTGATAGGCGGTTCCTGTCCTTACCAATCAGGACCTTCGGAAAAATGCCCGCCTTCGATATCCCCACGCGTTTTCATCTAGGATATCGCCGTCTCCCTTTTCTTCGGGACTGTTTATCCCTACAACGCAGGCGTTGTTTAAAACGGCGCCGGAAGATAACGCGGCCCCGAAAAAATAACACGGTGACACCTCGAAACCTAATCTGCGTCGCCTAAAGCCGCGTCCACATAGAAGAGAACAGTTCGCGAGCAGCTCGCGAGCAGCACACGAATTGCTCGCGTACGGTTCGCGAGCTGTTCGCCAACGGAAAACGCAGCATATCCAGACTGGAGCTCGCGAACAGTTACAAGCTTGTTCGCTCTGAATTCATGGGCAGTTCGCTATTAGCTTTTGCCACATACTGTGTTACAAACGCGTCCAGATACGCTTCGAGCTCGCGAACAGTTTCTTTGATGTACCGCTTCCCGAGCGAACAATGTTCGCTGTTCGCTGAGGAGTTCGCTGCTCGCTGCTCGCTGTTCGCGAAAGTGTCCACACTGCTGGCGAGCACAGCTCGCGAACTGTTCGCGAGCTGTTCGCGAACAGCAGTGTGGACGCGGCATAACGAAAGCAATGGCAATCAGCACTTGTTATTCTTTGCCGCTCTCCCCTATACAAAGGCTCCATTCATTAGTAAATTGCCTACACTATTTTTTTTTCTCTCGCTGTTTAACGTAGCATCGACTTCTGGGTCATTAGCGACGAGTTTGGGTTAGAACTTTATATTTTTTGGTACATGTTTATGTCTCTGAGGAAGTTAATTGTAGCTCTTATGTGTTTTTCCGATGTTAGGGCTGTGTTGCGCTTGATGTTATATTTTCTTCTAGTTTCTTCAGTCTCTTTGCAGTCGTATAAGATATGATCCGTTTGTTGAGAACAATTAATGTGAATGGTTGGTATGAATGTGGTGTATGAAAGTATGTTGGTAAGAATGAGCGTGTTCTGAATGATTGCTGTATGGTGTGATCGTCACTTCGTTATTGAGATCTGAGAGAGAGAGTAAGTAAGAAAGACAAAACGAAAGTAAAATTAAAATTGCATAAAATCAAGATAAAAGATAAGAATAAAACGTTATTCTAATTATTAATTAAATCTACGTTATTATTATTATTAAATATTAAAATCTAAAAGGCTTTCATTTTTCCATTAAAACTAAAAATATTGTCCCTGACCACGTCAAAATCCAACAACTATAATAACTCAATGTAATATCCATATGATTTATTATAAATAATATTTATGTAAGGTGTTCTACTCCATCAACTCTGTTTATTACGTCGATATATCTCATGCACACTAATGGAACTTGATTTATTGTTTTATTGTTTATAACAATAAATTAAATTAAATAAACTAAATATCAGAGCTCCATCAAAAATCAATTTAAGGGGCAATTATTTTATTTTTTGAATTATGGAAATGTGTTATAACGGAATAATTGTTGGATTATACGTAATTAGGAGTGAAAGTAAACTGCTGTGTGAAGTATTGAAATGTATTTTTAAGGTTACATCAGAGATCGATTTTATGCAAAATTATTTCGTTTCACGAATCGGTCGCAGAATTTCTATTCAAAAAATTTACGACGATGCTCGTGTTTTGCGTAAGCAGAATAATTCGAGAACAAGGACCACTTTTGCTCGTCGAAAAACAAAGAATTATTTTGTTCGCTTTTTGAACGACGAGTGTCCTTTAAAAGTGTGCCGTGAAATATTTTAACCTCGAGGAACATTACGATGAGGAGACTGTTGTCCCTCTTTGGTAATTAAAACGAAGCTTTAATTAGCCGTGTAAAAAATTTGCTGTTTTGTGCGACAACGATGCTACGGTTATGAATTGCATAAACATAATATGCATTGTACGTAGATCGAGCGTTTTCTTGAATAAATAACGAGCAAGTGGTTTTATCGAATTATAAGAAGTTTATGAAGCGTGCTTTAAAAATCAACGAGATAAAAATGAAAGGAAAACAAGTGTTACAGTTTTTGTTTTATTTCTCTTTTACGTAATATAGTACGAATTTTTACATTAATTTGTAGTATACAATAGTGATTATCTGAATTATCTGTAACCTGGATAATATTTTTCTGTTATAATGGTAACATTATAATCGCACCAAATTGGCTGCTGACGTACCCACTATGTAAGTTCCTTTTGTTTGTGTGGCCACTTGAACACGGATGCCTCACTTCCTGTTTGCTCCAAGGAAAAGCAAATAGGCGTAATAGTTTCCACTGACGGGAAAGAGTTTCTGATGCTGAAATTTATCGTAGGATGTGCACTATGGTAATATCATCGCGTTTGCGTTCTATCTTCGTCCGAACAGGAAGTGGAGTGTTTCTGTTCAAATGGTCGTGCAAATCAAAAGAGACAAAGCAACCAATTATAGTTACATTTCAGTCTCTTCGAACAATTTGAAAAATAATAGATTATTATTATTATTATTACTTAAGAACCTTTATTCTACACGAGTTCCTTTTCATTAAACTTATCCCCCCTCAACACCTTTCTTCGATTATCTCAGCTGGCGCTCGTATGATGTTCCCCAAAATTCAACGAAACCTGACGAAAAACGAAGGGGACCATAGAAATTAGCGGTCGAAATGCTCGCGAACGTCCGCGTTTCCGGTCGAGACGAGTCAAAGGGAGACCCCGTGCGCCGTGTACTTATATTCGCAGGCGGAACACAGACGCGGAACGCGTTTATTTCCGTGCTTTTAACCTTTGACGATGTTAAATCTGGCCGTCCCCTCGGTTTCAGCGCGAACGAAAGACACGCGTGGCGGGCTGGCGCGCACAAACGACGGAAAAAGGGTAAAGGACGTCGCTTTCGGGTAGAGCAAGCCGCTTTAACCGCTACCGTCAGCGAAATAATCGTAACGCGAATCCAAACGCATAAAGACACCGGGTAATCCGGCCGTCAAACGATCCAACGAGCGAGGTGAACAAGACGAGACATTGTCTCTGATGCTGAAATTTATCGTAGGATGTGCACTATGGTAATATCATCGCCGTTGCGTTCTATCTTCGTACGAACAGGAAGCGGAGCGTTTCTGTTCAAATTGTCGTGCAAATCGAAAGATACGAAGCAACCAATTATTGTTACAATTCAGTTTCTTTGAACACAATTTGAAAAATGATAGTATATTAAATGTACACGTATATGTAGTATTGTAATTAATTGTATAGAGTAAGAGAAAGTGAGGGGTGGACGGTGAGAGTTCAGACCTGCTTGAGGAAAACCCTTGGCGACGCGCGAGGCCCTCGAAAAATGCCCAAATATGGTCATGTTTTTCGAAAATGCCCAAATATGGCCATACTGGAGGGATTTTTCCAAGGTGCGTGGTGGAAGAAAGGCAAAGGGCTAGCGACAGTTTTCTCTGGTCAAAAACGGCAGAGTTGAATTAGACGTTATACCGTGCAGAGAGTCGTGAGAAGTGTAAAATTTGTACATAATATTGTAACTATAATTCCGTAATCATAAATAAATATTATTATTATTATTATTATTATTATAACACTACATATACGATAGTAATACAAATAATATTGATAAATAATAAATAATTATAATAATATAAATAATCGACTATTATTATAGGAAAATTTTACTTTAATGACTTTAGTAGAACGAATGATGGGACTCAGATGCGAATAAATAAAGGTGAAGTGATTAGAATGTTAGCGACACCGCATTTTGGGTGGTCGCTGAAAAAGGACCTAGACCGTAATTTAGGCGAGTGACCGATTTATGACCGGGTATCTGGTGTGCCTGGCGAGAGAACTTGTTGGAAAGTATGAAATGAAAGAAAGAAATGAAACGTTTATAACGTTTTATAAATTTATTTTGAGATAGAGCACTCTCGCGATGCAAATAGTTAGGCGTCATGGCATACGCAATGATATATCGTCGGTCGGTACTAAAAGGGTTAAGATAAAGATAGTTTTGTTGTATGAGAATTCATATGAAATTGTATATAAATATTTATTTCGTATTTTAGAGGAATTAAATATTTTGCAGCGTGTTGAGAATAAAATATGTACAAAACTATAGTATTTTGGGTAAAATTGAGATGGAGTGTGTTTCCTTGGTTTTAATAGTAATAAGGTAAAGCCGTTTGCGACGAACAAAGCGAAAAGCGATGCGGCTAGATTTGTGCGCGATTAACGTTGGAAATTTTAATTATCTTCACGCCATAAGTTGGCGTTTATTAAAGGGTACAGCCGGAGGACATTCACTTCCGGCTGCACGACGGAGAATGAGGGAGAGAGGCAGATATTATTTTACGTTTGCTAGACGATTTTACGGATCAAAGGAAAATTTGCCGCCAGTTAATTAATTTTCCCCACCCCGATACTTATTCCCGACCTAAATTTAACGTTAAGAACCAAGCAAAGCTGGAAAGAGTTTCATAAATGATTTCTCACTGAATCGAAACCTTCGTCAACATATTTTATTCAAGTTTCGAACCGCCTTCTTTACTGTGAAAAATAAAATTTTAAATGTCCTTTCTTTCGGATCAAACATCATTCACCTAATTTCCTTTATTTCTATTAAAAACGAAATCTGAGCTGTCTTTTCTTTTGTATCAAACATCGTTCACTCGATTGTCCTTAAAATATTTTAAAATTACCTAAATTAATAGATAATGAAACGTGTGTATAGAAAATTATCGACAATACATGTAGAATCTGAGATGTCCTTTTTTTTCATTAAACATCATTCACTCGATTTTCCTGAAAATATTTAAAAATTACCTAAATTAGTAGATATTGAAACATGTGTATAGAAAATTATTGATAATACATGTGCAGTATAAAAATTATAATTCCACCTTGGTACATTGAAGTGTTGAATACTAAAAAGTGGGATGTTTCACGATTCTTTCACTTTTTACTTCTATTCATCGAGACTAATAAACGATGAAGCATTTGCATAGAGAAATGATTGAAAATGTATTTCCAGCAATCATCGATAGCCTCCAAAGAAACGTGTGTTGAGCTTGTCCGACTGACCTCACCCTGATACATTAAAGGGTTAAATTCAACAAAGAGGGTAGCATCACGATAAAGGTTAGCCAGTTGACGAAAGAGTCGCTTTAACACGCGACGATATTTTTAGTGGGTCGATCCGCTGCATACCTCTGGTCACTTGTTCTTTGAAAAATGTACCTGGCTCGATCGAAGAAACGCAAACACAGATGAGAGAAAGAGAGAGCGTATGTGTGTGTGTGCACGAATTTCTGCTCCGTTGACGTTCATATGAATGCGTTCTCCGCGTGATTCGTGTGCATGGTTCAAGGGCAACAGGATTGATCGTGGTTTCATTTAGAGTTAACGTTAATTCCAGTTTAGAGGTAACATTCTTTTTGTGACATTTTCGCTTCCTGTAATTTTTCATGGAAGTTGGAACTTCTCAACAATTGAGAACTTGGATTTGCAACATAAAGTTTAACGTCGAGGAGTAAAATTTAAGTGAAACGATAAAAATTGTTATACGTGTGTAATGATTGTGCAAGATTCAACAAAAATTATTATTGGTGTAATATTTGATTATAAAAAATTTATACGAAATAAAGAGCGTTTTTCGAACAACACAAAGTAATTTTGCATATTATAGTTGATTATATTTCATGATAGTTTCTGACAATTTTTTTGAAATTATGTTAATTTCTTTTTTACGTGTTTGCGTGTATTATCGTTAATTGCAACTTACAATTAATAGAACCTTTTGATTACACTATCGACGCAATAATAATTTATGGTATTTCTATCTAATTATCGCTGCATATAATAACAACGAATATTCATCTCACGCGTTCGCGTGCATGCATAATTAAACAAGCAACGATTCATCTCGACCGCCTAATTACGAGCACAATTACGCGAAATAACGCGTCGGATTCCTAACTCCCGTGACAGCTGCTTGTTCGTCGTGATTCTTGCTTATTCTATGCTCCTCGCCAAAATCACGCGACCATTTGGTCGCCGCCATCTTTTCGGCGTTACGCTGATGAAGATATTCCACGGACGAATAATCATCGCGGAATATTAATTTTATCGATGAACCATTGCAGGTAAACAGAATAATCCTTCAATCCTCTCCATCTTTTAACCCTTTGAGGTATTGTGTATATATTTTATAAAATACAGCATATTTAAATGAATTAACCAAATTGAAATATAAGGTTTTTCTTTCAATTTTAGTGTTTTGCGTTAAACAAATTTTTAAAGCTGCTATTATTTTTGTCCTCTTTCAAGTGCAGATGATCAACGAGCTAGGTAGTTTAGCCATATTTGAAAGCTGTAGTATTATTTAATGAAATTAACACCAGAACTACCAGAGCAGTCAAAGTGATCAATTGGTGATTATTCGTAGCCACCTTATAAATTTACCGTAGTAAAGATTCCAAAATTTGTTTTCTGCAGAAGGTATAAATAAAAATTTGTTTTTCCATTTGTATTTTTTCCATCCAATTTCTAATTGGATCTCTTCCATGCTAATGAGTACACTTTAATTATTGGTAATTCTAGTGTTAAAATTTTGAATCCTATTAATTTTTGATAAAAAAGATACGGTCGCCATTAACAGTAGATCTACTAGAGCAGTCAAAATGACTAATTCGTTATTATTCGTAGCAACTTTATAAATTTACTGTGGTAAAGCTTCCAAAATTTACTATGATTTTCTGCAGAAGGTATAAATAAAGATTTGTCCTCTATGTATTTGATATTTTTGTATGTAATTTCCAATTTGATTTCTTCCACGTGAATAAGTACACTATAATTATCGTTAGTTCTGATATTAAACAAATTGCAACGTTAAATTTCAATACAAATTTTAGTATTTTGCGTTGACAAATTTTTAAAACTGCCATTATTTCATCGTCCGTCGGATGGAAAGGGTTGAAAAAAGAGTTGCCCCGCTGTTCGGCCGCGAAATCGTTATGAATATCCAGATGTACCCGGAAAAAGTTGGGAACCATTCCAAAAAACGTGTTCCAGTGAAATGAAAAAGGGGAACGGAACAGAAGGAAGACAAAGGAGGGCGTGAAACGTCCCTCAGGATGCAAATGTTGCGTTCATAGAGCTGGCGTATCATCCGATGAGAAAGCGTGCTCGCAGGCAGACGTGGTTAGGGCACAGCTGATACCCTCTGATGCAAATTGCCCGTTCTATTATTCAGCCGGATGTAAAAGCGCTGTAAAGTTCGACGCGTGTGGTTCGCCTCGCCTTAAACGAAAACGGGAATAATTTAGAAAAAGAAAAGACGCGCGTCTTGAAGAGCAGTACGAACAAAGAGGAAGGAATTTTTCCGTAAATAATGGTTCTTCGAGTGCGGTTAAAAAATTGTTTCAACGTGAACGATGAAGAGGGATCGCATAATTTTGGATTCTGTACTTTGAAGGTGTTGGACAAAAATAAAAGGCACAAGTCTTTCTTAACACTTTATCGACCGCATAATTTATTGCACATGCACTCTCGATTATTTTGCCGTGGATGCATCGTTAATGAATTGATTACAATGATTTTCTTCGAGTAATTGATAATTTAATATCTCTTTACAGTATACATACGATATTGCTCCAAATAGACACCTTCGTGTACGGAAACATTAAAAAATTTACAGACTAATTGTAAGCATGTAAAAGCCGATTAATAGGCTTCCGGTCGATAAAGTGTTAACCTTATTTATTAAAAATCGATATGCCTTGCCTACATGGTTTTACAAAACAAGAACGTAATTGGAGTGAACGTACATGAAGAAGGTGAAACTAAAAACAAAAATTATATGTAAATACACAGGATGGCGTTAAAGTTACTAAAGCCTAATTTACAGAAGGTTCAAAATTTTGTGTATAAAAATAATTCTTGTAAATGATTGTCGTTTAGCTGCAGACTCCCTTGCAAGTACGGCGTGTGACTTCTCTTTTCTTTCGATACTCGTTTTTTTTATTTCCCTCTTTTTTGTTGATTTCACCAAACAATTAGATGTCGCAAAGAATAGGACTGCTATAGATTAGTTTAACCTGATCAAAATTTTTGTTGTAAATGATAACACCCAGATTTATACGTTTCACGCTTATATGTATGTTACCGGCAATGTATAAAAAGCCGGAATTTTATAGAATGACAAAGCAAAGTATGCAAATAAGCAAAGTATGAAAAAAGTCCTGATAAGGTTATTATATAAATGACGTGCACTCCTCAAAAGTACAAATGTTATTCTGAAGAAATAATGAGAATGCCATCAAAAAAAAATTTATTTAAAATACGCAAAGAAAAATGAAAGTTGTACCAAACAAAATTTATGCCTTTCTTATTAAGGGAAACAAAATTTTCATATAAAAAATAAGAAATTAAGATTAACCTACTTATTGCAACATGATAGGCTTGAACGACATTTTGAATTACATTTCATTACATTTTTCACGCAAAGACATGTATTTCATACATTGCCGGCTAGTTATAGGCATTATATATAAATAATTCTATAGAATGCCGGATTTCAAACTTTACAGGTAACATATATATATTTGAAATAGACGCTACAATTATTTTTTATATCTCATTAATATCCTTTTCATACACATTGCTGGTTACCGTTCCTTCCTTGCTTCTTATTGTCATTCACATATCTTAATACACACAAACATTCCACAATACCAACATTGGTTGCCAACCAACAATTCTGTTATTTGTGTTTTGCCATGTGTACGTAGATTGTTATCGCAGTGAAGTTACAAATGGGGAAAAAGGCTTCATACGAGTAGAAATCGCAGATACTGAGGAGGTAGGTAATTTTAGTTTTATCATCCATGCATCAACGCAACGCTTCTATTTATCATCAACATTTATCACTGATAAGTGTGTATAGCTTTAGTTGTTTATATCTCTATAGCTATTGAAGAGATACTCAGCAAAGTTGTGCTTAATATTTCACAAATGTTAATGGAAATCTGTACGTTATCGTGTCACAGATTAGATCGAGGTCAGGTTAGATCGAGGTTAATTAAATTCCATTGGATTTAAATTAGGTTTGGATAGGTATTAGACTCGATTTAAATTCGAATTTGAGTTAGGTTTGAATTAAGCTTGGATTGAATTTCCGTTTTGATTCGGATTAGGATCAGTTTTGGCTTAGGTTCGCATTAGGTTTCGATATTTATTCATTTTTAAAGATAACTTTGTAATGATACTTGATGAAACAAAACTTTTCGAACGGAAAATGTTTAATTTTTAATACTCTATCGCCTCATACTCTGTAATGAAAGAAAAAATCCAGAAAAGCTTGTATTCAAAACACGAACAATCATTGAAGCTTTCAGATTCGTTATTAGCCCCCTCAAAAGATATTTTGCCGCCAAAAAAATTACTTCACGCAGAACACGCTATGTTCTGTACACACACACACAAAATTTCATTGAAATCAGAATTTCAGGATTAGGTGAATTTCCTTGTAATACAGTGTACGAATACTTTTTGGAGCCACTGTATGTGAGTCGCAGTCGCTGTAAGTCGGCTTTCGGTGGACAACCGAACGTTTACGAGGGGCACGTTCGCTTATCGCACGATATCAGCGTAATTACGCGCCGCTGCTCCTTCCTGTTATATTATTCATACGCTCGTGAGAGCGTCGTAAAGTTCGGCAACCGAGCAAAGTAGAGGCCTGCGTGCGGACGAAAACGACAGAGTTGCCAAAGTTGCGACGTTCGACGGTTTACTTGCCACTTTGAACCCGGAACTTCGAGCTTCTTACGATGATCCTTCATCCTTAATTGCAGGACCCTGAGAAGCCGCGTTACGTGCCTCATAATCGCGGTTCTGAAACTGCTTAGGGTCGTTTGAATTTGCGACACTGCTCGGTTTTGACGCAGTGGGTACTTTCATCGCTGTTGTTATTATCCCCTATCGATCATTGGATTGGGAAAAACATTTATCTTTTAACCCTTTTGCTCGCATTCTTCAGCGTTCAGGACCAAGACTTTTGGTCTTAAAAAAGACTTTTTGACATTGCTTTTAGAAGCAAAATAATTCGTGTTTCTAATTTTTCTGTGAACATATTTTTAGTTCAACAATGCAATTAATATTTTTACATTACACAACAAAATAATAACTATAATTATAATATAATGTTGACCAATAATTTTATAATAATCAGATTCTGTATGAAATTTCTTAAAACACGGATAAAATTTGACTTTTGGCTCCATTTTTGTGATAGATGTCTCCTATATACGACGAGTGACTATAGTCACCCGTAGTAGCGAAAGGATTAACCTGAGTTTTAGTAGAATTTAGTCATTTGTAACGAAAATGTAGTTGTTAGCGAAAAATATATTACAGTGTAATATCACAGTGATGTATAGGTATACGTTGAATGTAGCTCAAACATTTTAAGTCCTACTGTTTAGAATGAAACTTACAAATTTTCGTATACACTCGCTGTTAATTAAAATTATTGCAATATTCTTCCAACTCATTAATTTTTCCCGTAGTTGTGCCTAAGCTACGTGTAAATTTTAAGTCCTACTTTTCAAAATGAAACTTACAAATTTTCGTATACATTCGCTGTTAATTAAAATTAGTGCAATATTCTTCCCACTCATTAATTTTTCCCGTGGTTGTGCCTAAGCTACGTGTAAATTTTAAGTCCTACTGTTTAGAATGAAACTTACAAATTTTCGTATACACTCGCTGTTAATTAAAATTATTGCAATATTCTTCCAACTCATTAATTTTTCCCGTAGTTGTGCCTAAGCTACGTGTAAATTTTAAGTCCTACTTTTCAAAATGAAACTTACAAATTTTCGTATACATTCGCTGTTAATTAAAATTAGTGCAATATTCTTCCCACTCATTAATTTTTCCCGTGGTTGTGCCTAAGCTACGTGTAAATTTTAAGTCCTACTTTTCAGAATAAAACTTACAAATTTTCGTATACACTCACTGTTAATTAAAATTATTGCAACATTCTTCCCACTCATTAATTTTTCCCGCAATTTTATCTAAGTAAATGTTATTTACGCGTAAAGACTTTTGAACGAAACTATACTTGTACGGCAAAAAATTGCAATCGTGATGATGTACTCATTTCGAGATATCTCTAAATCAGCGCGTGATTATAGTCGTCGGTGTTACAGCACCGTGGAAGAAGTAGAGCTTCGTAGCGTTAAGTAGGGCTTTGCGGAAGTGTAACGTGATCCGTGTTCACGTGGACCCAGCTTTCCGGCATAATTTCGCTGTAATTACGACAAAGGATACGTGAACCGTTGATCTGAGGCAATGCAAAAGGGCGGTTTAGCAGGGGCGGCGTTGGGCTTTAACAATATTCATAAATTCATAAATGCGGCAACGAGGCCAATCCCTGGGCCAATGAATTTACTGGAAACGGACTTCAGCCTTCCTATCCCAGGATTTTGTTCTCTTTACCAACAAATGAATATTTACTCGTTTCCCGTCAGCAATTCTCCCTCCCCCCCCCCCTTCTACCCTTTCGCCCCTCCGACGCTGTATAGCCTGGCGCTTTATGCTTTCGCTTTTCGTTTCGGCGAGTCCGCGAAAGTAATTAAAACGCGGTAAAAATGCAAATGAACGACGTAAGCGGTGGCCCGGCCACGTACGTTTCCAGTGGAATATTTATCAAGAGCACCCGTAGATCGTATTTCTGCGACGAACCGTGATTTACCGCAGTCGAACGTGCAGATATAGGAAACGTAGAAAGCGTAGAAAATCCTTGCTATCCGATATCTGGTATCTGCCTATTCTTGCTTATTATTCCATGTTGAGAACAATCGGGATGTTGAGAATGTGTAAAAAAGAAATATCGGCTAAAATTGTAGGTACGATTTTGGGAACCGGGAGACCGAAAAGTAACGTCGTTTTTGATGGAATTTATCCATAGATTCTTCTTTATCTATGGATCATTAAAAGGAATCATAATACGCGAGTATCTTGTAAAACGTGAGACAAAATGTATTTTGTACGTCGATTTAGCTGCGAGAGCGGTGTATTTCTTCCGAAATATTTCCCTACTTTTTTGTAATCGCCTTGTATGGCGAAAAATTTTTCTCTTGATGAGGTTGATTAAGGTTGACATCAGGAGTTGTTTAGGTGTCAAATTAAACACGATAGAGTTGAGTTGAGTTGTTCTTGTAGTTCTCTTGGTAATGTTTATAGTAGTTGTGTTCTGAGTCGTTCTCTTGACGAGTTTTGTTACTGTTAAAAGAAATGTTAGGATTTTCATAAGTGGATAAGATACTAAATACACTTTGATTTATATGGTATAAATAGAAATAGAATATTGCTTGGGCAGGTATAGGGTCGTTATTGCACACACCTCTACCCTATGTTAGGACGCAACAAAATGAGTAACGATTTTTATTATTAAAGCATCGGTACAGGTTTCGTTCTGTGCTTATGGCAGTGAATACAAATGTTTCAATTTTCTTACATTACATTCAAACGCATAAATTTTTTGTTTGTCATGTAGTGTGCAAATTTTCAATGCCAGATCCGATAACAATTAATTGGTTTTCGAGCAAAATATCTAGAAATGACAGAAACGACATTCTTGTCTTCATAATTTCCGTTTTGTTTGCTCGCACCGTTCCACTTCGTGGCGTTAAACAATCCAAAGGCCTGCTGTTACCTCTGCAAACAATAACCGGTTGTCGGATCTTGACAACGCGACTTGTTTGTCCGCCGCGCGTGTCATTAATCGTGGCTGTTGCCGGTCATCAATTATCCCGGCTGAAAGTGTCTAGCCTGGGGAAACGGTCAGGTGTCAGTCATCTCGATAGACGTGGAAACGAAGTAACTGCGGAGGGATTCCCAGTCAACGCGGACCAAGGTTCGTTATGTAGTGGATACAGGAACCGGGAACAACGCTGCTGGAATTCCCAGAGGCGGGCCCCGTGCCTGTTGGTAGTTAATCGAATATCGACTGGGCTAGGAAAAAGTGGAATCTGAAGTGATTATCGGGAGAGATTCCATCGATAACGGTCCCTAGCTGCGCCTGGACGTATTCGTGTCCTGTTTGTGTTTTCAATCCTGTCTCCTTCGTTTAACCCTATTATTCGGCATCTTGTAAATATGTAAATACCTAAAAATATGTAAACTGTAAATTGGTATAGTACTTATTTCAAACAATTTTTTTTTTTTTTTTACTAATTATATTAAACACAGCTTTTAAACTTTGTTGTAACTTATATTTATGTATCTTCTGAATTCTTTAACCGAAAAATAAGACAATTTCCATATTTAAACTGACGCTTTAAAAGTGTCGGGTGTTACTCGACGTAGGAGTTACTGTGACAAAAATTGATGTCGAGACGCTTGACAAAGGAGTGTAAAGGGTTAAAGCTATTTAACTATCGAGCAGACGCTAAAATATGTTTTGGTCAAAAATAGTATGGCGATTAAGAAACATGTTTGCCCCGTGTAGTTCTGTTTAACTTAGTATTTGTCTGGTATTTAAGCAGATTTAAATATTTTAACCCTACTATGATTATCTTTTAGTAGATATTACGTAAATTTAACAAATAAATGTTACTTTTCTTGTACATAACAAACAGTATTAGCTGCATAAATTTTATAATGTTCCTGGAACATTGCGTTTTGAATACTAGAACACTAAGATTCAAATAATACAAATATGAAGAGGAGAACAACGAGGTTAACGTTAATTTAAGAATGATCAACCCGCGCAAACGATTTCGAAATTTTTCAGGTATTTTCTTAATCATTTAATCAGAAGCATAAATATTTTCGTGGGTTCCGTACGTAACGAGAATTTCTCGAACGTTTCTACGTTCGCAACTAAAACGCGGTATGATTTCAGTAGTTAAGATGTAGCGTTTAGCAGCCAGCCGACGGCTCCGTCCGATGCGTGCGCGGTATTACTACTTACAGTAGAAACTTCAGCCCTGTGTCAGCCACATGACAAACGTTCCAGCGATAATCTTTAACTCGACAAAATATCATACTTAGTATCTTATAGTAATTATGATGGCTGTTGCAGTTGCTTGCATTGTTTCATTAATGAAATATTAACAGCAAAATTAAAATTGCAAATCCCCGAGATATCCTCGAGTATAAAACAAATTGAAATCCTTACTTTCCTGTTGGAAAACTGTTAGTTAACACTTTGACTGCCACGTTGGTCAATTGTAAGAATTGAATAAAAATTGACAGCCAGTGCATTTTGAGTATTATCGCTAATTAAAGGGTACTTCGAAGTAAAAAGTGTCCCATTGAGCAATTAAAAATGATTATTAGAACATCGAAGATAATTTAGATTAATCATAGAAGGTAATAAAGATTCTTCTGTCGGGTCCTCAACGAAACATGTGATTTCGGCGTGGCAGTCAAAGGGTTAACCGTTCATGTTGATCGGTTGATCCAGTACCGATTAGCGTTTAAATTCACGGAGCGACTGTACGTTGGCCCGACACCGTGGTCGTGTGCCGTGCCGTCAAGTGGACCGCGCAACCCTTTTTAGCCGTTTCCCGTTGACGGCGGCGCCCACATGCGCGAGGGTAATTGTATGCGTGCGTGTATGTGTGTCGATGCTTGCGCCTGTTTTAAGGAGAGAGAAAAGCGAGGTCAGGTCGATTGTCAGCTCGCGGGACCTTGACTCAGTGGCCGTAGGCTAGAAGAGCGCATGTGTGATACTACGGCCGGGTTACCCGCTTCCTACCCCTTCGCTGGCGCCAACCGGCCCGAGCCACCCCCTCCCCCACCCTCCGCGATACGCTACTATCGATACTACTACTCCACGTTCCACCCCTCTCTTTAGCTCCCTCTCTCTCACCCCCTCTGTCTCCCTCTTTCACCCTCCCTCTCACCCTGTCTCACCGTCTTTCTCCCCCCTATCTCCATTTCACTCTCTTTCCCCCCCTCTCCCTCCACTCCTCTCTCCCACTGTCTCCCCCTCCCTTCGTCTTTCTCTCTCCCCTCTCTCCCTCCCTCTCACTCTCTCCCTCCCCTTTCTTCATCTTTCTCTCTCTCCCTCATTCTTCATCCTGACCCTCTTCCACCCCTCTCATTCGACGACATTCTCGCCCCCTCGCGACCACCACCCCACCCCTTTCACGTGTACGGCTCGATTTTGCTACGCAACCAGTTAATGAACGCGTCACACGGCAGAGTGCAAGGCACTGGTGCCTGTGCGCGCGCGTGCACATTATCGTTGGCGGGTTTTGGATGCACCCAATTTGCGTTTCCACGTCAGCGACGGTGTGGTTTGACTGGACACGAAAGGTCTGCGATGATCCGTACGCATGGTCTTGGACGGAGAACGGCTGATCGCGAGGGAATGTAATTGTTAATTGAACGAGAGGTTATTAAATTACGGAAAATTTTGCGACGCAAATTAGATTAAATAACTTCGAATTCTACTTTAGTTTGGTTACTCTCCTTGGAGGTCCAATGTACACTCCCGTTCGTAAACTATCGAACGTTCGATGCATTTTGAGGAATCGTTACAATCGAGGCATGAACGAATTACAGAAGTCATATCGCATGATCGTTCAATAATTTCACGCGCGAACGATTAAGTTGGCGCTCGACAATAAAGTTAACATTCCACTTGCAGAAACAAAGCTCACCATTTGCCAACTGTTTATGTCACGAAGTCCGTTAAATCGTACTAATTTCTTAAGTTCTTCTTAATTGCTAATTTCTTAATTTCTTAAGATTCCACTGGTAACCTGCTGCCCTGGAACTTTCGCTGCTTACGAATACACGGTAGCTTATTTTTCTTCAAACTGGTAGGTCCGGGCTTTTGAACGGCCCTGTACGTGCCTAGTTATCGAACAGGACCCCGTATCGTTCGGAAAGGATAGGGATTTCGGGCTGGTTGCCGATTAAAATTTCGAACGACAGGCGTTCTAGTTACTTGAGATTCAAGTACTCATCGATAGGGCGAGGACAGGCTGGGTCATGGGGTGGGCAGGGGAGGGGAAGGCGAATAAAATATTCACAGGGTCGGGGCTACGTGAAGGGAATTGTTTTCGGGCGGAGATTGCGCGGTCAGAGCATGGGCGAGGGGGGGACGTAGGTATAAACTGGGGCGAATTGGACGGGAACTAGAGTATAGAGTTTTAAAATGGATTTTAACGAGATCTGAAAGTATCCTGTATTTTATGATCACCGGCACCCATTTTACGATTACGCGTTCGTCTTCGTTTTGCTTTACAAGTCTATATTTGTACTTCTCACTCTCTGCACCACTCTTTCGAGTCGTAACTTTGCGTTGTTTCAACTCGTACAACTCACTGTTGCTGTTTTTCTTGTTTTTTGTTATTTGACTCGAGGTGCTTCAAAATATTATATCTCGGTTGAGAAGAGAATTAGTTGCAACGAGAAAGTATGAAAACTTTTTCAACGATTTGTGTATACGCAATTCTTTCATTTCTTTTGCGTTTGAAGAATAAATATTGTTCGAGGTAACTTACAGTTCTTCGGTTTAATTTTGACAAACTGTAACTTCGTTATTCATGCGAGCAAACTTTTATTCTTTCGTTCAGGAGAATTATGTCTCGTATTATTAAATCTATAAATTGTTTAAGTTATACATTTCATTATTAACTCCTTGCACTCGAGAGTTGATTCTTAGTCGTCTAATGATACTAACTTCAAAAATCTTCAAATTCGAAATATTTACTAAGATTTGTCTATATTAAACGTTATTTAGTTTATTTAAGTGATATACTAAAATTTACATACATAACTATTTAATTTCTGAGACTAACTAAAGTCTGAAAATTTGTGAAACGATCATTTGGTGACTAACAGTCACCTCTAGAGCGCAAAGGGTTAACAGGAAACGTAGCTTTTAGTCATTGAGGAATAATGAAAGTTGCAAAATCCATACTTTATTATAACCTTCGTATATCAAACGTAATAATTTTTGTAAATGGAACGATCTTTATGCTTAGAAATCGGAATATGAAAATTTTTGGTTAAAAATTCACGTGCCACGGTGCTGGTGGAGAGGAATTTTAAAAATCATTCCGACCATGTTACGATATTAACGTTTTATTTATTTTTCTTTTCTTCCATGTGTTCGCGTGCACAGCGAAATAATTTAAAACACGTGGATTAAGGTTACGGTCGTATACCGGCGCGCGTAATTTGTATTTAAATACAGACCAGAAATTCGGTAGCCGGTATCCTGCATAAACTTTCGGGCGTTAGTGTACGTCCAGAGGCCCGGGGCTGAAACGAAGCATAGTGTATATGGATTAATCAAATGCACCTTGTTGAAGGTATTACGCTGCTGAATAATGATCTTTCGGAATACATTCAGCTACCTCTCTTTGGAACCCTTATTTGCATAGGAGGCAAACATCCTGCGTATGAATTAATGAAACTTGAATTCTCCAGGGCTCGCCGCTCTTTCTATGGAAACGAGATGCCCGCTTTTTCCTCTTCCTGTCGAAAAGGAAAAAGAAAGGTCTTCCGTAATCGTTAAAATGTAACGTCTTGCATTTCGTTTTCTTTTTCTTTCTTGTATCCGTTCCATTAACGCGGCGATTCCTACAAAATCTGAATTAAAGTGTGATACTACTCATCGGTAACAAACGTAGACGTAACATATAGCGTAGATGTAATTATAGAAATTTCATGGAATTATAAATATGTGTGATGGAATTCTAAGAAGTGTGTGTATTTAAAAAAAATATATATATATATATTGACATTTACGATGGTGATATCTTAGAAAACTTTCAAACAAAAGAATTTTACCAGGACAAAGAAAATTAGTATTAATATTAACGATATCAGTTTCGAGACAACGAAGAATTGTTGAGACTTGAAGTGGATGCAAGTCTAAAAGTGATTCGTAACTTTTGGTCACTAATGTCTATTAAATAGAGATTATAGATATAATAATGATAATAATAATAATAATAATAATAATAATAATAATAATAATAGTACTAATAATAATACTACTACTACTACTACTACTACTAATAATAATAATACTACTACTACTACTACTACTAATAATAATAATAATAATAATAGTAATACTAATAGTACTACTACTACTAATAATAATAATACTAATAATAGTAATACTAATAGTACTACTACTACTAATAATAATAAATATGTAGTATCGTAGTTAATTTTATAGTTTAAGAGAAAGTGAGAGGTGGACAGCGAGAAGTTCAGGCCCGCTTAGGGAAAACCCTTGGCGACGCACGAGGCCCTCGAAAAATGCCCAAATATGGTCATATTCAAGGGACTTTTCCGAAGTACGTGGTGGTAGAAAGGCCAAGGTCCAGCGACAGTTTTCTCCGGCAAAAAGGAGCAGAGTTGAACTAAACGTTGTAGCGTGTAGCAGAGTCGTGCGAAAAATCACATTTATACACAGTATCGTAATTATATTCCCTTATTCACAGCACTAAATGAATTTTATTATTACAACACTATAAATATAATACAAACGCATTAATGAGAAGTATAGGTAACATTAATACCTAATAAATTAATAATAAACGTGATATCGATAGTTCTTTATCGACGTTTAAAAAATATTCATTCTCGATATAAGGAAAACTAGAAACGCGTCGCTGACGGAATTTCTCGCTGAATCGATGGCAGAATTAATGAAACGACATTTGTTAAGAAGTACGTTCTGAAATATTTCGATTTCACGGAAGTTTCCGCGAATCTTTTCCGTTTTGCCTGCAGCTTCCGAGTTTCCCCGAAGAGTCGAGCTTCCGTTAAAGCGTGCCGGAAATGCTGCCCCCAGTTACAATTCTACGAAAGTTCCTCGAGAATTCAGGTATAGATATATTCGCGAGCGATGCACATTTCAAATCTCTCCGGATCTGGAATTTTTGTCCACGATGGAAGTTCGTCCGCATACAGAGTGTTCCATTGAAACTGGTCGTACTAAACAACCTTCTAAGTTCAAAAAATCTTTTCGATTGCGCGTAGAAAAATATTTTATAGAGTTATCGAACATTTTTATATTTCAATACATCGGTGCCTCTTCGTTTCTTTTCTGTTTCGTATGCTAATTTGCATACCTACAGTGACTCCAAAAAGTATTCGTACACTGTGTCACAAATAAGTTCGTTTAACCCTGAAATTCTGAGACTTATAGAAGTATTTGATAAAATTTTGTGGATATGTAGATCGTAATAGTATTGCGTATAAATTAATCTCTTGTTTTCGAAGTGTACATACTTGCAAGCTCTACTTTCTCCAGTATAATTCTTCACGTAAATTTTTACACATTCGGATAATATGACCCAGAAATTTTTCACCTATATCTCCGTTTACACTAATCTTTTGAATCCTATCCTAATCAACTTGTTGGAAATAAAATACGTTCTAACGTATAAACAAAAACTAATCTCTTAGAAGAAATACAGTGGCTCCAAAAAGTATTCGTACAATATGTCACAAATAAATTCGTTTAACCATGAAATTCTGAGTCTGATAGAAGTATTTGATAAAATTTTGTGGGTATATAGATCGTAATAGTATACGTATGAATTAATCTCTTCTTTTCATCTAAATGCCATTTTAAAAGAGTGAAACCGGCGTTGAAGTTTCTGAGTTTTCTCTCATTTTTTAAAGATAACTTTGTAATGATAACTTTGATAAAGCAAAACCTTTCAAATAGAAAATGTTTAATTTTTAATACCCTATCGCCCTGCCATAAAAAAAGAACACAGAAAATCTTGTATTCAAAGCGTGAAAAATCTCTGAAACAGTCCCCTTAAAAGATATTTTGCCGCCAAAAAAATTGCTCCATGCAGGACACACTATGCTCTGTACTCACATAAAGTTTCATTGAAATCAGAATTTCAGAAGTAGATGAATTTCCTTATAATATAGTGTATGAATACTTTTTCAAGCCACTGTATGTATAAAACTCTGACATAAAGATGAAAGAATAGTTTATAGTCTATGGAATGCTTTAGAACGGAAGTGTATCAGGTTCTTTAACAACTGTTCGAAGAATTACATGGCAATACATGCTTCTAAGGTTTTATTTCATTGTTCTGTCGTTAAACTAGAAATGTTCTTCAAGAAAATTGTATACTGAAATTGTTAGCAAATTTCAATGAAAATGAACGTACGATATGTTTTACGACAATTGCGGTTAATAAAAAATGAAGAAGAGAATGAAACAGCAGGAACATACATTTAATGGGATAATCTAATTCTTTTATGCGCCTCCATTATAAATGTAATTATCGCAATGAAAATGTGTTTCTGCTTTTTCTCACGGACTACCTTCGTTTAGATATACCAAACAATTATCAAGAAAAACTGCTAAGCGAAATTACTTTTCTTTCTGTAATAGTTATAAATATCGTAAAAGGATTATAATTAACATTTAATTAGGTTTGCGTACTGTGATGCTCACGAAAGAAACAATTAAAAGGAAATGTTTGGAAAAAAAGTATACAATTTATACAAATTCAGCTAAATGTTTAAAAACACTTCATGGTCTGCATTAAAATCAAATTTCCTACTAATTTTCTCATTAATTTAAAATTAATATTAAGGTCTAGAGTAATAGTTGCCAATGTAAAATTAATATTATACTCTATAGTAACAGTTGCCAA
>JAOPTO010001363.1:239401-261730 GCA_033822845.1 Tetrapedia diversipes | reverse complement strand
CAAGACTGTTTTATCAGTCACTCATCACCCATACCTCCACTCTCACGAAATGAAAGACTCATACACTGGCTAAATCGTAGGAGCACGATTTGCAAAACGAGGGACGAGTAACAAAATTAAGATTAATCCGAAGTGTTACTCAACGTTTCCCCGAGCACCGTTGACGATCGGCGCCTAGGAAGAGCCCAGCAATGAGCACTTCCCCCATGAATAAAAACAAAAGGGTACTCACCAGCAGCCAGGAGGGTGAGCAGCACCACCACCAACCCCTATCTTCTCGTCCCCGTGCTCCCTTAACGCGTTCGAACTCGGCTAACAGCTCTTCGTCGGTTATCAACAGCCGTCCGCGGTGTGGGTTCCATGGAAGCCTGTCAACGTTAACAATAACAAACGATCGATACTTGGCGTTTCACCCTGCGGACGGACGCTGTTCGCGTTTGCACGGAGACTTTCAACCCGGTATGCATAACCCATCTTTTCGCGCTCCCTATCGCCGAAACGTGTAACGTGAGCGGAATAACGAAACCTGTCGAGCAGAGAACGTTTTCGGCGGAGGTGGCTCGATTTCTCCCGGATCCGTTGCGTAACACACGGGCCGGGAACCCGTGACGTTTAACCTTTATCCTTGTCGTTCGAAAAGGGGAATCAGCGCGGTCGAACAGCGGACGTATAGAAGGCTGCTTTGTTCCGGTTACGTTCCTCCGGGGAGCGACTGTTGAGAGTGCTTTGAAACGCGAGGATGGTGAATGAATGAATGAACGAACGAACGAACCCGATTCTTTGGTTATCGTTGGACATAGGAAAGTGCAATGGGTGGTGATTCTTGTATAATTTTGTATCGAGAGGTTGGCATGAGTGAGCGAGCAAGCGTTGTGATTTGCAGAGGGAAAGAAAAAGAGAGTTATCGAGAAGCTAGAAATTAGGAAAATTAGAAATTAGGAGAACTTGTAGGAAAACTAGAAATTAGAAATTAGAGGTATATTGATAAGAGGGAGGTTTTTTTTTCTTTGTTCCCGTGCTTTGTGTTGAAGACCTTTTTTATCATCACTTTATGTTTAGAGGAAACAAAAATTAGGAGAATTCCTACGAGAACTAGAAATTAGAAATTAGAGGTATATCAATAAGAAAGAGTTTTTTTTTATTTGTTTCCGTGCTTTTTGACGAAGACCTTTTTTCGTTATCACTTTACGTTTATAGGTATTTTGTTCGTTTCTGCTGTAATAAAACCAAAGTTCCAACGGTTATTTTCTTTTTTGAATGAGGTATATTAAATATAGAATCCATCTTGGTAATTATAATATTGGTGTAGTAGTGGTAAAGATGTAACGATGAAGTGTACGATAGTGAACGATAGTGAACGATTAATCGTCGCATTTATTCGTGGAGATTAGTGTTTTGAGAAATCGTCGATTGCTATTTTCTCGATTTTGATCGCCTGTCGAATTTGCAGGAAATGAATAGGATAGAAAAAGGTGTTGGTGTTGTACGAGTTGTCGTTTCAGATAACGCAGCTGTACAAAATCGTAAGGGATAACTGTGCGATAATTAAACGTGGGAAAAGCCCGATGGTAAATTGTACACTGGTTTAATTAAACGCTTTGATTTAATTTGGTTCAATGTTATCGTTCGCTATTTACTTCCATTCGGTTTTGTTGTTAATTTTATCGTTACTTTAAATCGGAGTTAATTTTATTGTTCAGTGTTTCTTTAAATTCATGTTTCTGACAAATTCACGCTGACTAGGTTACCGAGTATATCGTTGACGTTTTTTAATTTTCTATATTTCGATCTAACTTTTTCACTTTTGCTTCATCGAGTCATCGACCACTGACAAAGGGATGAATATTGAACGAGGAATAGAACAGAGTTCGTTCGTTCCTTTTCAGCTCCCTTTACAAGATATTAATCTGCTTTTACGTTTGATTTTGCTGCAGCCGGATATGTAATATCATTAAACACGGTATAAATCTCGATGCAACATATTCTATTACGACTCCGTTGATTAATGGAGCGGTTAATAATTCAATCCAATAATAATACCAGTTATAATCGAATCTTTTATACAAACATACCCTCCTGTCGGCGTTATTACCGAGCTGCATCACTTGACTCGGCGAAGCTTTAAAATTGAAGAAATTCGTTTGATAATCCGCCACTGTAAAATCAATTCTAATCGCATATAGAATAAAATTTATCGCAAATTATTTACGTGGCTTCTCAAAAATTAATACAAATTCTTCGTTTTCGTTGAATACAGTAGCGGATAAAAGTTTAAGACGAAGGGATAATGTGGAACATAGTTTTATGGTCTGCAGATATTGTCTGTACATTCATTTTTATTGTTATTTACATTCATTTATGGTAGAATACTATTTATTCATTAGCACAAAACACAAATTTTGTTTATAATACTGTTCCATATAAATTAGTTAGCTTAATTTCGTTGATCTTTTTATCTTAAACTTTTGTCCGCTACTGTAGTTTTATGATTTGCATTAATTTTTATTGTTATTGTAGTAGAACAGTATTTATTGATTAACACAGAATGCAAATTTTATTTACCATATTATTCCTTATAAATTAGTCACTTTTTGGTCTTAAACTTTTGTCCGCTACTGTAGTTTTATGATTTGCATTCAATTTTATTGTTATTTTGATAGGACACTATTTATCGATTAGCACAGAACGCAAATTTTGTTAATCATAACATTCCTTATAAACTAGTCATTTTTGTGGTCTTAACCTTTTGTCCGCTACTGTAGTTTTATGATTTGCATTCATTTTTATTGTTATTATGGTAGAACACTATTTATCGATTAGCACAGGACACAAATTTTGTCAATCATGACACATCCCTTATAAACTATTGTAGTTAATTTAATTTCGTTGATTCTTTGGTCCTGAACTTTTGCCCGTTACTGTAAACAACAATCTCTCGTTCGTTAACCATTCCAACGCCGTCGACTCGATTCTTTCGGCAGCTCGAAGGCTCGCCCGTTTTTCGTCGCGATTGCATTTGACCTCGCGAGGGCCGTCAGGGCGGGAGGGGCCGCGGGAGGGGTCGAGCCGAAGGGCGGAGGTGAGGAATGATGTAATCGATGCACAAGGGTAGAGCGTGGCCGCGACACTTGGCCTTTGCGTTGCTCGACGATGCTCAAAGCCATGGCAGCCAGAGAGAAAAGTGGCCGTGTGCACGCTCCCTTCCATTCGCCCTCGCCAACCCTCCCCCCCTCGTCCCTGGTTTCTCCCTTGTGAAAAGTGCTCGAGGAAAAAGGCTGAAGGGGGATCAAGTTAGCGAAGGACGTGTCTGTCCTTGAGAGCATCGGCCAACCTCAAACTTTTTCCCCGGCTTAAGTTCGAGACGCGTCGCTCTTCGCTACGTGTGCATACGTAATGAGTTCTGGAACGGGGTGGAACGTTTTTTGCGAGAAAAATTGGAGAAAGGTTCGAGGGATGGTCGATCGTGGTCCAGGTGATCGCGAAAGCTTTGTCGATCGATGGGTCGCGTATAAATTGAGCTGTGATCCGTCCATTTGTTTTAACCCTACCATTGCCGACAATGGTTCATATTTTTGAACACGTATTGTGAAATTGACGAACTAACAAGAGACTAATTTTCTTTTTGCAGTTTACATTTGTGTTATTGTCTAACCATTCTTTAGATGTAGAATAAGACAGATTACTTTTAAAATATACCCATATCAATGTGGGTGAAAAAGACCGAGACTCAGACAAGGATTAATAACAAATTACAATAGAATTAACCGATTAACCGACACAATTTGCCCACCCTTCGTAGACACGTCTTTTTTTCTCTACTTTTGCTTGTACATTTTCTCTATTATGTTGACATCCATTATAACATTTAAGTAGTAGTAATATAGTTACATATGCATTTATCAATTAATATATTCTCTTCTATAGAAAGCTTAAGCGTGAAGTTGACTATGAAAAAATACAATTAAGCCCTTTGTTAGGAAAAAATGAAATTACTTTCCGAACCTAACCCAATACTTGTGTGCGATGTACATCACAACGGCGAAAGAAACTTTTGACCGGTAGTGTACGTGCTCCGTTTCCCCTGTGACGGTTGCCGATACTCCTCCGAGGAACCGTTCAAAGAGCTGTATCGAGTTCATTAGCGCGGGCGTAACTCGAGAAAAGAAGCGAACTGGGTCTGCTCGTTAGCGGACACGTCTCCGCTATGCAGAGAAAGAGACAGAGCGACGGAGGGTCGGGGAAAGGGGGGGGGGGGGGTTCGAGGACAGAGAATTGCGGAATTCAAATTGTGTTCTGCAGGGGACGCGTGTCGGTTTAAATCGTCGTGTGTTTCTGCCAGAAATTGCCGCGATCTTTTGCACGTTACCCGCGGAAAAGGAGTTGTAGCGACTTCCTCTGTAATTTTTGCTGGGCTCGCATTTCACGCCGTCACGTTATTTCACCATTACCCGTTGCAGTGGTTGCTCGAGTCCACGTCAGATTCGTTTCGATCGTTCTGAATTCCCATTGCCATCCAGAACGTGATCCAGAGCCGAGGGAAACATTGTTGCTCTCTTTCTGCGCGAAATTGAACTTTAACTCAAACCTGGACGCAACTGCGACAGACGAACGTAATTACCGTCTCTTTTTTCGTTTCTGGAACAAAGGAGTGAGCGATCGCCTTAAATGACAAGGACTTCGTGTGACTTTGTTTTAAGATAGGCGGGATCGAATTCGTTGAACTGAAATACCATTAAAATTTACTTAAGGAACACCGGGTTTCGAGGGTATTTATCTTGCACGATTAATCGAATTCTGTCTAATCATTTGGCTGCTCTACTTGGAAGTATTCGAATATTGAATGAAATTCACGTTATGGTTAACAATTGGGTAAGCGCATAATTCTGTAACAATAGCTTTTTGTGAAAAGTAGACGAAGAGAAATTCGAAACGACTTCATTTGGCGACCAGCAGTTGTTTTTTTGAGCATAGAGGGTTAATAATTCCGCGAAGCTAATAAAGTGTTAAAATTTCGTTAAAGCATGATGACAACTTCCTTCATTTTACTCTGAATCAACTCGCTTCAAGTATTTAGGCAATTTTTCGAAATCCATATTTCCACTTTAGTTTTGCGTTTGACAACTTGGCTAGTGTCAACTAAGTCGATGAGGTTGCTCATCGCGCTGATTCATCGATAATGCTTTGAGTCCAGCCGATGAGTTTGGCGAACCGTCAGACTCCGATAACCTTGTCTTTCATCACCAATCTTTGAAATACCAGTCCTTGAATTGCCAATCCTTGAATCGCCAGTCCTTAAATTGCCAATCTTTGAAATACCAATCTTTGAATCACCAATCCTTGAGTCACGAATTCTTGAATCACCGATCCTTGAATTACTAATTTTTGAATTGTCAATCCTTGAATTACTAATCCTTGAATCGTCAATCCTTGAATTACGAATCCTTAAATCACCAATCCTTGAATTACCAATCCTTGAATCACGAATTCTTGAATCACCGATCCTTGAATTACTAATTTTTGAATTGTCAATCCTTGAATTACGAATCCTTAAATCACCAATCCTTCAATTACCAATCCTTGAATCATCAATCCTTGAATCGCCAGTCTTTGAATCATCAATCCTTGAATCACCAATCCTTGTACCACCAAAAACTCCCCACTCCTAGCTAAAACCATAAATAAAAACAAAAATTTACAATAATAAAGCAGTGTTCTGAACTCTACTTTGCGTCATTATTGCCCGAAAACTGCGGTGTTCCCTCGAAACGTTTGCATCGTGACATATCGACCATGACACCAGCGTGATTCCTTCGGTTATTCGCGAGGCGATGCGTTTCCTCTCGACAAGCAACTCCGCGAGAAGTTGTTCGTGCAAAAGAATCCAAAGTAGACCGTTCACGGACAGCCCGCCAGACAATGGAGGATAGTTCATCGAGAAGTTCAATGTCGTCCTCGAGAACGTATTGTCTAACGGCTATCGTTTTTGTACCCTGGCTTGACCTCGGACTCTTAGCGACGAAGAGATCGAGGGTGCCACTCGATAATGACAACGGTAACCCTGAAAATTGTGTCAAGAATACTCGATCGCGACGAACGGAAGCACGCGCGCGCCACCTTTTTTTTTAGCAAGAATTCTTTTCGATTTCGCGACATGAAATCGTTGAAATCACTTGTGAAAAGATTAAAGAAGATGTGACGCGTCGCGAAACCGATTTTTCAAGGAAATCAATCTTTAATGCGGCACTTTAGCAACAAAAAAAAAGGATGATTCGATTAGTTTGATTGTATTGTACGTGACACGAAGTTTGTGTGATAATTGAGTACAGAGGAGACGATTATTTTAAGAACTCGTTACACTCGGTGAATTTAACACTAGAACTACCGACGATTACAGTGTAATTATTTGTATGGAATAGATCAAATTGAAAATTACATGAAAAAATATCGAATACACAGAAAACAAATCTTTATTTATACCTTTTGCCAGAAAACCATAGTAAATTTTAATAAGTAACATTTATAAGTAAAGTAAAAGTTAAGTAAACTGCATTTATAAGGTTGCTACGAATAATTATCAATCCGTCATTTTGACGACTCCGGTAGTTCTAGTGTTAATAATAATGCACATTTCTTGATTTCTCTTGTTTCTTGACTTCTTGTTTTCTTGCAAGATTCGAATACTTCCAAGTAGAGCAACCAAATGATTAGGCAGAATTCGATTAAGCGTGCAAGATTTCTCTTGATTATCTCTTTTTTATAGAAATTGGAAACACTGATTTTTACAATATTATTGTTTTTGACGATATTAAAAGCTTGGAAATATTTTTGCGTGAATAAATGGTACATTAACAATGCTGAAATATCGTATAAAATATTTACTTAATTAAAAATATAAATATTATTTAAAATATTTATATAATATAAACAGGTTTATAAACTTTATGAATGTAAATCGATCGAAATTGAACAAAATACGTAACCTCTTACATTCATCAAGATGACAATTTATTAAATTTAAATGTCAGTTAATTACCATTACACTAATTCATTAAATTAGATTTCTTATCCGTTTTTACCTGCTTATATTTCGTATAAAATCGAACCCGAACTCGTTCCTCTCGCCGTTGCCCCACTGTAATGATGTTCTGTGAAAGCAAGGCTGTTCATTGAAAAATTTTATCGCCGGACCCTGAAGTTTTCTCACGTTGCGATAATATTTATCCGGCGGGAACGTTACTTCTGAGACAAATGCTTGCTTATCTTTGGTAATACCGCTCTCCATTGGTCCAGCGTACAAGTTGACCCATCGATAAGCGAGGATAAATTTCAAGCTGGTATCAAGATACCGCGTTTATAACCGCGAGTAAATTATAAACGACCTTCGTCCTGCTTATCACATCCCATCTTTCGGAATTTTATTTGCATACGAATCGATGCAAGCGATTAGAGAAAAATGTTTTGTAAATATATTGAAACGTATAACAGATAGTATCACCTGTAAATAAAATTTACTAAAAAGTTTGTACATCAATTATGGTATATGAAAAGCATATATTTAAAATGATACAGTGTAATAAAACACTATACGCGTAAATATTCTTTATATTGTTTAAAGTCACAAGTTGAAACGCATACAGAAGTAAGAAAATTTATAAACAAATATTATATTAATTTTAGGATCATCATTTTCTTTAATTGTTACAAAATCTTTTTAATACCTTCCAAGTACCTTGTAACTACTTTGGTACCTTACAAAGTTTCACAGGGCCACTTAGGAATACCTTCGTAAACAGGCGACTGGGGATATTTATTTATTTATTTATTTATTTATTTATATGGGATTAACTCTTTATAAAATCACAAGGAAATTATTACAGTGAGTTATGAAATATAATAATGGTAACAGTAAAAATTCCTTACAAATACCTTGATACCTTACAAGGTTTCACAGTACCATTTAGGAATACCTCCGTAAACAGCCGACTGAGGATATTTATTTATTTATTTATATGGGATTAACCCTTTATAAAATCACAAGGAAATTATTACAGTGAGTTATGAAATATAATAATGTTAACAGAGAAAAGTAAAAATATGCAAAAGGAAGAGAAAGGTATAAAGATAAATAAATTTTACAGAAAAGTGCTGTTTTATAGAGTGAAGAGATTAACTGAATAGATCTAGGATAGAATAAGTGTTGTTAACATTAACGATCATTCTATTGATATCTGAATTGATATCTGATTAAAATTTATTAAAACTAACATGCTTTCGTTAAAAATGAAAGTATTCTCACGCTTCTACTATTTCATTATAAACTGACGCATTTTCCGTTACAGAAAATTATCGTATAAAAATAAAACGCAGCATTGCATCTCGAAACGTGAAAAATCGATCTACCCGCTCTGATATATTAAAGGGGTTAAACCAGTACGTTAATCCTAGTTTCTAGCGAAGTTCAGCGCAAAGAACGTGAAACAGGAGTTTTACGCGAAAGGGATATACGATGAAAAGTTTGAACAGCTGTGCTTGCATACGTAGGCACGTATAAGGTGGGCCGGAAGTTCCGTCGAAATTATCGATCAGTTTCGACGCAGATCGACCGTGGATGGCGAAAGTTTCCGCAAATTCCGCGTGTTCCAGGCGCATCGAACATTCAGCTTTTAAAGTAACCATTCAACCCCTCCCTTACCCCCTCGCCTCTGCTGCCGTGGAAAACGATCGAGCCGTTTTCTCGAAGCCAAACTCTTTTTGGTTCCCGCCTCCACGCCGCTCAGCTGGATAGAAACTAACTTTCGTTGTGGAACCAATGCGGTTTCACGCGAGATCGTGGCGCGCTCGCTACCAGAAACGCTAGTTTCCACGATCTCGAATAAAAAAGAGGGAAGAGCGAAGCGTTTTAATGCGATACAAGCGATACAAGATTCTGTAATCGCGCCACTTAACCGGGAGGAGATTTTCGGCGGTGCATTATGCAAATTTCGTCAACGCTAGAACTATCGACAGTTAAACTGTACTCATTTGCATGGGAGGGGTGAAATTGAAAATTAATATGAAAAAAATACCGAATACATAGAAAACAAATCTTTATGCAGAAAATCATAGTAAATTTAGCGGAAAAGATTTAGGTTCCTTTTCTTTTTTGAAGTCGCGTTGACACTAGAACTACCGACAATTAACACGTTCGTCGCCACGTCACCCAAATATGGGTGACGCTCTTTTCCTTAAAGTTAAATAGGATTTGAAATTGGAATTTTCAAAGGAATTCAATGGAATAAGCATTGAAGTATAATATATATATAAATATAAAATACATAAAATAAAAATTTTTGCTGCTTTTATATTTTTTTTATCCCAGTTTTCTATGCAATCGGATTTGGGCTTAGCAAGAAACTCAGCCGAATCACGCTGGGCGACGAACGTGTTAAACGAGCGAATTAGAATTGGAAAGATCGACGCGAGAATTGGTCGAGTTTTGATGGCCATCGAGAAAGATTGAAAAGATTCATTTTGAGAGATAATAGGAAAATGATCAAAGAGGGAGATCACGAGGACGTTGAAATGAATAGTTCGTTTGATTTATTACAAATATCTAAATAGTGTATCTAAAATTAATTAAAAGTGAGAAATTGCTAAAAATTGTGCATTGTTTTGTGTTGAAAATCAATAAATAATTATATAATTGCGACAGTTATGATGGTCCTGTGACATTAGGACTATCGTGTTATATTTCATAGATCGTAAGGGAATTGCTTGTATTCTCTTTTCTTTGTTTCTATTATCTTTTGTTACCGTTTCTTGTGTTCCATTTTATGTGATTCCCCCCCCAAGCTCTTTTATTAAATATAATTGTATTTTCGTATTTGTTATTCGAATTTACCACTGCCCTTTTGCTTTAATATTCCATCATTTTAATTCGTATCAATGTACGTCTGAACACTGTTAATTTCAATCCACGATAGGCTCTCAAAATCGAACAGGAAATTTGGAAATTTAGGTTGCAGATACACCGAAACCGAGGCACGAACAGAGATTATACTTTGGAAAATGATATCGGTAACGAGGTTTCACCGAAATCCAGAAACGAGTAGTTCTGGTTTACATTCGTGATTAATAGTAACACAGCAATTTATATAGCAATTTTGTGCTAATCACTGAAGCTGCTATCGTATGATAATTGACAGCGCGTTTCTTCGTCGTTAGTTGCATAAATTACAGTAACGGTGTTATAATTAAACAACGTTCTTGAATGAACATGTTCCAGGAACAATCTCTAACAAACCGGGAGAAAGTAAGCATGAAATACTAACAATTATGATCTCTGCAACGGTAATTGTTTCGTGATTAATTCATGTTCTGTTAATTACCGGTGTTTAATACGAGCAGCACGCGTCCACCTTAATGTAAACGGTAAATATTAAATTTGATCGTTGTTTTCAATTACCACGTGATTAACAACCATGCATTTAGTGCAAGTTTAATTGCGAACCGGATGATAAATTTTGGCAATTGCCAATCTAAATTACTCGCGTCGTTGTTGTTAGTGAAAATTAGGCGAGCGATATTTCTCGATTCCACAGACTCGACGACATCTCCGTGTATAAAATATGGATCCTGATCCACGAACATTTTCTATCGTTCAGTGGTGTCTTTACGTGATCACGATGCAAAAAAATATGCACAAAGTGTAACAAAAATTGAGGAATACTGAACAAAACTTTGTTGTTGATGAACGATGACCATTGAGTATCTGCTTGGATCGATACACCGTGTACTGAAAGGGTTAATAAAAGGATTAACGTGGAATTCGACACGTTTGAAGGAGTGATCATTTTGAGAAATGAAACTTCAGGTCAGTAACGTATGTTGTTCATACGTAACATCAGTATTAGAGTTGAGCAGAACGTAGTATGATTAATGATTGGTGGTTATGGTTAATGTAACGTCATGTTGATAATGATTGATTAATAGGAGCGATCAAAATCATTGTAATTGGAGGTTATGATTAATTCAATAGTCATTAATCGTGTAATGACCATAGTTTTCATTATGATTGAATCAGCCAATTATTTCAATCCTAACTGATAGAGATGAAACACGGAGAGTGAAGTTGAAGGAAGGGGAAAAAAATAAAACGAAAGAACTGCGTGGTCATTCCGTGGATGTTTCGGCACTGGACAGTTCTCCGATTTCTTCGACTTTGGTTAGAGAATAGACGTAGTGTAAAGATAGAGTAGATTAGTGATAGTTGTTAGAATATAATAAGTGTATAATATTGAATAGAAAATGCCTTATTATTTAAAACCCAACGCTAACAATAAACAATATTGTGAATATCTTTTAGAAGGTACATATTTATTATTGTATTCGTATACTTTTTATATATCAGCCCCTTTGTTCTGTTTCTTAACGTTTTCGAATTTTCTAAAATACCAGACGTGGCTTGGGTTCTTAGAAGAAGCCCTTGAGAAATTACGTCAAGAGAAAGCTGGTTTATGGTTAATTTTTGCTTCGTAGTACTTCTTTTTTTCAATTTCTAACAGTCTTGGTGGCCGCGATTCCTAAAAGATGGCCGGTAGACGAAAATGTACGACGATTCGAACGTAGACAGACTTCGGTTAGAAAGGAAAAGAAAAGAAAAGTTCTGCCACGAGTTTCGCGTGCTCGGGGCGCATCGCGCGAGAAACGTTCGTGGCCGAGCGTTTAAACAAGCTGAAACACGCCGCATACATTAGCCGATCGGTAGATAACGTTTCCAGTTTAGGGTTTGAGTAATGTTCCTGGAAGCGTTCTTAAATCAGGCGAAAATAAGAATAGCCTGAAAGCTGCGCTCCCTCGGGGACGGCACGTTCCTTCGCCGCCGTCGCCGCGGGAACTTCCCTTTTTCAATTTCGTTGCCCAAGCTGCTAATTTTTTCATTAATCAAAGCTACACCAGGTGTACGCACTCCCTCGACTGTAATTGATGGTGAGATTTTTATGGTCGAAAATAGGCTCGCGTGATGGAATCGGTATCTATTTCGCGGAACTTGTTCAGCAAAGGGTTGATTTGTTTTTTTTGGGAAATTCGGAGAGAATTCTTTAACGGTGGATTTTCTACTCACGATCAGAGGGTTAGTTTGGTATTCGAAATCGTATTAAAAATGTTAACGGAACTGGCAGTTTCTGGTGACATTTTATTTGATTAATATTACAAGTACATGTTTAATGTGACAAAATGTTTGAAAATTGTCTTTATTATTGGTAGCTGTAGACAAATTTTCACATTTCACCCTTTCCAAAAGAAAGAAAATCCACATCGATTGAACATTGTACATTTTTATTATCGTGCAAAATGTCAAGTAAACCAGTTATCAGCTAACAATAATATTAAATTTGAGATATTAATTTTTCCAAGGATTTGTATTCAAATTATTGAATATTTTAATATTACCATACTGTTGTTAGTTTAGTTTAGGAAGTATTCTTCCAAAATAAATATTTCGAAATGATGCGGAAGGTCACAAACTCTACGCGTTATAATGTTTTTAGTGTCCCTATTACTTAGTTTAATTTAGGAAGTACTCTTCCTTAGTTGTTAGTTTAGGAAGTATTCTTCCTTAGTTGTTAGTTTAGGAAGTACTCTTCCTTAGTTGTTAGTTTAGGAAGTACTCTTCCTTAGTTGTTAGTTTAAGAAATACCCATCCAAAATAAATATTTCGAAACGATGCGGAAGGTCAACAAACTCTACGCGTTATAATATTTTTAGTGTCCCTGCCTAAACTTTTACTAGAAAACTATAGTCTATGCACTATCGTCCATAAAGCAAAGACAAGAATTTCTGCGCGTGCGGAATACGTTAGAAAAACTCGTTGTCGGTCACATTACTCGAGTCTCACGCGACTGCACGCGGAAGAACGTTGAAAATATTCTTGAACTGAAATTGCCGGAGGATCGAAGGAAAAAGGAAACCCGTAATCATCCTCCGCGGGCAAGTCGATTGTTCGCGAACGAAAAAACTCGTTGCGTGTTCTCTGCTGTTGCATGTCAGGGGTTCACGGCGCGGCGAAAAGCGGCCTAACCCCATACGGCCTTGTGGAAACGGGCCGTTATGCAAGCGGAAGAGTGTCGTGTGTTACATCGTCGGGACTACACTGCTGATCAAAAGTTTGGCAGCCCTGCGCGTTCCAAATGTCCCGTAACAATACAGAACACGGATTTAAGGTCTCTTTAGTCGATTCAGAGATCTCTTCGATTGAAAACCTACGAAAACACAGGAAATTCGTTAACTCTTCACCGATCGGGGGTCTATTAACACTATTCCTACCGACACTTCACGTATACCTATTTCTATCGCGACATTCCCACGTAAGACAGACTACAAATTTTTCTTACAAACTAAACAATGAAAAAAGTACTATAGGTTTATTTGAGGAAAAGTCTAAAATTTAAAGGCGGTTCGATTACGTTGTACATATATGTGAAATTCTAATCGAAATTTTAAAAACTAAAAAAAAAATAAAATTTCCTCTTCCATTGATTCTATTTACTTTTGTTATTAGTTGGTGTTGAACTAGTGTTGAATTGATTGAAAATGGTACTTTGGAAGAGCAGAAAATTCATTTGACGAACTGTGAATGACACTAGTTCAAGGCTGACTAATAACAAAAAATAGAACCAATGGCGGCGCTTTGTTAAGGAACTAGGAACTAGTGTTAAATTTTTTATTATTATTATTATGTTGAATTTCAAACAAATAATAGATGAAACATACGCTGTGTATATCACCTTTATATCGGGTGTATTGAGTTGTCCAAAAAATTCGCATCGGTTTTTCGTGGTTACGTAAAAACGTGAATTCAGATGCATTTGTGATTTGTAATAGGTTTCCAAACTTTTGAACGACAATGTAGATTGCGTATACACGCTCGTATCCCTTCCATCGTGCATCATTAACTTCCACGCTGTTCGATGTATCGATTCTGTCCTCGCGTCCTTCTTATTTTCGAAGACTCACCGGAGGTTACGGGGTGGGGTGAGAGGGTTCCCCGCGAGGGAATATTCAAAGGGGTGTCTTTTCTTCTCGAGTAAAGCAGCGTGAGACTTTTAAACCCGTTACGGAAAGTATCGCAAGAATTTTGTTAACATTAGATCTACGTGAAAATTCTCGCTGCTTGTAAATTAACACTAGATTCACGAACATTTCTTGTTCACCTACTTCTAATATTAATATATTAACGCTAGAATTACCTACGATTAATAGTGTACTTATTTGCATGAAAGAAATGAAATTGAAAATCACATGAAAAATACACCATTCTTTATTTATACCTTCTACAGAAAATTATAGTGAATTTTGGAAGCTTTGCCACAGTGAATTTATTAGGTTGCTATGAATAACCACGAATTGATCATTTTCACTGCTCTGGTAGTTCCAGTGTTAAGGAATAGGTGAATACATCAGACATAATTTGAAATTGCAGAACTGAGAGGGAAATAGATTGAATCGCTCAAACAATAAAACTCAACAAAAATTGATAGGAATAATAGCAAAATTTACAAAATTTTGCTCATTGAAATTTTCCTAATTCACATTTTTACAAATTAATTATTTAGATGATGGTAAAAAAGCATTATTGATAGTGGGACAGAATTTTTTATAATTATGAATGTCTTAAAAATAAGTAAAAGGGTGCTCGATTTTCATACAGAAATCATGGAAATTTTTACACCGACTTAATAATACTGTTAGGAATTTTTTGATCGAATCCTATAGATACTTGAGGTTCGAGCACATAGAACGTAGTTACTTGATTAAATAATTTTTATTTATTTTATACAATTGTTATCTAACAAAAACATTGTCGAGAGGAATGTTGTGTTTCAATCTTCTATTACATCGATTTCTTCAAGATGCGAAGGTCGCCGTATCTTTAAATAGAATTTCCAATATTTGCTCTTGCATTTCGATAAAGCCTCAAATTTTGCAGGAAAAATACGTTGCACCAGTGAAATCTGAAACGTGTAAGTTAATTTAAGGAGAAGAAAAAACTTTCTTTCTTTTAATACAAAATTATTAGCTTACACTGTTTCTCTTTTTCTCTTGTTTCTACTGTTTCATCGTTTTCACGGTATTTCAGTTATATCCATTCGGTTGCTCTTCCATTTTCTCGTGAATTCGACACAGTGCAACACGAATACCGCGATGAACGGACAAACTGCACGCGTCAACGGAACGATTAATCGAGTTTCATGGAACAGAACGGATGTCGTTTTTACCACCGCACCGCAAAGATGTCGTATCGAACTAGCAAATTTCATTAGCCGCGATGGAGGACAGCAGTTTGCATGCTTCGTGATGGTTGAACGTTTTTGGAACGATGCGAAACGAAAGTTCGGTTCTGAATTACTCGTTGGGAAATGTCGCTTCGTTGTTTTGTTATCGTAATCGTGAAGGTTTTAAAAGAATTCGCAAATTTGCGAAGAAATTTGTATATGTAGATACTTGCAACAGTAGTTTATAGTGATAGCGATTTGCAAATGCTGATTAACACAATTTGATCGGTTTCAAACTTCACGAGTAAAATTTGCAAAAACAATTACTATTATTCCTAGCAATTTTTGTCGACTTTTATGGATGGTGTGATACGAATGTACTCAAATTTATTTCCCTCTTAGTCCTGCAATTTCAATTTTTGTTCGATGTATATCTTACTCCTTAGTATATTTTTTTTGAAAATAAATATACAGGAAATGTCTGTAAATCTAGTGTTAATACTAGGTTTACGGGACTCGCCAATTTGATGGGTTTCGTACTTCATGAGCAAAATTTGCAAAAACAATTACTATTATTCCTAGCAATTTTTGTCGACTTTTATGGATGGTGTGATACGAATATACTCAAATTTATTTCCCTCTTAGTTCTGCAATTTCAAATTTTGTTCGATGTATATCTTATTCCTTAGTATATTTTTTTTGAAAATAGATATACAGGAAATGTCTGTAAATCTAGTGTTAATACTATGTTTACGGGACTCGCCAATTTGATGGGTTTCGGACTTCATGAGCAAAATTTGCAAAAACAATTACTATTATTCCTAGCAATTTTTGTCGACTTTTATGGATGGTGTGATACGAATGTACTCAAATTTATTTCCCTCTCAGTTCTGCAATTTCAAATTTTTGTTCGATGTGTACCTTATTCCTTAGTATATTTTTTTTTTTTAAATAAATATACAGAAAATGTCTGTAAACCTAGTGTTAATAGAAAAACATTGCATCGATTAAATAATTTGTTTACACATTTATCCGTTATTGCATCTTAAATAAAATTTTAAAATAAAATGAAAAATTGTGAAAGAAATCAGTAAGAACCAGGAAAAATCTTTAGATAATGTTGTAAAAAAAAGAAAAATTTGAGAAATAGAAGATCACAGTGACTCTGGAAATTGATCAGATAATCGCCTTCATTTACATTAATCTTATTCTTATTTTTGAATGAAAAATGTTACATTACCAACTTTAACAATTTCAAAAAAAAAAACATCTTCCTTTCTTAATCAATAATAAATACGCTGCATTACAGTTAAACATTGCTTGCGAAATGAAATGTATAAGCTCCGTCTGCTTAAAAAACAATTATCAAGTTGAAGGGGTACTTTAATTTTAATATCGTGTAGCGGCGATGTTCTGCAATATAAATTCCAAAGTTTTTCAAGAACACATCCAGTCAGCAATAATGATCGCGGCGGCGGTCAGCTAACGCGGTTTCACGGCTCTTCAGGAACCCACTTCCGGCCGTCACGCGGACGTAGAATGAGAAAAGTTGCGCCGTGGTCGTCGTGAATTTTCATTTTCGTTCGCAATAACGCGGAATTGCCCCTCGAAATCGTTTGATTTTTCATATCCCCGTCCACGTTGGCCACCAGCGAAATTGTGCCCTTTCACCTACGTTGATATTATAATACACAGGGTGGGCCAATAATTTTTAATAATTATAATAATAATAATTTTTATAATTTTTTTGAAATGTCTCCGACACATTAAATGAATTAACGAGAATTGTATATACCATTAAGAGATTTGCAATGTATTATAACAATTTTATCGGCGAATAATACTTTCGAATTTTTTAATTTTATTATTTAAGAATTATCATCGCTATTTTTTAATTATGTAGTATAATCTTCTTTGTCCCATATATAAGCAAATGTCTGGATCGTTTTAGTGATTTACATTCTGTTACCCGAACAGGGTCAAAATTCTGAGATTTAACAGTGAAAAAGATACAGGATACACAAATATTTAAACGAACTATTAACCTTCTTAATATCTATTTAAATAAATGAAGTATAACAAAAGGTGATCGTTTTGTTATACGAAAAATTTTGTATCTTAACACTATTGTACCCGTACTAATTTACATATGACAGGTTACTGAATTGTAATTCTTAAAATTAACGTGGTTTATATTGTTTTTGCAGAATCCTCAAAGATGTGAATAAACAAATCAACGCAAATGCCCAACAAGGCACGGTCTCGTCGAGAGTGGTCTCCCCAGTCCCCTATAGATGTATTGTAAGTACATACAAATTGTATTTTTTGTACTAATTATTCGCTTTTCTTTCTTTCCTTTTTTTTTTTTATCTTTTAATTTATAACCTTTTCTATAATAGGTTAAGCGTTAATTCGTGTTATGCCGTAGGTGACCCGGGCATTACACGTGAAACATGAGCAGTATTTCCTTAAATTTTGTACGGATACCGAGTCGTTATCCGCGTCGGAAACAGATATTCATAGCGATGTGTATTAATTAAAGCCTCGCGCATTGAAACAGAACAGTGCTTAACGAGACGAAACGCAGTAATTTTTAGCAACGAAAAATTAGATGAGAGAAATACGCGAACGTTAAAGTATGTTCAGTTTCGTCGATAAATTGAATAATTTCTCGGTGTTTTTTTTTTACAAATAAGCTTGAAGTACAACAGTTATTAAATTGCGAGCGTAAAGTAAATTCTCGTTCATTATTAGTTTTTAGCGCTCATTTCTTCTTTAGCTTATCACCAATATGTTTTCGCAGTGATTTAAGTAAACTGGTGGATTGAAAAAGGTTTCCATTTATTGCACAGGATACATTGTATAAGTTTTTCAATGGTTGATCTCAATTTTTTAAATAAAAACGTGTTTTTATCTAAATTTATCAAGTTAGACTTAAAAATACGTGCTTTTCCTTAAACACGATTATCCTAATTTTTCAGAAATATCAATTTTGGAAGGACACTTTCTGTATCGTTTACCTTACTCTGTTGAACAATGATTAATTTTTTTGCATTAACTTTTTCTTCTTCTTCTTCAGCTTTTTTCTTCTTTTTAAAGCTCGATGGACGAAACAGTTGTTTGAGTTCGTATATCATGCTGTGAGCTTATCCTGTATATCCATTGTCTGTGTACAGGTTGAAGCTCCTACAATTTACATAACTTAGAGTGTTTACTTGGTTCTGCTTAATTATAGCAATTTTCGCAACGTTGTTACGTTTGCCCATTGATATCGCTTCCCTTGAGAAACTTTTATGTGTGAAAATGTAGAATGTATTGAAACCTTTTCTCCTTAAATGCTTAAATCTATCTAAACCCTGGAAAAAATATAATATGTTATAATTAATATAATATAATAGTATTATATAACACATATAAATTTTAACACAGTCACATTGCAATGCAATTGCAATTAATATAATTATCTTAAAAGTTAAATTGTAAAAGTAACATTACGTAGAACGATATTATAAAATCATCGTTTCTCTGCACTTTGTTGTAAGTATAGTTGCAACACAGGTTGTAGAAAGGATTACCGTTGAAAAACAAAATAGCCGAAATATAAAATTTTAATATGGGATACGGAATGGCGAAACCGATTGCGGGCATTGTATTTCGTATTTAAATTCGAAGGATTTTGGGGCACGTTTCACCGTTATCCGTCCAGGTTTACAGGTTGTAAATATTTTTTTGCGTGCATTGGAACAATACGGGACGGAAACAAAAAATAAACGGACTTAAATAAAATTGATAGAAATGTATAAACAAGGCTTCGTTTTGTCCACCGTTTTGCCATGCTAACAAAATACTTTATTGTCCTAAGGACAACAGTGGCAACGGTAATGACAACAAAAAGAAAATAATAATCGTAACATTTGATAAGAAATTAATATTTCTATCTTGGTATTACAGTTATAATACTTATAATAAAGTATTATACTACTAATCGTTATTAAAGCGTCAGATCACAACAAATTTAATATTATACAAAAAATATAATTTTGTACATCGGACAGTAGAAAATCATTAATCACCTCGATATTAACATTTTTATCGTAAAAAGGAGTTATTCGAAATAACGTAACAAACTTTCAAGATGCCCTCGTGTTTAGCAATTACACTGGAACCCCTCTCATATAAATACTCATTATTAAAATATCGTATAAGCACACTTTCAAAATACCCTCATGTTTAGCAATTATAGTGGAACCCTTCTCATATAAATACCCATTATTTACATATCGTATTAGCACACTTTCAAGATACCCTCATGTTTAGCAATTATAGTGAAACCCCTCTCATATGAATACCCATTATATACATATCGTATTAGCACATTTTCAAGATACCCTCATGTTTAACAATTATAGTGGAACCTCATACGAATACCCATTATTCAAATATCGTATCCAAATATTCCATAACCCGAACACTGTGTCATCTCTTAATAGTTCTTTATCTTAGAAAACTATAGAATTTAACACTGAAAAAGAAATATTATGGAATACATAATCTTTTAATAGTTCTTTATCTTAGAAAACTACAGAATTTAACAATGGAAGAGAAATATTATGGAATGCATAAGTATTTGAACAAACTCAATATCAACCTTGTTAATATCCCATTCCAAATAAATGAAGTTCGGTACAAGCAAAAGTAATTCGTTCGAAACTTCTTTTATCTAAACACTTTTGTCTCTCTATTAGTTCATACATATAGGGACGGTTCTGCTGTACGTGTGGCGCATCGTTTCTCGAATCACGTTTCGCGTGGCCCCGTGGACGAAAAGATCAGACACGAGAAAGGTTGAGAGATAAGTCGTCGCGGGAAGTTTTACCGACGAAAGGAGGGTTGAAGCAAGCAGAATGCCGAAGCACCGTCGTCGTGTCGTCGCTTTTAAACGAATCGCGGGCTCCTAGCCTAGAAAACTTCGTGAACACCCCTCACCTCCTACGGTATCACGACTCTCGACGGATTCTAATTGAACCAATTCGCGAGATAAGGTCTTCAATTTGAACGCGGCGTGCACGGCTAGGAGTCACGAACCGGTCGACGGAAACCGGATGCAATTAAAAGGCGGAGACGTTGCAGGTAGCGGCTACGTTGTCCGAAAATTGCGCTCTGTTCTCCAAGGGTGCATGAACAAAATTCGACGGCATAACTGAAAAGCTGCATGCGACCGTTCCCTTGTAACAGGTTAATGAACGATCGTGTTCAGTGAAATGTACAGTTACGGAGAAAAGTTTAAAACGACAGGACGTTATGATAAAGCAGAATGTTATGATTCGCAAATATTGTTCATCTATTCATTTTTTGTTAGAAATTGAAGACAGAAATACTAGGAAGTAAAAATTAATCGAAAAACCAGCTTTCTCTTAATGTACTTTCTCAAGGGCTTTTTCTTAGAATCCAAGCCACGTGTGGTGTTTTAAAAAGTACGAAAACGTTAAGAAACAGAAGAAAAGGGCTGAAGGACCTGGACGGAGTCGTAGAAATTTCGACCACTGCGTTTTGCTAATCTCATGACAAAGTTTGCAAGGTTAGGTCAGAGTTCCACCTTCCTCGTGCTATATGATAAACTATTATGGTATTTCAAATAAGAGTGTATTTTATTTAGTAATATAAAACATCATTTTCCAATATTTTTATTGTCATTATAGTAGAACACTATTCATTGACCAGCATAGAATACAAATTTTATTTATACTGTTTTAGTTCTTAGTAATCAATTTATTTATTTTCTTTGACCCTTTGGTCTTCAACTTTTGCCCGCTACTGTAGTTTCATGTTACGTGAAAAAAGAACGAAAGGTGAATGTAACTAGGAAGCATTAAGACTGTTTAAGGTACAAGAATAATATAGGGGTAACGCAAATTGTTCGGTTTTGTTGCTCTTTACTACAGAATTACATGATGATGAAAGGGTTGGCGAAAGATTTGCGAAAGTAAGAAAAGCTAGGATTATACTTCCAAACCAGTATAGCTCACAGTTTATCAAATGCATTTTCTGCTTTTTCGAAGTACAATTTTTAATCAATTCTACACTAGTCCAAGACTAACTAATAACAAAAGTAAATAGAACCACTGGCAACATTGTCGAAGAAAAATTTCTCCATTCGATTGGCCGACCAAACGGGGAGATCTCCCATTTTTTCCTTGACAAAGCGGTGCCATTGATTCCGTTTAATTTTGTTATTAGTTGATCCTAAGCTGACGTTGAATTTATTAAAAATTGTATTCTGGAAAATTTACGAGCAGTTCTAGTTCAAGACTAATTAATAACAAAAGTAAATAGAATCAATGGCAGCACAATGTCAAGGAAAAAATGTGAGATCTACCCATTCGGTTGGCCAAGTGTTAACCCTTTGCACTCCGCGTTATCTCGGACCTATTGGATGGACGTATTCTCGGTTCCTCAAAATCACTATTTTTTTTTATGTATCTTGGTAACTGTACCATATTTTGATTTGACATCTTGTGCAATTTTAGCAGAAAACTTCACAGAAACATGCATTTCTGAAAAGGTTGCGCTGGGATAAGTTGATTCCCCGAAATCACTAATAAATTCTAGTGTCCCCAGAAAGGGGACAACCGAGTGCAAAGGGTTAACATTCCACAGAATCTAAGAAAAGAAATTTTCCCTCTTTTCATCGATAATTGTCTCGTGACACAGGCACGTTTCTCGTTATTCGACGGTCGATCATTCGCGCGGAAGCTGAACCGTGGAAACTACGATTTGTCGCGATAATACGGTCGATGGACGCCCGAAAAGCGGTCTCGTCGATGCGAGAATAAATATTTGGCGTTTCGCCGAAACTTGTCCCCTGCCCTCCCTCCCCCCATTGCTGGCTTTCGCTGTACGTTTCGCTGTTTCGCCCGACTTCGAGCGATCGAGACCGGAGACGTGGTCCGGAAACTGTGCTGCGGTTTTTCGACGCCGCTTGTTCCCCTCGAATCGCCCGATAACTTTCCCCTTTCGTCCCCCAGGAAACGATTGGCCGGTTCCTGATTTTTCGCGAGGGTAGTTCGCGTCCCGA
>JAOPTO010001363.1:0-236891 GCA_033822845.1 Tetrapedia diversipes | reverse complement strand
TTTTTCAAAGAAGTTTTATAAATATCTACTGGAACTTACAATTTTTTGTAAGAAGTACAAACAAAGGTTTGTTTTCCTTATGTTAGGCATTTTTCCATACAATCTTCAATTCAGTTTTTTTACTACTTACGTGATCACTTTAAGGTTAAAAGAAGAGAGTATTTCGTGACTATGTTGCCCTAGAAAACTCTTCGGTCGAAACTCTATCAAAATGATCGTGGTATTAATTTAGTACAGTACAGTACAGTAGTACAGTAGAACGTCGATTATCTGAATTTTGCCTATTCGAATAATCAATTATCCGAATATAGGCAGGATTATTCATGTACGTATATATTTCAATATTTCTCTTATTCGATATTTATTTCTTCACGTACAAAACGCCCATCTTTGAAAATCGTTTAATTCCTATTGTTTTATGATGCATTTAATTAATAGACATTCTACTGTAATAAGTAAGTGTATTGCAGTTTTAGTGAACGAATCTAGATCCTATAACTTTGCATGCCTCTGTAAAAATTTGAATTCACATAATCTGCAGAGATATACAAAATATCCGAAACTAGCAATTACAAATTATAAAATTTCTAGAATGAGACAAATTTCCGTCTAGATCCTATTTCTTTGCATATCTTTATAAAAATTTTAATTCACATAATCTGCAGAAATATATAAGATATCCAAAATTACTAATTACAAATTATAAAATTTTGAGAACGACACGAATATCCGTCTAACTTCCATTTCTTGGTATGCCTTCATAAAGATCTGATTTTGCATAATCTGCAGAGATATATAAAATATCCTAAACTATTATTTACAAATTATAAAATTTCGAGAACGAGACGAATCTCCGTCTAGATCCTATTTCTTTGCGTGTCTCTAAAAAGATCTGATTTTGCATAATCTGCAGAGATATACAAAATATCCGAAACTATTATTTACAAATTATAGAATTTCGAGAACGAGACGAATTTCCTGAGTTTAAATCTCATTTCTTTGCATGTCTCTGAAAAGATCTGAATTCGTATGGAAATCCAAGAAAACGAACTCGACGTATCTAAGTAAACGAGAAGCGATTCTCTAAACTTTTAGCTGGTAACGTACATCGCAACCGACTGATGTCAGCGTTTCCGACGCGATTGTTCTTATCTGGTGTGTACATGCTGTTCACTCCCGAAAGATCCGCTTGCATGCGGGCTTTCTTGCCTGATTTATCGTTCCAGCCAGTGCATCGATGAAACTTCATCGCGTTCGAGACGCGATTCGCGAGAACGCGGGCTATCATCGATTCCGTCTCTTGATCGTTTATCACGGGACAACGATTTTTCACCGTGAAAGCAGTTCTTACGTTAATCACGTTGCACGTTTGATGCTTCGTCCGTCAATTTAAAGGAGCTTTGTTCATCGAATCGATCTTATCGGCTTTAGGAACAACCGGAGGTTCGTTAAAATGCAGAAAAAAATTGAACGTTCTCGCTGTTGGTGGGTACAAAAGCGATTTGGAAATTGTTCTTTTTTTCGTCATTCTTAAGTAGAATTTTACTGAAACAAGTGTAATTAGGTTCGGTTATAAAGATAGCTTGAGTGAATTTTCTTTTTTGAAGGAGAAACAGCGTAAAGGTGGAACTGTTTGATGCTGGAGATAATAACGAAAGTGTTATTTCAGATAGAAGGTTGCGTAAATATAAATGAAAGATTTCTTAAATGAAAGTGTCAAACGATTTTGTGATCTATAGATAGACAAGTATTGTAGACAAAATTTGTTTGTTACATTGTGCCCTCATTTTTGGAAATCGTGTTGTATGCAAATTGATGTTCTCCAACAAAGAGGGGGAAGAAAGAGAGAGAGAGAGAGAGAGAGAGAGAGAGAGAAATAGGTAGATAGATCGATAGAGAAATAAATAGATAGATAAAGAGATAAATAGATAGATAAATAGAGAGATAAATAGATCGATAAAGAGATAAATAGATAGATAAATAGATCGATAAAGAGATAAATAGATAGATAGATAGAGAGATAAATAGATAGATAGATAGAGATAGGTAGGTAGATAGGTAGAAATAGGCAGATAGATAGATAAACGGATAGATAGATAGACAGGTAGGTAGAAATAGGCAGATAGATAGATAAACGGATAGATAGATAGACAGGTAGGTAGAAATAGGAAAATTGAGAGGGGGAGATGAATCTTGCGAAATCCACGTTTTTCACTTACTCTTGTGCGAAGCAGGACCGAAAGTCTCGATGATGAAGCCGTCGTGGAACGCGTGCCAGTAGATCGTTGTAACGTGTGCTTATCAGTATGCGCGTCATAATAATCAGCGTTAATAATTCTCGCCGCGTAGAAAGAATAAATTACGCGAGCGACACGCGCCGTTAACAGCCCCGTTGCGTGCCAACGAATTAACCCGCTGCCTTATAATCGTGAGTCACATTCGTGGCACAGATTACAGGCCAAATGCAATGAAAACAAGCCGCGTCCGTAGGGTAGTTTCGTTCTAAGGTGCACCTTAGCGAGAGATTTCAACCTACGAGAGATTCTTTGCTTTTAAAAATGTTGGGTACGTTAGGTTGCAGTTACAACAGGTTTCAACGCTATGACGTGTACTCGCTAGCAACCGTTTTGAGGGTTTTTATTAATAAATTCTGATAAATTGGATACAATAATATCAACATTTCCCGCTTGGTATTAAAGCGACTTTTTGGGACATTGAAATTATTATAAGAAGATGGGAAGCAGAATTTCACGAGCTTTGTCATGAGACTAGCAAAACGCATTGGTCGAAATTCCTACGACCCTGTCTGGGTCCCTCAACCCCTTTGTTCTGTTTCTTAACGTTTTCGAATTTTCTAAAATGTCAAACGTGGCTTGGGTTCTTAGAAAAAGCCCTTGACAAAGGAATTGTTTAAGTGTTAAATTGAACACGATAGAGGTCAGTTGAATTGTTCTTGTATTTTTCTTGGTACTGTTTACAGTAGTTGTATTCTGAGTTGTTCTCTTGACGAGTTGTGTATTCTGAGTTGTTCTCTTGATGAGTTGTGTTTCTGAGTGTCTGTCTGAGTGTCTCTAAGTGTCTGTCTTACATGACTCGATATTTATAGCAAAAGTGATGACAATCCCGAACCAATCACAATTGCTTACAGGTATTGTAGGAAGGGAGGGCTGGTAACCACTTCCCTTCTTTCGAGGCAGGTATAGGGTCGTTAGTGTACGTACCTAATTTAGGACGCAACAGAGCGCTTAGGTCAAGAGTATTCAGCACTCAAAGAATTAAGAAAAAACTGCTTGATGGTTAATTTTTGCTTCGCAGTATTTCTGTATTCAATTTCTAACACGATCCTTTTGCATCAGGTCTAACAAAAATATCATTCTCTGTCCCCAGGTGGATGCCCCGCTCTGCCATGAGGCCGGCCGAGGGCGACACATCGGATTGCATCCTGGTGGTTGGCATATCCAGACCGAAAATGGCCGCCGCCTTCCTCACGGTCGTCCTCCTCTCCCTCTTCCTGACCTTCCACATCCTCTACGACAGCGCCGTGTACAGCCTGCACGCGGCCTCCGCCGTCGAGGGCCGCACCGTCGAGCTCGTCTCCCAGGTACGCGCCACGCCGCCGTTGCTCTTCTCCAGCAAGATGCACTTCCCGCGCACCAGCCGGCATCTGCCGCAGGCGATCATCATCGGTGTGCGGAAATGCGGGACCAGGGCCCTCCTCGAGATGCTGTTCCTTCACCCGCAGGTCCAGAAGGCCGCCGGCGAGGTGCACTTCTTCGACCGGGACGACAATTACGGGAAAGGCCTCGAATGGTATCGGCGGAAGATGCCGTACTCGTTCAGGGGCCAGATCACCATCGAGAAGAGCCCTAGCTATTTCGTCACGCCAGAGGTGAGCGATCGGACGAACTTTTATATTTATATAGGAAATTTTACTTTGTTTTTATTTAGTAGAGAGAGATAGAGATTAGAATAGTGGTTAGTTGGATTAGATGTGAAGCGATTAGAATATTAATGATATATATTTAAAATAGTTTAATAGTAACAACTTAAACGACTTTTCAACTTAACAACTACTAAGTGGATATAGGAAAAAGGAAGTAATTGAAATTTTTGTTCATTTTCAAGAACAAGAGAGTGAATAAATGTAGCGTCGAAGGATGTTTAGGAAATTTCTACTTTTATTTATTTAGTAGAATGAGTATGGCAGGGCTCAGTTGTGAATAAAGTAAAGTGAAACGATTAGAATATTAATAATATATATTTAAAATAATTTAATAGTAACAACTTAACCTATTTTCTGCCAACTACGAGATATTTCGTAGTTTATGATATAAGTTTAGATTGATTGGAATTGATCACGAAATAAGTTTATAGCCGTTTGAGTTGGGAATTGTTAGAAAGGATGAACAAACATTTTATATAACAATATTTTTGTTTAATATCACTTTTTATTAACAAAATGATAACCCACGTTTTCTTTCAAATAAATTCATGGCACCCAGGGCAAGACGCAGGGAAAGTTTCCGAGTAATAGTAAATTTCATCCAGTTCTAACGCGTTTGTTTAACGTTGTATAATCCTATGATCCCCGTTGAAAATAAATGGAATAGCTCCCATGGAAAACTTTTATTTTCACGACCGTTTAGGAGCTTAAGACTAGGTGGATTTCATTTTCATAAAACGCGCACCTTGTATTCCTTGAACGATTCTCATTAAAGGAAAAAAAGTAGAGTCGAAGCAAAGGGAGCTGTTATCTTTTCTTCCTTCCTTTTTTTCTTCGCGCAATTTCTATCTGGCGCACAGCACCAAAATTGAAACGTTCTTAACGAAGGTAGTAGCGTCGTGAAGTAATTGCCGTAGTATACACTACTAAAGAAAATATTCTTTTTCTTCAGTTTATTTTGTAACGCATAAAAATTTATTAAAAAATACATATTTTAGTTCGTTTGTAATATTTTACTCGTTAAATTAAGAATATTCCTCGTTGAGGATTCTATTGCGAACATTGCCGTTGTTTTTGTGTACATAGATATCGTTTTCAAAAATTAACCTCTCCAAAAATTGTAATTACACGTTACATTTGTCGGGGAATTTTATGCGAAGCAAATATTGCTTAAATTACATTACAAGATGTGTATCACAAATTTGTAGAAAATTTAATTTAACGATAACATGAGTGTGACTTTTAAAATTGGAATAAATTCTGTATCATCAAGCGATTTTTGGTTGGGACGGTCGTTTTGCGAAATACCTGATACGAACATTACCGAATGCAATCACGGTTAATAACGCTTCACTCTGCGAACACATTTTTGCTTTTAGCATTACCGCTAAATAACACGCAACTCACATTTATGTGTATTTTACAAACGTAAACTCGGTGTCCCCGCGAAATTCTGAATATCACAGTTGATACCGTTACACGAAAACGTAATGCGACTTGTCATCGTGCAGGTCAACGCATTCTCTCCAACTACAACGATATTCTTGCATTCCCTATAACGAGAATGAACGTAACACGTGAGGGATTTTTAAAAGAGTAGTTTTGTACGACGAGATTAATCCGATTTAATACAACTATACAAGTTTGCTTTCTTGGTTTCGTTCTAGTCCTTTTAAGGGTCAGTAAAACGGAATAGGGATGAGATAAGGTGAGGAAAATTTGGAGTTCAAGGAGTACGAATGACTTAGGGATCAAAGGATATGGGTGAATTATTAGTAAGTGGCAAAATATTTGGAAAGAGATTTAGGAAGGTTCTACTTTTATTTATTTAGTAGAGTGAAATAGTAAGGCTCAAGTGTGAATAAAATAAATTGAAGTGCTTAGAATATTAATAATATATATTTAAAATAGTTTAATAGTAATAATTTAAACGATTTTTCAACTTAGCAGCTACGACGTTCTTACTTTCTTCAGAATCACACTCTTTCTGCCTTGCATTCGCATTTTTTCCGTCCTGTATTCCAAACACTCATTTCCTTTTTTTCTAATTTCTCACTAGATGCATTCGGTCAAGTTCATTCAAAATTCCTTAATCGCGACGTTTTCTGAAGTGCTTATCTTTCGTGCTTTGGAAACAAGTCCAAACATTCTACGATCACACGACTATCGCTCAACTCAAGCACTCTTCACATTTTCCTGAACTCGCATCCACTTGATCGTATTCCTACAGAGATGACTATAGAGAGGATGACTATTGCGATAAGCAGGCTTGTTTAAGTAAATGCGAGTATGATAGGCATATAACAATATTATACATAAAATTCTGTGAAACGGTTTAAATTAACAGATTAAAACGTTTCATCGGGAATAAATTGTAATTTAAAGCACGTAACTTAACTTCAAACTTTTATATTCGAGGAAAAATTCGGGTTATCGCTCGTTACGGTTACTAATTGCAGGATACCAAAGTTAATCCATAAATTTCTAATCGTGGCCACGTTAGTTCGGGGCCGCTGTTACTTAGAAATTAACGAAGGCAATCTAATCTTGATTGAATTCAACGCTAACCCAGTCTTTTGAGGATTACCATAAGCCGTCCACATTGTAGCAGTGCAGAGCGATGAAGTTACTGCACTAAGTAAATCGAGGTCGGACCCGTTGGAGTTACACAAATTAATTCATTAAACCAATTAATCAATGTGGGTTGTAAAACAGCATTGAGTTTACGCAGGATAATTTCGTTTATTAAAACAGAAATTAATTTATCAAGACCACTAATCCGTTTATATCAGAGAATAACATTCAGCTTACGTAGAACAATTTCATTTATTGAAACGCACAAAAGCTGAATATCGTTGTAACAGTTGTTCGATTTAAATTTTAATAAATCATTTCTTTGAAAAAAAGAGTAAATTCTCATCTACGAATTATGGGATATTTTGAGCAAAATATTTATCAGTACTTATAAAAATTGATATGTAGGATCTCCTAATTTGTAAAGAAATATTTTTTTCAGAATAATGTTGATAGCATACAGCAAAAACAAAAATGTTTCAAAAATCGTAATAGAGTTAACAAGAGGGTATAATTAATAATTCTCAATGACGCACGCAGTTAACAAGCATTGAGTTTATTCTGTCACCAAACTATAACATAAACTTCTCTGCTTACCTATATTAATTCAGAGTTCAACTACTTACGATCAATAGTACCCTTTACCATTCTTACCATTCTTTTATTCTCTCGCTCCACATTGTTCCAATTAAAATGTAAGATTCCCTCGACCAGTACCTAAGACTGATAATTTTATACTATGATTACAGAAACGGAAAACGTAGTATAAAGGAGTAAATTCAGTGTGATAAATTAGATTCCATATTCTATGTAAATATAATATAATTTCCAATAAGATTCCAATTCAGTGGGAGATATACAAATATGCTATTTTCTAGAATTCCCTATTCTACGTGCACGTTGTTAACTTTTATATTTAACCCCTAGAACACTTGCTTTAGTTCCTACCCCTCATCCCCACTGCAGCTCACCCCTGTCTATACTGCAGGGCCCCTCAATTATTCCCCCAACAAAGACAACGTCCAAAACGACCGCCTGTAAAATTTTCTCGATCCCTCGTTGCAGGTACCTGAAAGAATCCGCGCGATGAACGCAAGCGTGAAGCTGCTGCTGATAGTTCGTGAGCCTGTTACCAGAGCGATATCCGATTATACTCAGCTGCGAACACACGCGGCGACCGCGTCAACCATAACAAACGGGACGCCTCGGAGCGTTCAACAGCAGCAGCAACAGCAACAACAACAACAAGCAGCCCGCAGTTTCGAGGAGCTGGTGATACGACCAGACGGCAGCATCAACGAGTCGTACAGGCCTGTGGCGATCTCCTTGTACCACACGTACATGCACCGTTGGCTGGAGGTGTTCTCCAGGGAGCAGATCCTCATAGTGAACGGTGACCAGCTGATCGAGGACCCGGTGCCGCAGTTGCGCAGGATCGAGAGCTTCCTGGGCCTGGAGCCCAGGATCGGCAGGCACAATTTCTACTTCAACCACACGAAAGGGTTCTACTGCCTGCGCAACGAGACGTCCGAGAAGTGTCTGAAAGAGAGCAAAGGCAGGAGGCACCCCAGGGTCAGCCCGGTGGTGGTCACCAAGCTGAGGAGGTTCTTCAACGAGCACAACCAACGATTCTACGAGCTGGTGGGCGAGGACCTCGGCTGGCCCGAGGAATAACGCACGTAGATGAGCACAGCTCGATCGCCGATTCGCTGACGAGGAGCTGGCGTGCAGCCGTGTCGCGTTGTTACCACTGTTGAGAGATGCAACAGCAGCCTGCAAGCATTGAGGTGAACGAAGGATCACCGTTAAGCCGCGAAAAAGGTCTTCGCCCTGGTCGAGTTTAGAAGTTCAGATCGCAAAGATGCTTCGTCGTGGAACAGAAGAAGATCGTCGTCGAAAAAAGATACGGGATCCGTTTCGCTGCAGCTCGGCTGGCCCGAGCGAACTTCCTAACGAGACGGACGCAAGTATGGATTTTTCGACGGGTAACGCGATCAAGGGAAACTTGCGGCTACTGTGGCAAGAAATAGCACAGAAATGGCGGACGAAAGAAGGTACCTGTGATCGCAAAAGAGACAGAAGGCGCATTCGTGATCCAAATTCATCGAGACGAGCTTCAAGATCGACGGTAGCCTAGTTTGGTTCGAGAGAGAGAGATTACGCATCCACGACCGTGTCACCTGGCAGTGCATCGTTGTCGGCGTACTCTACGTCGCGTTGGTGAACCCTCGAAGATTCTTCAACTCCTAGACCAGCAATCTTTCATCGTGGAGAGAGTGGAGGCCGATCAGGATGAGTACCTTTTTGTATATCACCGATTAGCTTGTAACGATCGAAAACGGGTAACGCGCGTCGATGGTGAAACATGCTTTGGCCCTCTTAGAAACACGTGGATGTGCTCGAACAACGCTTCGCTGTTAACGAATAGATCGCCAGAGATCCGAGACCACCCGAAACCACTCACCCTTCGTCGGTTCTTAAATTTTGCTAAGAGTTTGAATTCACGACCAACCCTTGCGAGCTTTCTAATTTTTGGAAGCATCACAAGCGTTTCACCCTCCTACATTGCGTTCCTGTCCGTGTTTCAGTTCGAACCTCGCTGGGATCAGAATTTTCGCGACTCTGTCTATTTTTATACGCAACACACGCTTCGGGACGAGTATTCTGTTCGATTTTCAACTGTACCAATCACGAATCTCGCGCGATCGGCGTCAGTTTTCGCTCGACCACGGTAGAAGGGGTTACCGCTTGCGGATCTCTTCTCTGTTGGTCGAAGCAGCGAGACTTAACCCTTTCCCGTGTCATTTAACTCGATGAAACTCGGGCCCAAGTGATAAATTGTCAACGCATGGTAAAGAAACCAGAATTATGCTCGAGAACAGTCACAATACGAGTCGAAATGTAAATGCCTGTGATATAGTTTTCGGTTAATTTTTGCTTCGTAGTATATTTCTGTATTCAATTTCTAACATTTCTGTTCACGAGCCTGGCTCGTGATGTTTATGTTTCACTCAACTTTCTGTTCACAAGCCTGACTCGTGATGTTTATGTTTGACTCGACTATCTGTTCACAAGCCTGGCTCGTCGTATTCGTGTTTGGGCCAAAATCTTCATCGCAGGACAGACTCATTAAAGCACGGGAACGGGTTAAAATGCTCGATCAGCAGCGGGGTTCGTTGACGCGGCGCCGATAAAAACCGAGGTCCGTTTCGGAAGGACAGAAAGAAGAGCGGGTGCGATACGATTTCTCGAAAGCAGGCGCAACAATCCTGTGGCCTCTTCAGAAAGGACGCTCGAGCACGCGAGCTCGAGTGGGACGCTGAAGATCTCGTGGCAACGAGTCAAACCATTAAATCGAGTGCATGCAATTTAACGGATATATGCTTCGGCCAGGACTCTTCATTATTATCGGGGATCCTGAGTCCCCTCTCGTGCTCGGGTTTCAGCCGCTCGTTTTCGCGTGCTAATTGCTTCGAACTTGCCGCCTCGAAGGGGACGATTTTTTTCTTTTTTTTTTTTTCTTCAAAAAATTAATGGGATTAACCGTGCAGTTTCCTCCTTTTTCAATCTATTTATCACGCGATTTTAAGCTTTCGAAAATTCTTCGTGATTGTATTTTCAAACTTGTCACCTCGAAGGGGACGATCTTTTTCTTTTTTTTTTTTTATTCATAAAATGAATGGGATTAATCGTACAATTTCCTCCTTTTTCAATCTATTTATCATACGATTGTAAGTTTTCGAAAATTGTTCGTGATTGTATTTTTGAACTTGTCACCTCGAAGGGGACCGATTTTTTTTCTTTTCTTTTTCTTCAAAAGATTCATGGGATTAACCGTGCAGTTTCTTTCTTTTTCAACCTATTTATCGTGCGATTTTAAGCTTTCGAAAATTGTTCGTGATTAAAAATTTAAAGATTTTGTAATTCGCTTGAAATTTAATAATCTTGGTTACTTGGTTTATTCGATAGAGTAGATTAAAAATGAACTTCGCTTCATTTAAAGGGAAATAAAATTTAAAAAGTGCTTTCCTATTTCGAAAGTCGTAAGAAAATGTTTTAATTTTTTTTAATTTAAAAAATTTTGTTAAAAGGTTTATTATTTTTTTCCTTGTATTCGTTATGGTTTGATCAGAGCTATAGCTTTCTTATAAGAGAGGCTGAAACCCGAACGGAAGAGGTCTTTATTTTTAACGCGAAACCGAACCCAGGAAATGGGAATTATTTATTGAACTATCGCACCCTATCTCTGGCAAAGACTATAATGTTCGCACCGCGAGATCGAGCCAATCTCAGGGATAAAATCGATTCGTAGTTACCGCCGGACTGCGTTGTACGTTTTTAATAATACACCCGCCATCCTTCGAAGACAGACGTATATGTACCTATCGCTCCTATCGAATTATACAACAAAGTTCAATAACTGGGGAAAATACCTGTAAACGAGACTAAACGCACACGAATAGCATTCATCCGGGAAAACGTATAACGCAGTTCGAAACAATAGGGTTCGTTGAACGATTCATTATCATTTTCACGAAACAGCCATTAATTAAAGGACGGCCAGGGAATACAGAACGCGACACGAGCAAAAGACTGTGGTTCTCTATACTTCCTAAGAGGTAGTACTATTCGTTAAGTGGCTCTGGAAATAGAAGTCAACCCGTTACCCTTTAACCCGTTCGCCACGATACAGACAAGTCGCCATTGCTGCGCTATCGTTCTATCGAACGTTTCACCACGGACAATTATTCAAATCGCTCTAGGCTCAGAAAACAAGATTAATGAAACTGAAGATTAAATACTTCCGTGTTTAACTGGCGGAGAATCGTAACGGTGTACGTTATAATATCGACCATTCATCTTGTTCACGCTGAAAGATACAACGATAAATGTGAGACGCGGTTTTGTAAACGAGCAGCGGTGAACAAAGTCAAGCGACTGTTAACACTTAGCCAAACGAATGGGGAGATCTCCCATTTTTTTTCCGCAACAAGAACGTTGCCATTGATTCTATTTATTTTTGTTATTGGTTAGTTTTCTGAACCAATGTTGTTCACAGTTCGTCAAATCCATTCTTTGATTTTTTAAAGTACAATTTTTAATCAATTCTTAATACGCGATTGAGAGTGTTTAGCTAAATGTTAATAGGCTCCTGGTCGGTGAAGCTTTAACCCTTTACACCCGAGAGGCGATTGTTAATCACCAAATGATAGTTTCACAAATTTTCAGACTTTAATCAATTTGTTTATTAGTCAGACTCAGAGGTTAACTAGTCGTATACGTAAATTTTAGAATATCACTTAACTAAACTAAATGAAGCTTAATATAAGCGAATTTTAGTAAATATTTTGCGCTTGGAAATCTTTGAAGTTAATATTGTTAGAAGACTAACAGTCACTTCTCAAGTGCAAAGGGTTAAAAGCCTCAAAAGATACACCATATTAACATCATCGACAATTTTACTCAAAACCAAACCTACTCAAAGAAGGTACACACATATCTCACTGTTACATGTGAGATATGCGTGTATCACAAATACAATAATAATTTGTATTATTACAAATACCATTCCACCATGATTCTCAGTTCGCCGTTTATCGATTCTCCAAACGGTACAATACCAAATTCAACGCAAGATCGCAGCAGTGGCGACAGTTCTCTAAATCCCTGTGAAAAGGTCTCTACGTGGCCTCCGTTAGCAGCGAAAGGGTTAACCGCGCGAGGTCCAACGTGCAGCCAATTAGCCCGACAGCCGAAGATCATCGGCTGGCGCAGAATTGATTGAACGGTTCGCGCGGCAAGGGTAACGAGGTGATCGAAGCGGACGGAGAAAATTAGCCGGTGCCGATCGATCGGTACGTGTCCGGCCGTGAAACCGATGGAAAATCGTAGACATCGTTGGAACCGTCCTCCGTATCGGTCGAGATCCCCCAGGAAAGGCTTGTCCTGGATCGAAGCCCGGGACTTCGCGGGTTCCCGAAGGCTGGATCGTTCGTTCGAACGGCTGGACGCGTGTCCGTCGATTCTCGATGGCTGGCGAACGAATTTCGAGCACATTGCACCGTTGCACACCGGGCATTTAGATCGATCGATCTCTGGTAAGAGAGCAGAATGATCCATCGACGGCGTTACCCGCTCCTCCGCGTGGCTGCGCGCAAGACCGCACGTCTTGCTCCATCGTACACACACACACACACACACAGACACATGTACACAGAGGACAGAGAAGTGAACTACTCACGTACGCTAAAGCGTTACCCAGATTCCCAGCCTGTGGATCGCGACCCCCGTAAGAGTGCTCTCTGGAGGGTTGATCGATTATTTTTAGGTGGGAAATTGATTTTGTAGGAAATTCCACGGACTCTGAGGTCCTTAACGATTGTTCTTATTTAGGTACAATTGCAGTGCAAATATTTTAGCAGCGAACGCGACACTTGTAACGGTGTACTTAATATTTTGTAAACGGTGCAAGAATATTTCAATATTTTTATTGTAAAACGATGAACACAAATGTTTATAGAAGAACGTCTACCTCGTTCGTCGCGTTGCGTATTAGATCGGCAAAATTCTAAATTCCGAATGTTCCATTACGAATTTTTCTATTTTTCTATAGAAATTCCAGTTTTGCTCAAAAATCTTTCCTCGTATGAATCGATATCGAAGGATTACGTAGCTCGATCTAGCTGTTCACAAGTGGAGGTCGCGATCTATGGAAAAAGGTTGAGAAACGCTGCACCATACACACACACACATACACATATACATACATAGACAGACAGATAGACGGACAGACACTGTTCACAGGAAGTAACGCCGGCCAAAATAAAGTAGAAACGAGGATTCTGCGGGACGATCGCTTCCAGGAAGCGGACGTTAGTGGTTCTGCAGCCGGGAAACGATCCACACCGTCTGGATCCCCGTCTTATGGATCACATTGGTCCGCGAGTTTACATATCATTATAGGTTAACTAGTTGGTATTAACAGAAGATTTAATATTTTTATAATCCACATTGGAAGTTGTTATATCGAGTCGTTAAGCTTATATCGTGTACAGGAGAAGAGCCACCCGTCTCTGTAGGGTTAAGGATCATTTCGGGGGACTGGGAACGGGGGGTTAGGGAGAGGGATAACGGCGAACGAGAGCTCTGTGATCTATGCAAGGTTTCGTCGCTCCCGTCGGTTGATTAATCGTTGATCGTTCGTTTCACGATTTCATAAAAACAACCTTCCCTCGAAAGGATGCACGACTCACTGTGAACTAATTAAAATGGCGAAGAAAGGGATCGTTGCTCCCTATTCTTTCTCCTTGCCCTTTTTTTATGCACGTTAACCACGAAAATTTTTGTTCTTTTCCGTTCAACGCTGTTTCGAGATCAATCGATCACGGGTTAACACGTTGAACGCCACGGGGGTCACCGGTGACCAGCGCGCTCAAATTGATAGAAATACATAGTTTAGAAAAATATCAATACTTATCAAATTTTTATTATTACCATCGTCAACACGTTCGTCGCCACGTCACCCATATTTGGCTGACGCTCTTTTTCTTACAGTTAAATAGAATTTAAAATTGGAATTTTAAAAGGAATTCAATGGAATAAGCATTGAAGTATAATAATAATATATAAATATAAAATGCATAAAATAAAAATTTTTCTTGTTTTTATATTTTTTTTTTTACCCCAGTTTCCTATGCAACCGGATTTGGTCCCAACGAGAAACTTAACCAAATCACGTTGGGCGACGAACGTGTTAATGCAATGGCGTAAAGAAATTAATGCATTATAGAGTATCTAAAAGTAGTTACACTTATTTTTTCTACGTACTATTCCAACAGTATACGTATCGTATAATAATAGAAAATTCATCGTGGCGCCACGGATAAACCCTGTAAAACTGCCGTGGCATTCAACGTGTTAACGTAAATGTCCTGAAAAACATATCAACGTAACATATCGTAAAATTAAGGAAACAATTGGTAGTCGATATTAGTGGAGCTGAAACTGAAATTATTACAGGTTTATGGTATTTTTGTGATTTAAGTGGAAAAAGAATTCGAGAGGATTTATAAAATTCGAGAAGTAACTCGATAAAAGTGCATGAGTCCGTTTAGACTGGTCGCTGATAGAACTTTCCGTGAACTACTGCCAGATAACTGTTTATAGCTGTAATTGAGTTAAAAGCTGCTCGAAACCGGTAAAAGGATATCTGCATTGTCCCTGATGAATTACACAGATTGGGAGACGCGGCATTGGTAGCGCGAACGAATTGTTCTTAATTTTGTTAAAAGCATCGAGGCTGCGTATATATGTATGTATCAAGCCTTACGGTGAATTAAAATCGTCGGATCGATCGGATATATTTGTTGCTTCGTGCACGTTTTATTGTATCACGTATTTTTGTACAGATGCTAAGCCAGCGAGCGTGAAACGATTACATATCAGAAAATGTGATAAACAGATATATACACGGTTTTTATATTGTACAATGTATATGTGTAAGGGAATCATTGAAAGTATTAAAGAGATAAGGATAGGAAGTTTTTAATTAAGGAAAATGAAGCAACGCGTTTCCCAGTATTTTGCCAGGAAATTTTTAATGTTTTAAACGTTTCTGAAACTCGGTAGTACGCGTTGGTGTCACTTTGGTTTAAGAATTTAAATGAAAATATTAAACGTATACAAGGGATAATTCTATAAGCAGTGATTAAAATATTATACTTTGATACTACTTAATTTTTCTAATACTTAATACGTAGATACTCGTGCTTTAATAATATATACTTAATTGTTTATTAAATACATATTTCTATGTATAAGGTAACGCACTTTCGTGTTAAAATACTATAATCGTACGCTAAATTAATGGAAAACGCATAAAATTTATCTGAGGTATAAATGGAAGAGGTTGGTGGACATTAAATGGCACGTAAACTTTATTAACGTGAATAAAATATCAAATGAAACGAATTAAAAAGTTGTCCTGGAAATTTTACTTTCATGTTGCTTTAAAAACACGAAACTCAATTATCGAATTACAATTCTTAACGTTCAAAATTGAATCGTCAAAACATTTAAATAAAAATGTTTAAAGAAAAGTCATTCAAGTCAAATATTTTTCTCTCGTAACAATTAATTGGATGTATTCGAATAAAAGCATTAAAAGTTGTGAAACTTTTAAAACGAGTTAAAATCTTCATAAAATTATTTGCTGAAAGAATAATAAAATTGCTAATAAAACAATGTTTAAATGTATCGTTACAATAAAACGTCCCCTTTAACATGTCGCGGGATCAAGTAAGATAAAGAACACAATTGATTCGAAGATTGATCCGAACGAATTCGCAGACCGTTGGTAACAGACAAAGGTCCTGGAAGAATGTATGGCTCCCTGACACGGTCTCCTCCCAATCAACCGAAACGTAAATCCACAGATAGCGCCCGTTGATGTTTCCATTCGAGTCGCTGTAATGGACCTTATATCGCGGATCCTGTGTACACCTTCCGTTCCGATATCTGTGGCGCGAGATCGAAGCGAGGGTATCGCTGTAAAGGGGAGAAAAATAGCAACGGTGAAGGATAGAAATAAAGCGGGAAAGGTGAAAGGACGAGATAGAGAGCGAAAGGGAAAGAGATAAATAGAGACGGAATGTAGAGGAAGAGAGAAAGAGGGAGAGGAAGAATTAGTAAGGGTGAGAAGGATGGGTGAGAGGGGAGAAGAAAAGGTGAGAAGGGTGAAAGAGATAGAGGAAGAAGTAAAGAGGTAGCAAGAGTGAAAGGGAAAGAGGAAAGGTAGAGATAAAGTGGAGGAAGAGAAAAGGAGGGAAGATGAAAGAGAATTAGTAAGGGTGAGAAGGAGGGTGAGAGAAGAGAAGAAAAGTTGAGAAGGGTGAAAGAGATAGAGAGGTAGCGAGAGCGAAAAGGAAAGAGAGAAATAGAGAAAAGGAGGGAGGACGAAAGAGAACGTGTAAGGGTGAGAGAAGAGAAGAAAAGGTGAGAAGGGGTAAAGAGATAGAGGGGAAAGCAGAGAGGTAGCAGGAGTAAAAGGGAAAGAGAAAAGTAAAGATGAGGTAGAAGAAAAAGAAAAGGAGGGAGGACGAAAGAGAACGTATAGTGATGAAAAGGAGGGTGAGAGAAGAGAAGAAAAGATGAAAGGTGAAAAGGGTGAAAGAGATAAAGGGGAAATCAGAGAGGTAGCAAGAGCGAAAGGAAAAGGGAGAAATAGAGACAAGGTAGAGAAAGGGAAACGAAGAGAAAGAAGATGAGGAGGGTAAAAGTAAGAGAGAGGAACAAAGAGAAGTTGAGTAGTGAAGGAGAGAATGAGGGGCGAGGAAAGAGAAGCTAGAAGATTCAAAAGAAGATAGAGGGAAAAGAAGGGAAGAAGAGCAGAAAGAAGGACAAAGAGGCAAAGAGAAAAGAGAAAACGAGAGATGAATGAAAGAGATGAAAAGAGAAATAGAGAGATAGAAAAGAGGCGAGAGGAAGAGATGGGAAATAGGGACGGGCTCGTATATATCACCGAGAGATAAAAGTCCACGATAAAATTGACCATTTGTTTCTGAAGAAAAAAGAAGAGGGACCCTGGCGAGAAGGTTCCATCGATCGTCCGATGGGAGACGTGTGACGCACCGACGAGCGAAACTCGAATGCGTGTAATAGGCAACGGAGACAATTGCTCGCGAATCTTCCGATATGTTCCCTTTCACGCCATCCGGTGGCCATTTCTACCGAATTCGAGGAGTGCGCCATGATTTGATTTACTGCAGGATTTTCGTGAGAAGGGAAAAGTAACGCAGTGTTCTCGAATGCTTTATTCGAGTTTCAGGTCTTTTTAAACGCGATTGCATAGGGATATATTAGTTTAGCAATTTATAAAATAGAACAAGCTATAGCAGAGCTACAATTTACTTTAGTCAATTACATGATATATCAAATAAATTTAGTTAAAATAATAAATGGTACCTTGAACCCATTCACTGCCAACTACGAGATATCTCGTAGTGTGTGTTACAATTTAAATTGATTAGAAATGGTCATTTGAGTTAGGAATTATTAGAAAGGATGAATGAAAAATTTGTATAGCGTAGAAAACATATTAATTATGAATTTTTATTCGAAAAATTATAACTTAGACGCATTACATTATAACATAATAATTTTATATATATATATGAATGTGTTTCTTTAAAATAAAATCTTGGCACTTAGGGCAAGACACTCTAACTTTGACAGTGAATGAGTTAAGTAGTACCCCTTTCGATTAATCTTTTCTAAGTTGAAAGTTAAGAGGCGTCGCTTAGCTTATTTTTTAAATGTGTTCACAATTTTTCATTGCAAAAATATTTACGGCATAATTAAAATGTTACCGAATTAACGTTGAAAGCTTGCACGCGCGCCTGTAATATTTTGACGTTGTGACGTAAGAAATCGACGATGCTAGGGGAACGATTTGATACGTACAAGGATGAACAGATATCGGAAATTGCGAATACTTTGCACGCCCGAGATATGTGACAGTCGATATCAGAAAGCATGGTTTTCCTTCGGGAACAGAGGAAGATGTGTCAGGGAATTTCGGTCAGCCGGGTGGAATCAGCTCGTCACAGAAAGCTTAAGGCGTTTGATCAAGGCTTTATCCTGGTAAGTGTCTTCGAAGCTTCCTGAAATATCGCCATAATCGACAGGAAATCGTCCGTACTTGACTTCCTGACCTCCTTTCGATCCTCGCGATCTTAGGAAGCGCAAGAAGATAAAAATACGAGGAACAATTTGAATAAAAGTCGCGCAAGCATAAAAACTGTTGGAAATTAATCGAAGCTTGAGCAACGTAATTTATCTTTTTCACTTTAATTAACCCCTTAACCTACAATGATGGGCATAGCCCTGGTACGATGATCGGGTCAAATATAAATATTTTTCCTAGTTATAAATATTTGTAGAATATTTGATAAATAATTACAACCTGATGTAATAATTGTGGTAAATACAAGTACTACAAAAAGTTTATTTATACAAAAATCAGTAATACAAAATTAATAATCTGCAATGGTGTGATACAAATCGTGCGAATGATTCGAATACTGTGCGAGCTTGTTTACGTTTTCGGCACAAAATTTTCGAACGTAAATCGTAGGTTAAGGGGTTAAAAGAACATTGGAAATTTTATATTACAATGTTCTTCCCTAAAAAGTTACCAACAAAGTTTCGAGTATAAGTTAATTCATCGATACATGTTAATATTAAATTGTTATTATCATTCACCACACTTTTAACGATAACTCTAGCAGAACTCCAGCAGATAATCAACTGTTGCACCGATTACAAGTTTATTCCGGTGTGCATAAAATTTTCTTGGTATTCTCACGAACAATTCATCCAACGAAACATCTTCCCTTTGTGTTTCACGAGCAAACAACAGTATGTTTATAAAACATACGAAACTTCTGTTCTAATTGCTTCGCGTTCAATTAAAACTTGATACGGGGTTTATTAAAACGTGCAAACAGAATTATATCTGTTAAAAACGTGTAACGCCAGCTGCACGGCGGAGAAAACGAAATAAGTGAGACGCCCACCCACTATTTTCAGTTCTCCCTTCAATTTTGTGGACGAGCCAAAGCTTCGTGCTCGTACGGGCTGGTGTAAAGCAAATTTTCATTCCAGAAATTAGTATCGATCTACAACACAGGTGCACACGGTTGGATTCCGTGCACGCGTACATAGGATCAGAGTTATTTGTTACAAATGCAATTTTCAATTTTTCCGCGATACTCTGCTCTTCAAACTCGTGCATCGAACAACGCATCTCGTAGAGCACGAGAAGCAGCGTAGCGAAAGAACGTTCGTCAATTAAACTTTTTTTAAAGATGTGTTCACGATTCGAAACTTACCTTATCCTACGGTTAGCGCGATCGAAAACCAATAAGCGAGAAATTTGGAAAATTCTCTAGAAGAATATATATTAGAAAAATAAAAATTGTGCAACATTCCAGAAATTAGTATGATAAAATCATGCACATCTAGGTTGTTTATCGAATTATTAGGTCGATGCATAAGTAATTTTCGTTATTTATCAATTCCATGTGTGTGCAAAATTTGCTTATATTACGTTAGCATGACAAAATCATGCACATCTACATTGTTTATCGAATTCTTAGATCGATGCATAAATAAGTTTGGTTATTCAATAATTTTATGTGTGTGAAAAATTTGCTTATAGTATGTTAATATAACAAAATCATGCAAATCTACATTGTTTATCGAATTATTAGTTCAGTGCACAAGCAATTTTGGTTATCCATCAATTTTACGTGTGTGAAAAATTTGCTTATAGTACGTTAGCATGACAAAATCATACACATCTGGTTTGTTGATCGAATTATTAGGACGGTGCATAAGTAATTTTGGTTATTTATCAATTTTACGTGTGTGAAAAATTTGCTTATAGTACGTTAGCATGACAAAATCATGCACATCTGGTTTGTTGATCGAATTATTACGTCGGTACACAAATGACAAATTTAAAGTGCTTGTTTTTGTTTTTGGTCAGTCGTCGGAGAGTCGGCCACGGGATAGGACGTTATAAAGAACAATAAATATATAGCAAATTATTAATGCGTGTAATGATTTCTACGCAAGTAATTTTGGTTATCCATCAATTTTATACGTGCGCAAAATTTGCTTATATTACGTTAGCCTCGAGAAACACTAAAAATCATATGGTGTGCTATCATTCTGTCGGGTACCGTATGCACCAACCTAAAATATCAACTGGTACGAGATGGAACGATATCGCATACCTAGTAATTTTCTACGCGTATTAATTTCGAGAAAGAACAATTAACGGGGAAGGGGGCAAAAGGGTGTAACAAAACAAGCGTTACCGCGGCGCAGACAAAGAGACGGGGCGCCATAAATAATCCGCTTTGTAGCGGCGGTGAGTCGTGCATCCACGCGGTGGCCAGCGTGAAAAGTGCAGTTTGCATCGGTGAGCCCTGTTATTCCGTGCGATAAATACCTCCCCGTGTTCTGGACAGAAGTTGAATTTCGATCACAGAGCGCTCGACGATCGAACAGGTCGACGCAACAGGGAGACGAGGCGTGAAAGCCGGAAACGTCGCGAGATCCGCTCCAGATCCGCTCCGCGTCGAATTCCTTTATCATCGAGGTTGTCAGAGGTTGTCGAGGAAAGATTATCCCTGGATTCGGCTGCGTATTCGTACAGGGTGTCCCGAAAGTGACTACTTGTTTTGAAAAAACATGCAAATTTCGCGAAGGTCAGGAATATTTGCATAGGGTTGTTAGATTTTTATTTTATTTTTTTTTGCGAAATGGTATAAAGGTCTTGGGGTTTCGTTTTTGAACACTTTGTTTAGCTAAGTGGTAAAAGTTATGGTAAATTCTTATTCTGACGTTAATTCGTTGAAATTATTATGGACATTGTAAACTGGAAACAAGATTTTGATGATATTTATATATTTAAGGTGTGACGTGTGGGATAAAAGTTGCAGTGAAAATGGATTAATCGCGAGGTAACTCGCTGTTATGCCGTGAGTTTGAATCACGTAACGCGTACATATCAAAAAGTGTGATAAAAGTAAGGTTTTGAGCGGTATAGTGTATATATACAGGTGTGTATTTTTTACTGTCCCGTCATTTTGATATCGATGATTGTCAGGAAATCGGAGACTATACAATTTTTAACAAAGCTATATTATATTACATATAAAATACCGAATCAACGTTATACATGGACCCAATAATTCAAACGATTGATATACTGAGAATTAAAACATAACGTAGTTTAATATCGTTTTAAATTTTAACGATTGAATAGTTATAACATTCTTTAAACTGACACTGCGAAGGATAAGAGCGAGTATAATATCTAACTTCGAATGAAGTGGTCAATAATTCATGCAACGAATCGCATTAAGCATCTGCTATTAATGGTGGTGTAGATAATATATTCACTGACAGAAACAGGCACAGAATTTCGATTATGTATTACATTTACAGTTGAAAATATAGAAATTAATATATACTTATTTTAAAATAATGTCTGGTAGATCGCAAAACTTATACTACTTGTCTCTAATCCATTTCTTTGGTGTAAGGGGAAATGATTTAAGTAGTATTAGTCAACGATACGCGAACAGTAACACCGGATGATCTACTTACATTAGACTCGGTAATAAAATAGTTTAAAATATTTATCAAGCATAAAGAAGTGCAATATTATTTCGTCAATCATCCATTGAATGATCAAAGCTCTTAATTATTAACATATTATTAAGATTAAAGCTGCATAATAATATGTAAATCACAATTTTAAAACTTAACACGACTCGCCCAAAATAAACCCTGCTTTGAAGATCTCTGATCCATCAGAACCCTGTTCATACTCGCGATCTCGACCGTCGTTGTTCGATGTTAGCACTTCTTTGCTCGTCAAGGTTAAATTCTAGTTATCAAAATAAAGATCCACATTTCTGTCCGTGGAAATTTTCATGGATACTCCGGAACTCGGTGAAATTCAGCCAGTGTGTTCAGTGTGTAAGTACCTGGCGAACGTTAATTCGACAACTCAACCGATTTGTCGCTCAACTAATCAAAGAGGAACGGAAACCTTGATCCCAGTCAGAATCCTGGCAGACAGCTGGTGAGCAGCTTTGAGCAAGAGTCAGCACAGTTTGCTCGGTTTCCTCGAAAGATCATAGGCGAATATTTTATGACAGTTGGGTGGGTTAGAATTTAACCAGGCTGACGTTTCTGGTTGACATAATATGTAAACCTCGCGAGGATGATCCGCGCATCGATAAAGGATCATAGCAATGGTATGTGTACGCTGTAGTGATAGGGATTGATAATTATTTGTATGAATTATAGAAACCGTCTTTGATTTATAACCATGGGGTTTGAATCTGACCATAGTGTATCCTCTGGGTCATATGCCCAACCCAGCCCTACATTCGTACTCATTGTTAGGGATTAATAATTATTTATATATATTATTGGAACCGGCTCAGGTTTATAACCACAGCATTTAGGCCTGACCATAGCGTATCCTCTGGGTCAAAGCCTAACCCATTTGGGTGACCACCACCTTTCCGCCAGTAAATTCCCTTTCCTGAATTTTTACCTTCACCTTCCAGTTGTCCACTTCCCTCTCCCGCCTCCCATTTTTCCGAAGCCTTAAAAGACGTTGGACATTCGCCCACTGGTAGAAGAAAAACGCAGAAGAATACTAGCAGAATAACAAATTATGACACCCAGTATATATAACCAACCGAATGAGGAGATCTTCTATTCTTTCCTTTGCCATTGATTCTATTTACTTTCGTTATTAGTTGGTGTAGGATTTATTAAAAATTGTACTTTGGAAAAGCAGAAAATGCATTTGACACTAGTTCAAAACTAACTAACAACAAAATCAAACAGAATCAATTGCAGCGCTTTGTTAAGAAAAAAAAAGGGAAATCTTCCCATTCCATCAGTTAAGTGTTAACACGAAACTTCAACGAAATAAACACTAACTTCTACCTTCTCTTGCTTATATTTCACATACGTTCATTTAAACGTAAAATTCCCATCAGTACCATACAATTGCACGGTGTCCGTTTTCCATGTTCCCGTTCCCTACGGTCGCGTAAACCGTGCTCTACCAATCGCAATTAATTCTTTCCTGGACCAGTCAAAAAACGGGGCAAAAGGTGCCCCGCAGTTTCTTTCCGGTCGACGTACCCTGTTTCCGGCTGGACGAAGTAGTTCTTCGGGAAGAGCCAGTGGCCCCGCATTATAACGGGAAAGTTGGTAACCGTGATGGTGTAATTCCGCGTGCTGCGTCGAGTTAGCGAGCGGCGCGAGTGAATTATGCCTTATTACGAGCAGGAAGGGCCGAGTCCTGTAGGACGTCGCTCGCGCGAATAAATTGCGTCCCCTCCGGGCGACGTCACCGTCGACCGCCAGAAAGATTAGAAACCGTAAGACGGACAGGCAGAAAGGGGAAATTTTTCCAAGGGGAAAAAAGAGGTAGACGAAGTAGAAGAAGTAGAAGAATGCTACTTTGTAGCGGCGCATGGTACACGCTGCTGAATTACTTCGGTGCATTTAAAGCCTCGTGTCCCCTTTTTCCAGTTTCCTTCCCGTTTCCGTGTTTCCTCAACGTTTCTCGTCGACAGCCCCTTCGAACGCGACGCTGTCGCCTTGTTACCGGTTGTTCGAAAAGTTCTGTGAGAGACTTCTGAAGATTGAACGCGTGTAGTATGACTTAACGAGCGCAATTTATTTTTGTTTCTTTTTTATCAAATTGCAAATTTTTTTTTTTTGAACGTGTTCTCTATATTGTTTGTCATGGACGTAACGATTTGACGAAATTGGGTCAGGCTTTTTATTAAATCCAAGATTTGAAATTTTAGGTATAATTGTTTTTTTATTGTTGTATAGAAACATGAACGATCTACATATAGTGACTCGTGGAATTAATTAAACGATCGTATCAAATAATTTTTTTAATTCAATCTAATCGTAAATATATTGTTTAATTGATTTCTTCAAAATCTTCTAAATTTTTTTTTCAATTAATATTACTTGCAGTTATAACATTATTACGTTAAATAAAAAGGTAGGATACAAGGTCATACAAAAATATTTGTAATCATTATATTTATCATTTGCATGTACATCATTAATTATTTCCAGCAATACAAAATTTCTTGTCGCTCAATATTATCATTACGTCGTTACAAAAATTTCATATTTCATAAATAAAATAAAATCTGATAAAAAAGAATATTGCATCTTCGTGGTTATCGATTGTCTTTTCGAAGCAGCCTGATATTGTAAGTTCAAAGTCTCGTTTCGTGTTTCGCCAAACGCTTCAGCTGGTTCCGGTTAACCTTGCTTCCTTGTTGTGTTTTGGTTTCGCGAACGAAACGTGCGGCCGATAAGCTCGACACGGTCGTGCGTCATCGACTTCGCAAGGACGTTTCGTTCGGTTTCCCGTTCCCACGGAAGTCGCAGTCGCTTCGAGGTGCGTAACAATGGCGGTCGGGCGACCGGAACTCACGCGAAATTGTTGTGCTTCGCGAATTTTAAACGAACGATGTGATACACACAATCGATACAGTAAAGCCTCTCGTATATGAACTGATAGACAGACAAAAGTGTTCGCATAAATGAATTTTCGAATAATAGAAGAGTTACTTTTTCTTATACTAAACTGTAATTATTTTAACGGATATTAACCCTTTTTCGCTCGAGAGGTGACTGTTAGTCACCAAATGATAGTTTCGTAAATTTTCACACTTTAGTTAATTTGTTTATTAATCAGATCCATAGGTTAAGTAGAATCATATATGCAAATTTTAGTGTATCACTTAATTAAACTAAATGACGTATAATATAGACGAATCTTAGTAAATGTTTCGAATTTGAACATTTTTGATGTTAGCATCATTATAGATGACTAAGAGTCACCTCTTGAATGCAAAGGGTTAATGAAGGTTATACGGTTTGCTTGAATATTTGTGTACCTTAAACACTTTTTACTGTTAAGTTTCATAGTTTGTTGATATCAAGAATTGTTATTAGATGACATTGTGCTCGAATAATAGAATGTGTATGTACAACATTCAGATAATGGGTGTTCAAGTAAGAGAGGTTTTATTGTAATTGCACGGACGTATGCGAATTTCGGTGAAAATAATGCTTGTGCGCGTGTGTTTGTGGGTGTGTATGCAGCTTCTGCTGAAAGGAGTCGCTGTGTATGCAGAATGGGTAAGTGAAAGTGAAGCATATTTCATAATAGATCGTGTCAAGGATCGTATTGCTGCAGAGTTTTCCAAACTTTTCATAACGCTTGCTTTGATTTCTTACAACACGATGATCAATAAATATTTTCTTTTAGCAAATTCAATTATTAACTTTCTGTTTAATTACTTCTCCGACGAATACTCTTTATATAACAATAATCGTCCTTTAAACCTTTCAATTAATCAATGAAATTTATAGTTATTTCATTAAACATAAAAATAGTAATTGAGAAAGGTGTTGATCGATTTCAGTATATTTTAATATACTGTATAAAATAGATTTATAATATTATAATAATTATAATTTAGTTGAAAAAAAATCGTAGGCACCATAGAATGAAACTAAATAGTAATCGAAATATTAGTTTTTATTTTGTTTCGTAAGATTCGCGAATTTTTCTGGTGTTATTTTAATATTGAATTATCGTTATACATAACTCTAACATTTTTGAAGCAAGTTTTTATTAGAATCAGGATTTGGAAAACTCTGCAAAAAGATTTGATAAACACTATAAATAGGAATAACTTCAACGACCTTCGCCGTATTCCATTTTCGAAATCATTTATAATTCCTCGAAAAGCTATTCAGATGCTGCTCGTAATTAATTTTACGTAGAAATAGAGTTCGTTTCCGAAACCGGTTCTAACACCGATTTAAATATCTGGAATCTTGTTGAGATATTGATAGAAGATTACTGAATCAAAAATTAAGATGTTATAATTAGCCATTTAGTTTCCATTTAACTATAAGCTGTGTGTTTATTGTGCCATTGCTGATCACACCGTCTAACCTACACAGAAAAATATTAAAGTACTATTCGAATCAAGCATTTAGGTATCGTAGAAATTAGAATAGGGAGAAATAAGTAAGAAAAATAGTTTGAAAATCGAATCAGCTAGTAAGAATCGATCAAATAAGTATTTAAAAAAAAATACACTGCATAGAATATAAATTATTCAGAGATATATATAAAAATAGTTAAGTAGTTTTAAAAGATATGTTTATCGTTCATAGGAAATTTATCAACAAACAAATAATTCAGAGTTTTAAGCACTTATCACCTATTATTATAGCCATTTTACTTGTTACACTTTAGATTATGTTTCGTTTAAAGTGTATGCATCGATAATATAATAAATTAATGATCGACGTAATAAATTACAATCATAATAAATTAATGATCGACAACGAGTCGAAGTCACACGTGAAATCCCAGAAACGAAAAACCGCAAAAAGGGCATGGTAATGCGATGAAAAACGAAACGAAGGAAAAACGTGAAAGTGTCGTTCAGTTCGAGAAACAAAGAAGCGTGTTAAGTGCCGCAAAAAATAAACACGACATGAATCATTGAAACGGTTTCCTTTTACTTGTTGGCAACTTTTCACCGCTTATTGAAATGCAAATTTAATTCAACGCGCTAAGTAAAGCAAAAAAAAAAAGAAGGAGATCCTAACAGAAATCCCGGCTCGAAGATAGAAAAACGAAGCGAAAAACGGTTCGATCAACCTCCCCCCCCCCCGTCCTTAAATTATCGCGATCGTTCCATGAATCTTCGTTGCGGATCATTTTTGCACACTAGTCGAGCCATAAATTTAATCAAACTCGTCGGGCTTGGTAAATAGGATCGTTAAATAATTCACGCGTTTCTGTTACGTTGTTTTTACGTTGGTATTCAGTTTCTGCGCGCATTATTCATTTTCTTCCCCGCTTTGCATCGCGCACCAAGTCGTGATCCAAAACTTCGACTGTACGACGATTAATTAAGATTGTTGGACGGGAATAAAGCGACTCTTTTCTGTATAATACATTTATTGTTTACTACTCTTATTTTTTAACTTATACTACGTCTATCTATTATATTTATGAATGAACTGCGCGGCCCAAAATGTTTCTCTGAAACGTTCGCGCTATTCCTTTGTCCCCCCCCCCCCGCCCTCTTAAAGCCTCATTTTCACCTATCAAAGATCAATTCAATATTTGATTCTACTAATAAGGTAACAGAGAACAAAGGTAACAAATATATTCCAAGAAAGAAACGTCTGTCGTGTCTCGTATTTTTCTCAACTTCTCAGAAAGACCTAAAATGGCAAAACTGTCGTTTCAAAACAAAAAGAGTGATTCTAGTCATTAATCGATCTAGATCTAGATCGTTGTTAGATCTCGTGTAAATTTTGCAATGATGTTTCAACGGATTCAATAAGGACGAGCGACTTTTTGTCACACTATGTTCCCTTGTTTTTTTTTTTAATCGAAAACGAAGATACAGTAGCGGACAAAAGTTTAAGACCGAAGAGTCAACAAGAATAAATTAATTAATGAGAAATAATTTATATAAGATTAAATATTATATAATATAATTAATTTATGAGAAATATCACGATACACAAAATTCGTATTCTATGCAAATCAATGAATAGTGTTCTACTGCAATAATAATAAAAATGAATATAACAAACAATGTTAGTTTAGTTAGTTAGTTAGTTTGTTAGTTTAACAAACCATAAAACTATATTTTACATCGCCGTCTCGTCTTAAACTCGCACAGTTTTGCGTCAAAAAGCCGCTCGTTTGCATCAGACTTAGGAAAGAAAAAGGTTTGACGATGTCAGTGGTTTCGGTGGAGACATAGTCGGCCAGGCGAAAAGGACATTCGGTATCAGCCTGACACGCGACCACCGTTCGCAGGGTTCATTTAAATACGGAAATAAAGTAATTCCGCGTGACAGCGGTAATAACTTGCGGCCGACAGCACACGTGCTACGTACCCGTCTACGGTTTTCCTCAACTCGCTTTCATTGTTATCGCCGTTTAATATCGCGTGTAATGGCGGCCGATTAATTGCGATCGCAATCGCTCACGTTACACCAGTCGCAACCTGGACGACTCGCGTCTTTACCCTTTCTCGAATACAGTAGGGATTGCCCTAGTGTTCTTTATTGTAGGATATGAGGATGAAGGGGAAAAATACACGAGTCATAAACAAATAGAAACAACAGTTTATTAAAAGGAAAACACACAAGAAAGGTGTTGGAATGTTCCGGTTGGAATGTTCTGGTTGGAATGTTCTGTTTCTTATCGACCAGCCTTCTTGAGTGTTCGATGCTTGTCGCAGTTGTTATCGATACTCATTGCTCATTAGAGCTCGCTCGCTACTTTATAATTACAGGGTGATACCAACCATCTTTTGTCGCTCGTCTCTATACTAATGTCAACCATATCAAAAGGTTAATTTATTTGAACACGCAAGAAAAAGAATAAGACTCTGAGCGGCACTGCTTTCCGCGACTCTTCTTCTTATACACGCAAGAAAACGACTCCCGCTAAATTTGCTGGTCGCAACAAGTTTACCAAAAACAATTGACTATCGACACGGCGGCGAGCCGTGTCATCTTTGTAACGGCTATTTTACGGAAAAATGCAATGTATCTCCAACGGTTATTTCGTGGAAGAATCCTACATTATGTTGAGGTAATAAGCGAGGGTGGAATGTAATGTTCGCTTCTATTATATAATATATTTATTTATTATATTTTCACTCTTGAATTCACTCATACGTTCCCTCTCTCAATCACTGACAAAAGATGCACGCTTTTTTTCATTCTCTGCTTCATTCACTCATACTTTCATCCTTCCTTTTAACCACGCTGTCCTTCTCATTCTAATTTCGTCTAACCGTTCTTTCTACAATCCCTTCCATATGCAAACACACAAGCATACCCACGTCACATAAAGGCAATCACTGTCACAGTTTATACGCTGTATGGTTTGTTCGCGAACGAGTAAAAATTGAAGTCAAATGTATGGAAAGAACTAAATGATGGTTGAAATTGTGATAATTTAAATAATTCGGATGAAGGGGAAAAAAGTGGATCGAATTGTTTTGGTATGTTTAGGGGATTTAAAAAAAAAATACTTTAGTTGTGGAAGAATAAAGTTTGAAAAAGCTTTAATTGTGGAAAAATAAAGTTTGAAAAAGCTTTAATTGTGGAAGAATAAAGTTTGAAAAAGCTTTAATTGTAGAAGAGTGAATTTCGAAAATTTTAATTTCTGTTTCACTGAAAAATCTATTGTTTATGTTAATGGTCTTGATAGTCTTCTTACGTGCACGTGTATTTTTTTACCACCAATTTGTTATACGTTGAAAGGAAAAAATGGAATTTTCAGTATACACTTACGGGTCAAACGATTGCTCTAACTAAGTTTAATTTATTTTACATTAAGATTGTGGAACATCCGTTTTGAACGATCATTACGTTAATCAAAATATATTATTCTAACGAAATATTACGGATATTCGATGCTTTTATGATCCCAATGTATTCGTTAACGCGAACGTAGGAGCAAAGAAAGAAATATTAGCCGCATCATTCATTCCAGGAGAGAGAAAATGAAAATGCTTTAGGGAAATTAATTTCTGCTATTTCCTTCCATGAATCATCGGTCGCGTTTTTATTGCGGTAGCCTTTTCCGCCCTCGTATCCCTTAAAAACCGTTTCCCTTAAACTGATGAACCAAAGATTAAGAAAAAGAAGCTTATTTCTCGTTTGGGAAAGTGTATCCTATATTCATTTACGGGAGACCATAAATAAATTAGGCGAAAGTGTGTGCTAGTGATGGCACAGCTGAACATTGATCTGTAAAGTAGAAATAAATAAATTAGGCGTGTTAAACTGTAAAAAATTTGTTTCGGTAATTATTATAATCATTATTATTCTCAATAATTGTTCGTAAACTCGTGTTTTCAACTTATTTACACTTCCCTGTAAACAAATACGAACATACAGAAAATATATTTTTCAACATCATTTTTCAGAATATTTCTAACCTTAACCAGCAAACGAATTAACGTGCTTGACGCATACCAAACTTCCTCTCTCTTCGTTTTAACCCCTTGCACTCGAGAAGCGACTGTAAGTCATCAAACGATAGTTCATATAATCATATATGCAAATTTTAGTATATTATACTTAACTGAACTAAATAACTTCTAATACAGTAAATATTTTGCATTTAAAACTATTTGAAATTAGTATCATTAGATGACTAACAGTCGCTTCTTGAGAGAGGCAAAGGGTTAAGTATTTTAAATAAACGTTTGTACACTCCTGGTGGAAAATTTGAAGAGGAAATTTTCCACCAACAAGAAAATTTTTAAGAAAGTTTGTTCGAAACACTTTTTACATATATATACTGTTTTTAAAATACATTTTCCATAGATTTTTTTATTACACTTAGTACAAACTCCCTTACTTCTATTCCTTCCACATGATACTTGAACTTGACAAAATCACAAGTGAGTCAAATTGACTCACTCCGGCAATCTAGTGTTAATCGAACACTTTTCCAACGTAACATAATTCCAAATTCCCTCTTTTACCAAAAATTTTACCCTGAAACGCATAGCTATTCCAAGTACTGCATACATTCTTCTGACTGTCTGTACACAAACACACGATACGTTTAATAATCATGAAAATGAATTCTGCGGGTCTCGTTGAACATTTGTATCAGTTTATATCTCTGTTCGCAAGAGAGATAATGTTGTTGCTCGATAGAAAGCGACGGGGACAGGGATGCACGACGGTTTAATTGTCAAGCAGTGCCCGAGCTAATCAACCTGAACCCTCTCCCATCGTACGTACACACGTTCGAGCTGAAAGTTCTTGATGTTCCAGCGAAATTTCCAACGTTCGCGTTTGTGCCGGGCCGACGAACGGTTCGTGTCCCCGAGGTGGAGGATTGTTAGAATCATTTGCTCCATTATGACCACCGAGACGCTCCGGGCTTTACGACACGTCGCGACTATCGTTGTCCAGAAGCGAGGAAATTGATCGAATAAAGGCAGGCCCCGCTTCTCTTGAAGCTTCTACAGCTGGAGGGAATTGAATCGGTCTCCGCTTTCAGGATTAAATTTCCATTTTTAAGAGTCAACCGACTCGTGAATTCGATTCGTGAACCGATGTCCGTACACCGTGGATCGGGATCGTGAACGTATGATAACTCGAATGTTGGGGTATCCAAGAATCTTTGGTATTACGGTTGACTCGAATTTCTTTTATTTTTTCTTTTTTTGAGATTTCGTTTCCAATACTTGATACAGTGGATACTTGAAATAAAAATATTCGGACTCTGATACTACTTTGATTTCTGTGAAGGTAGAAGCGAAGGTAAACTGTAGTTTTCTTTATTTTTTTTTTTTATTTATTAGTTTAGTATAGTTTTTTAGTAGGTGTGTTCTATTTGTGACGATAGTATTTTTGGTAACAGTTTGGTTTCTTTTATGAATTGTAATAGGTCGCGGCTCTTCTTTATTATCCAAATTATCTTTGATGTGTGTATTAATCAGTAAGTATTTTTGTCGTGGTATGTTATATCTTTGTTTACCTAAAATTGTACGGTTAAATTAAGAAAAATTGGAATTTCTGCTATTGTTGGTATCAGATCGACGAAGTGGATTTCTATCGAGGTTCCATTTCTTGATCTGTATTCGTAACAATTTAAATTTGCATACGATTCTATGCTCTACTCGTTACTATTTTTTTTTCTTCTTTTTATCAAACTCGAATGGAAACGTTCTAGTTAGACAATCAAAAGGAACGTATTCACGCAAAAGTTTGAGGGGATGAGGACACACTGTAAACTATTACTGTAGAAATCAAACCATTCCTGTAGTACAAAGGAATTTATAACCTTTTCTCTTGCAAAATCTGCTGGAGATAGTTTGAGACGACATTTCATTGAATAATTAGAATTCGATTTTGGAGAAGGAGCACCTTGGATGTTCCCAAACGTTCGAAGACACAAACGCTTTTGTGATGCAAACTAGGGTGGACGGCCGCGTTTTTGACACGATTCATGCTAATTTATCGCTTAATCTCGCTGTCTAAGAGACGATCGGGCAACCTTCTGCAGGACAAAGGTCCTCTAACTAGATTCGTTCCGAGACGCTGGGTACATCCACCGATTCGATTAATTAATTCAGTCCCTTGTAACATTGTTCTACGTCGCACGGCTAACTAACTAGCAAATCTTTATTTATACCTTCTGCCAGAAAATCATAATAAATCCTGGAAGTCTTACCACGGTGAATTTATAAGATTGCTACGAATAATCACCAATTGGTCATTTTGACTGCTATGGTAGTCCTAGTATTAATATGTAGAGTAGTGTACGCTTAACACTAGAACCACTAACAATTAAAGTATACTTATTCGCGCGGAAGAGATCAAATTAAAAGTTACGTGAAAAAATACCGAATACATAGAAGACAAATTTTTATTTGTACCTTCTGCAAGAAGTTATAGTAAATTTTGGAAGCTTCACCACGGTGAATTTATAAGATTGCTATGAATAATCATCAATTAGTTATTTTGACTGCTCTGGTAGTTCTACTATTAATGGCGACTGTACCTTTTTTATCAGAAATTAATAGGATTCAGAATTTTAACACTAGAATTACCAATAATTAAAGTGTACCCATTTGTATGGAAGAGATCTCATTGAAAATTGCATGGAAAAAATACCGAATACACAGAGGACAAATTTTTATTAGTACCTTCTGCAGAAAATTATAGTAAATTTTGGAAGCTTCACCATAGTGAATTTATAAGATTGCTACGAATAATCACCAATTGGTCATTTTGACTATTCTGGTAGTTCTAGTGTTGAAAATAAAAAAAAAAAGACGTACGTTATTCTACTCGTTCAACTTTCTACGTGTAATAAATACTCTTCTTGCATTTCACCCTGCATATACCTTTGACGATACTGTTCGCGTTCAGCCGGTGCATTTGTCCGAATCCCATGGACTCGGTTAAGCACTCTTTGACGCTCAACTCGCATTCGATTTCCCTTTCGACCCTCTTCGCTGTTCCATCCACCGCCACCTCCGCCTGCTCGACTATCTTATCTCCCATTCGTCGGCCTCCTCCCCCGTTTTTTGTCCTCGACGCGCAATCGGCCACTTTTCTCCTTCAATCTAGCCCGCGATAAAAGCCCACTTTTGATCTCGGTTTGCCCCTTTCTCGTGCTAGTTACCCCTTTCGTTTCCGCGTGCTTCCTCCCTTCGCTTCGTGTCTTCCTCGACGCTCTGCTCCACTTTCGTCTTTCATCGTTCTGCCTGCCTCCTTCACCTCTCGTCCCTGCCCCTTCTTTCACCTCTTTCTTCGTACCTCGTGCTTCAACGCGGAACCCGCTTTTCTCCGCGCGACCACGATCACGATGTCCTGATTCTAACCGGCTCTATCCGGGATCTCGCTCGGAAGCCGGTTAACCCTACGATTTTCTAGCTGCAGCTAGAAAGGGGAGGCCAAGGCCGGGTCATTTAGAATTCGCGATGAAATTGTAATATTTGCTTTGAAACTCTGGCCACTCCCTGCGAAGATTGTGTTACAGCGGAAATCTGGTTTTACGAAACCCGAGCAGAAAGGAAATGGGTTTAGGGTGAATAATAATTTCGCGTGCGATAACTATCGTGATAATTGTGTATAGAGGTAGTTATTTGGAATTATTAAGCTTTGATGCGGAACATTGACCAATCTCTTTGGAAGAAGAATATTTCTAATATTCGATAGCGATCAGATATTTTCGTTTAAAATTGCTTTAATTTGTAATTTTATTTATTTAAAGGTAGTTATTTGAAGTAATTAAACTTTGATGCGGAACATTGACTAATCTCTTTGGAAGAAGAATATTTCTAATATTCGGTAGCGATCAGATATTTTCGTTTAAAATTGCTTTAATTTGTAATTTTATTTATTTAAAGGTAGTTATTTGGAATTATTAAACTTTGTTGCGAAACATTGATTAATCTCTTTGGAAGAAGAATATTTCTAATATTCGATAGCGATCAGATATTTTCGTTTAAAATTACTCTAATTTGTAATTTTATTTATTTAAATGTAGTTATTTGGAATTATTAAACTTTGTTGCGGAACATTGACTAATCTCTTTGGAAGAAGAATAATTCTAATGTTTGGTAGCAATCAGATATTTTCGTTTAAAATTACTCTAATTTGTAATTTTATTTATTTAAATCTAATATTATTATCTAATTATCTAGGACCATTCAATCTTAGTTATTGATTAACTTTACTGTTCGTACCAATACTTAGTTTTCACCGTAATTATTCCGGAAATATTAGAATTTCCGTTCGCAATATAGTCCGCAACTCTGCCTCAACTCGTTGTCTCTATAATTTACTAATGAAAAACGTGATCTAACGTCGACCATAATAGGTTAACACAGTTTCCTTGTCGTCGACCAGTATCTCTTTTCGCGGAGAAGTTTGTGGGGCCGCGTTCAGCTGCGCGAAAACCCCCGAAGACTGCTCAACGAGAATTTGTAGAACGAAATCCCGGCTTCCCGTGGAACGTACGCGACCTGTTACAAAAGATATATTAGATCTGTGCCCGAGACCGCGGTCATTCGGAAGTTATTCCTCGAGGTAGCTCGATTAAGGCCGCTTGTGCATAGAAGCGACGAGAAATATGGACGAACGTCTTTCGTTATAATTGCGAAAGGTGTTGGGAGACGATAAATAGAGATCAATGTGAATATGAAATTTCAAAATGTGCAAAATATTGGGTTGACTGAAAAATTCGTGTTAATATGAACTGGATAAAAATTTAAAAAGTCTCTCGAAGTACCTAGTAGATTTTAAAAATATGTAATTTTCAAATTACGTTGAGAATGGAGAAAGATTGTAGGAAAACGTGAAAAACAGATAATTAGATAATTAATATGAAGCTTCATTGTTTATTCTAAAGGCGACATCAATTTTGGGGACAACCTAATTGAATTTCATTCTTTTTTCATGATAAACACTTCTCTTAGTTTACATAATATAAAATATTCTGAGCACCGACATTTTTTATGTGAGATTGAAACAGGAAATCGTTACGTTTGAATTTATTTAATTTCCTTGTATTGATCTGCTTTTGAAACTCTAACGTTTAAATTTAGTCAGTCTGATGTGATTGAAATATATGAAAATTAATCGAGAGACTAACAACGAATAGTAGTCTACGTGCTAGAATAGCCATAAATTTTCAACGTCCAATTACAATTTTCTTATTGTTTATTTTCTTCGTGAACGCTAATACTTTAAATGTTCATCTTATTTTCGCGAAATATTGATTTAAAGTATAATGGGTCAAAACAAGTCTGAGAAGCGTTGAAAATTGTCATTGAAAATTGTTATTGAAAATTGTTTGCTTATTTTTTCATGCAATCACGTTCGTGTAAACAGATGTCGTAAAATGGGATGATTTGTTTTATTTGACGTAAAACGTTGTTTGATTTATTGCCCTATCAGCAATTAATATTCGAGGAAATATTTCGATATTGTGCCTTCCTGTATTTTCTGTTTGATGCGAATCAAATATTAACGAATTTTTACGCGGGCAGCTTCCCGGGTTAAAAATGAAACTCCCGAAATCACCGGGGTTGAATTATCGATTAGGATGTTTCTTACTTTTATTATTTAATGAGAGATAGTAGTAGGATTCAGGTGTGAGTAAACCAGAATGAAGTTCTTAGATAATAATACAATACATTTCAAATAGTTTAATAGTAACGTATAAACAACTTTTCAACTTAACAACTTCGATATTCTAGCTTCTTTCACAATCACACTCTCTGCATGTTTGACAGTGTTTTCCCTTCGTCGACTAAAATTGATTGTTTCCAAAGTGCTAGAAAATATTTTTCATTCCTTCACCCTAAATTGTAGGTACACGTATATATCGTATCGATTGAACAGCTTTTATGATAGTTGATACAAATCAACTCGTTGCGCTATATTCGCTTCTGAAATCGCCTACGAACTTCAATTGAATATTTTTATTCAACATTATTAAAATTGGCGTACAGGGTGTCGATTACAAAACAATTCTACATATAGAAAAATATATAGGTGCAATGGAGTTCCGCTATACTTCTCGAAAGTAGAATCTTCTACATTGATATAGGATTTCATTTTATTTTAGAGAAGAAGATGGTAGACAGAAAGAGATGGTGTAGGCAAAACAAAGTAAAGTTCTTAGTTGTATTTAAAATGAAAATAAAATAAAATTTTCAACTGTACAACTTCGACATTTACATTCTCCCCGTCGTATATTCTTCCAAACACTGATTTCCTTTCTTTCTAATTGTACACTTTTCTCACTCGATGCATTCGATCACGTTCACGCAAAATTCCTCGTTTTCAATCGCAATGTTGTTTCAAGCGCTCATCTTTCGCGCCTCAGAAACACTCTGATCCAAATATTCAACGCTCAATTCAATCACTCTTCACATTTTCCTAAAATCGCATCCCTACATCGATCATTTCTTGCCGTCTGACTGGTGAACAGCCGAAGTGAAGTTCATTTCGCCTTCTCTATTTTTAATTGAAACCCTATTAAAACATTGAAGTTGGAATTGGAACTTAAATTGGAACACTAATAGGCGGAATCGTAGAACAGGCCCGCGGAGAAAGTCGGTCAATCCGTGCTCGTTGATCAGTTTCCGTTCCCTTTTCTGTTTTTTTTTCCCCCGCGACTTGCCTTTGGATTATGTAAATGACGCGAACTTCGAGGAAAGTCAATACAGAAATTTCGACCTCGATAATTAAAAAGTTTAAGGGATCTACTTTCAGCATTGAACTTTGGAATTGTAGAACGGGTTCGATCGGATTTGTAGAACGTTAAATAAAGTTAACCCTTCCTCTGACGCGAGCGACAACATTCGTTTGAAGGGTTGTTTTACAGATTTTAAATTAGCTGATTCAATAAACAAATTCATAAACGTATACTTATAGATTAACACATTCGCGGACAGTAAAAAGCTGAGTGTGGCACAAAAATAGACACGCGATTCTTTCCTAAATTAATTATGATATCCGAAATGTGATTAGACATATTTTGTAAGAGTAGTCGGAATATTTATATTTTAATAGTTATGTTCAATGAATGCTATAGCATCCACGACGATATTTGAATCGAGTTTACATAAAATTAAATCAATAATAAATGGTTCTAAAATTTGTGTATTATAGCATTCACGTCCGCGAACGTGTTAATACGTGCAATTTTGGGAAATGTGTATACAAAAGATAATACAGAGTATGAACGAATATACAAAATATCCTAATAATAAGTAAAATATTACATCTTGCAACCTTTAACGAGTGAAACGAATTTTCGTTTAGGTTCCATTTCTTTAATTTCATTTATAAAAATATAAATTTGCACAAGCTATACATATTATACAATAATTTAACCATTGAGATAGCTGTAGTGTCCTCCTTCCAGATCTCCTATTTTTTCCTCAACAAAGACTAACTAATAACGAAAATAAATGGAATCAATGACAGCGATTTGTTTCTAAAAAAAATGGGAGATCTCCCCATTCGGTTGGCTAAGTGTTAAGCAATAATCTTAATAATCGTGCAAACAATGACATGCAACTTCAATTATTTATATCTCTCTGATTATCGAATAACTACGTCTGCTATTTTACACGAGTCACGAGGAACCTCGTACACTATCACACAGTAAAAATTCATGAAAATCAAGGAGGACCAGTAATGGTTCTTTTTACTTTCGCGAATTAACCCCTTGATGCAAAGTATCTTTTTTTTAAAAACCGGCCAAAAAAAGTCAATTTTTCTTAATGTAAAAAATCACAATTTAAAACGTTGTCTTGGCAAGAAAATTAAAAAAATACAAAAATATTCAAAATTTTTATTGTGTTGTAAATTTTATTGTCGCTCGAATTATCTCGAGTGTGCACAGTTTGGTCAGTTTAGCGTTAACACTATTCCTACCACGACCGGTCAAATGACCGTTTTTAAAATTTTGATTAGAATTTCATATACACAACATTATTGACTCTTTAAACTTTAGTCTTTTCCTCAAATATACGTATAATACATTTTTCAATATTCACTTCTTTTTTCATTGTTTACTTTCTGAGAAAAATTTACCACAGTGAATTTATAAGGCAGCTATGAATAATCACCAATTGGTCATTTTGACTGTTCTGGTAGTTTAGTATTAACACTATTCCTACCACGACCGATCAAATGACCGTTTTTAAAATTGTGATTACAATTTCATATATACAGCATAATCGAACCGCCTTTAAATTTTAGACTTTTCCTCAAATAAACCTATAATACTATAGGATTTTATTTAAGCGGCGTCTAGTTTATTAGTTTCTGCTTTTACAATACTCTTTACAACACTCTTCACTTTTACAATACTCTTTACAACACTCTTCACTCGTTAGATATCTCTTACTCTTCTCCTTTTCTCACTCAGTCCGCTGTTTATATACATTCACTCGTTACACTCATACGTCCATACATGCTTACATACAGGCATTCAAACCGCTAACGTACCTCGCATTCTCACTCTCTCACTCCATCGCTCTCACTCTCTCACACACGCACTCTCGGTCGCGGTCTCCTCGTTCGCGTTTCGGCAACGGTCGTCGTTGCCGACCTTGTTATTTAACCGTCTTTGGTGTTTGGGTTCGTTTCGAAGGAGACAATAACCGCCGGTTAGATCTTAACGGATCGACCCTCCTACAATACTTTTTCCATTGTTTATTTTCTGAGAAAAATTTGTAGTCTGTCTTACGTGGGAATGTCGCAGTAGAAATAAGTACACGTGAAGTGTCTGTAGGAATAGTGTTAAGGGGTTAAGCGTGTCGCTATGGATGCGGTAAAATCGGGGATCGATTGTTCCCTTAATCGACTATTAGTATGCGATAGCTAGTTGGTTTCCGTGCACATAAAACGACTTCATCCTCCTCCTCCAGGACAATAATAATAATAAGACAACAGTCGTCAGGCGAGGATGTTCCTCGATAAAACGTGTACCCGTTCACGGAGAACTTCATTTATCGAATAATGGACCGTGTAATTCGACGAGTTTGTCTTATTAGCCTGATTACGAAGCACGCCTTGTCGTTCACGTTGCCCGATTCTTCAATTGCTTCCTTCCTTCAGACCCCCTTTCCTCCCCTTCCTTCTTCGTGACTTTTGATTAAACCGAAACTTTCTGCGGTGAATTCCACTCGCTCGTGTTGGTCGACCCGTACGAGACGAGTCCTTGTTCGTTCGCGAAACGGATCGTTCACGTGTCTGCTTGACTTACAAATTTGTACGGTGGATACGTATCATTTTCATAGAACATCACGTAATTTTTCTGTCGTTCGTTTAACTCTGTAAAAGGAGCAATTCGTAATTTTTCGTGGGAACTTGGTTAGTTTATTAGGATACCTACACCTGTGGAAATTTACTGTGAGTTTTACTGTAATCGATTTGTTTCCCTATTTATTTTTATAAATAAGTATTTTCTTAATACAATTTTCAATTTTATTTCTTCAACACAACTAAGTATACCCTGTGGGTATAGTGTTAACAAGCTGTTAACGTGTCGTCAATTTCGAATTAATATAGGATTTTATTTGTTTACAGAGAGATTACATTTCTTCAGTAACTTTATATTATATTATATGATTAAAGTTAGAATGTTCAACTTTTTCAGTGATAATCTTTTACGTGAATACATTTCTACCTTCGAACAGAGAACACTTTTCCGTACCCATTCAATCGCATTCCTACATTAACCCTTTGAACCCTGAATATTCTCAGCGTGAATGGCGTGCTGTTTGTTGGAGACGGAGTATTGTTACTCGTATACTGACAATCGCGTTGCAGTAAGCGAAAGATCGCAAAAATTGACGAACGTGTATATTCGTCCATGGTCCCTACCAGCAACTTTCGTCAGACGCATATATGCGCCCATACTACCCAAAAGGTTAACATCGAAATATGTGACCATTGAAAAGGTCATAAGTCAAAGAATACAAAAATTGACAAACGCATATATGCGTCCATAGTGTCCACGGGCAAGTTTCGTCAGACGCATATATGCGTCCATAGTGTCTACGAGGAAGTTTCGTCAGACGCATATATGCGCCCATACCACTCAAAAGCTTAACATTAAAATGCGTGACCACTGAAAAAGTCATAAGTCGAAGAAGACAAAAATTGACAAACGCATATTTGCGTCCATAGTGTCTACGAGCAAGTTTCGTCAGACGTATATATGCGCCCGTAGCACTCAAAAAGTTAATTAATGAGAAAGTTAATATGAAACTCGATGCAGCTGCCTATGATAATAGCTCTTTGCATGCCTATGAAAGTTCAGCGAATTTTTTACGAACACCCTGTAGATACTCGGCGAGAGGGGATCGTGTGCCAAGAAGATAGAGGAAATTGAAACATCCAACTTTCGCCTAAATGCTGCCTATGCTCGGCGGAAGTGTTGACATTTACCATCGTGCCCGCCCCTCATTGTCAGCGATAACTGTTCTCACGTTTTTGGCAATTTTCCAGTGCTCGTTCGCCAACCGACTCGCTCTGTGCGAATCACTCACCGGCCAACGTGTTAAATAGTTATGCGAGACAAATTGCTTGGCATAATACGGGGCCGTTGTCGTAGGGGATGATAAGCGAACTGAACCGAACCCATTCATTTTCATTTCCCTCTTTTTCTTCCCCCGCTCTATTTAACCACCTCCTTTCGTGTCTTGAGGGGACCTTAATTGATTTGGAATTGTTGGATGGAAGTATGAAACGAGTCCGTTTCGTGGCGTTTAAAACGTCGTTTAGAAGTTCCTTTCTTTTCGTTAATTGCATGCGTTATCTTATACGTGCAAATTGGTGGAAAATTTGAGAAATCAATTTTCTCAGAAATTCTCTGTCAAGAATTTGCACCCCAGAAAAGAGCTTGTTGTATCGAACGAAAATACCAAAAGGATTTATTTCTGCTCGTTAATCGAATAAATTATCTTACATCTGTATGTATAGCGCAACATTCTAAAAATAAATTCTCTTAGAGACTCTATTAGAAATTTGTGTCACGGAAGAAAGCTTCCCATGTTCAAGATAAAAATTCCAAAAACAGAAGAAGGTTTAAACATATCGGGTTGGAGGGAAAGTTCTGTCGTATTTTCCGTTTTCGTTCATTCATGTGGAACCCAAACACTTTGCTTGAACACAAACCCAACAGATTTAATGTGATCTCCAACAGTTGTATGATGAACGCCAAACTCTTCAGCAATTTCTCGACTTGTTAAATGTGGATTATTTTCCATCATGAATCGCAAAACATCATTATCGATCTTGGATGGTCGTCCAGATCGATCACTTTCTTGGAGGCTCAGATCCCCGGAACGAAATTTGCTAAACCATCTTTGACAAGTACGAACATTTACAATATCTTTTCCAAATATCGCACATAAATTTTTACATGCAACCGATGCGTGGCTTCCTTTTTGGAATTCATACAAAATGCACTGTCGTAAATGCACTTTATCTACCGACATGTTTTTCACTTTAAATATCACAAGTAAATGATGAACGGTAAAAAAGGACTCCTTTTATATTATACAGCAGGTAAAAAGAATTGAAAAAATTCCCAATGACTCATTAGCCAGATGTTTTTTGATTTACAAGAAAAATTACCTGCCTATTGAAAATACGACAGAACTTTCCCTCCAACCCAATAAAAGTTCACGTGTACCAACGATAAACGGTCCCATCGAGAAGACCATTTTTCCAGAAATAATTTTCCATAACGAACAGTTGTATTTTCGTTTTTATCCCGCTTTCGCGATCCTCTTTGTTATCGTTTCGTTTCTCCATTTTTTACCTCGTCTGCTCGTTGACTTTGCGAGCACACGCTCTGGATAAACTGGCCGTGACGATTCAAAGAAAATTATTCCGCGAGCAGACAGAGAAAACCCACGTATCTTTCTTGGACGGGTTTTCGTTTGCAACGGTTCGACGTGCATCGATCATTTTTCGGGAGATCGATAACAAAATTTCTGATGAAGTCGTTTCAACTCGCGGTGTGTTCGCGGGGGTTAAACGGTGAATTCGATCCGGAAACGGTCAAAGGAGACCTACGAACCGGCTAATGGTGCGCCGATAAATTTGGTCGCGAAACTGGGTGGAGGGGTGCTCGGTAAAATATATTCGGCTGATCAGAAAATTGGGCGCTCGAACTGCGGGTACGAATTTATCTCGTCGAGTTTTATTTTTCATCGGAACGTAAGATATTTATTCAATCGCGTGAAATCGCACGGCCCGTTGGCTATTAATTTTTTGTTTCGTTGCCTCCGCGTGTTTATTTATGCGAAGGATAATTTTACGGAGGAAAAGTATGCAGAATAAGCGTAGGTGTGTGTTTGTTTAATATATTGACGAACACGTTTTCGTTTTGCAAATTTGGTGAGATTAATGAGATGTTCCAGTGGACATTAGCAAAAATATGGTAAACGCGTAAATTATTATGCGTTTAAATATTGGTACGAATTAGTTATTCAATTTTTCGAGTAAACTTAACAATTTTCTGTTACGATTTATCAGCGACGATAATTTAGGATAAATTGTTGTGGTTAAGTTTCATCCATCCAATTTGGGAAGTTTAAAAAATCAGGGCACTTGGAAAAACTTACTTTAGTTTAGTAATAGTATCGATCGATATCGATACAATTGCACAGATCGTTTTACATGCCACCAAATATAAATGCGATTCGTTGGATTCAATTATACCACTTGAACAGGCCAATATTCTATCAATATTATAAGAGTGAACAGAGGTACATAACAATTCTGCAGGATAAAATACCAGTCATCCACCAGATCGATCAAATATTTTATTACAGTTTTTACTTCACCACCTATAAACAATGTTAATCAATGAAGCCAATCCAAAAAGTGTCGAAATTTATTGTTTGCTACAAAAATAATTTTACCGTTAAATTGTAACGAAAAACAAAGGTAGATGTTTCTCGATTACGTGAATCGTTGTGAACATGAAGGGTAATAAGTGTCAAAGTAAAGGTAAAATAGGAAATAGAGGGAATGTGAGTTGGTTGTAGAAAAGAGTAGGGTGAATGTCTCTGAGAAATTGAAAGACCTCATAAAAAGTAGAGAAAATAGTTAGCCACCGATTTAGGAAAATTCGAAGAAGAAAAGAATGAGGAATAGAGAACAGTGTGGGCAACGAAAATACTGATTAAAGTGAAATAAGCCCAAATTTGCTTTAACACGTTCGCGAAGGGATGTACCACCGATGGTACATGAACTACTGTCGCGTCATAGCATTTATACAACTGATTACTCTGTTTGACAAATTTATTTACATCTTTACTTACAAAAGAGAATTATCTCTTGTTGTGAATTTCGTTGAAACATTTCAAGCATAAAGCCAGTTGATCGTCGCAAACAGGAGAAAACGTGGTGATGCGTTTGGTTTTCTTTGCGGCTATAGACATATGACTAATTTCGAATCAGCTCCGCCAAATCAGAAAAAGTACCAAAAAGGACACTACCTCATAATGAGAACATTAAATTCAGACCCCGTCGCGAACGTGTTAACACGTTGAGCCCGGCGTCGGTTCCTGGGGACCAACAGTGGACTTTTCACTTAGACAACGTCGTTCTCTGGGGACCGACAGTATCAAAGTTGAAAAATAAATGTAGTAATTTTAATGATAATTATTTGAAACATTCTGAACAAAAATATAGTTTGGTTTCGCATGAATTACAAAACGGTGACGATCGTCATCCCAGTCGACTCAAATATTGTCCAAATGTTGTCGGCTGAACGGTAAAAATTCTCAACGTGTTAATGGGACTCTGTAAAGCATCCTGAGGATAGCTTTGATACCAGGTAGCCTGGCAGCCGGATCCTGGCAGGTCGGATAATCGAATCCATTGGCCTCTTTTCCTCGGCAAACTCGCGGAATCGAATCGAAAGCAACGGGTCAAGAAGGGCCTGGGAACAGGGAATCGACGCGGACCAGCCCTCGGGGCACGTACCGGAAATAGAGTCGGACGGGGCGAACGAAACCAAAGACGTTAACGAGCGGAACCGGAAGCAGGCGGCGGCGGCCAAGACCCACGCGAGCCGCGAAACGCTTTTTTACTCTCCCGCGGGCTCCCGTTAGTCGTTAAAACTGAATTAACATATCATACTCGCGCGCGTGTCCCTCCTCGAGGAGAACAGCTCGACGACCCTCAGTCTGGTCACGCTTTTACCATGAAAAGTTCATGTTTCACCATTTACGGGAACACCGTGTACAGTCGACGGCAAAAGTCTTCCTACGCTGGACGAGATTCAGATCTCGAAATAAGAACGATGATTTTGAATGTTTTACATTTTTTTGATGTGTTTAAATTTATACTAATAATTAATTGTTAGTATAAATTTTAATATCCTACATTTACCAGAAATTTAAATTTGTATCGATAATTAATCTATTAGCGTGAATTTTAACATTCTGAATTGTCGATATAAGTTTAAGTTTATACTAATAATCAATCTATTATAATTTTGTTTGCAAATTTTAACCATTTATTTGTTAAAATTGGACAAATTCTAAAAAAAATTGATACGCCTGTTACGTACGTCTGACAAAAAACAAAGTCATGAAAACTATTGTGCATATAATTACCTAGGGTTCGAAACCCTTGTTCCTTTATTCCAAATGCTCGAAATTCTGCAGGTATATGGAGACTTTTGTAACTGACTGTATATGTGCATGCTGCTGAACAAAAGTTTGGGTTCACCGTACACTCCAAGAAGGGTAATACTGTGAAAAAGGAAAATATTTAGAGTTGTGTTATTTTGTGGAATTCTTTAATCAAGAATCTAGAAAATTATTTTAAGAAATCGAGGAACAAAGTAGCGAAAGGTTTGAGATGATTAAAAATTAAACGGTGAGCTCGAACTTTTGGCGGATAATGTACATCACTGTGCTGAGAATGAGTGCTCAGTGATTTAGTGATGGTTAGCGCTCACCCAGATACACTTCCAAGATCATTTTCGTGAAGGATTAACACGTTCAGTGCCAAGTACGTTTGAAGTGTAGACAATCTTCAACAGTTTACTCGTTGAAAGCCTATTAGTAGGCTTTCTATTGGTAACGCTTAAATTCTTACTTAATTAAATTAAATACACATCTAATTAAATTGAATTAATTAAATTGCTTCGTCCAATGAATATAATTGAGCTAATATTAACAATGTACTTACACTTGATCAAATGCTTTATTACATTTTTTATTGCATTGAAATCGCTAGGTACACTTTGAGTTTTGTCTTATTGATAAAATATTTTTATAATTCCGTATCAAAATTAATTCTAATTATTGGAGGTTATTAAAAGGAAAGGACAATAATTTTTATAGATGAATCTCAAACGAATTCTAAGGAAGTATAGGAATTATTTTAAATTGAAGGAGGTATAATCGTTTTTGCATTATTATAATCAGTACGAAAGCAACCTTGACATAAGAGATCGAATGATTTAACTTCTAAAATAACGTAAATAGTTTTCCTTCTGTTGCTAATAAGAAAATATTTTTGTTAATTCCGAAGTTAATATTTATGCAGCTATTGCGAATAAACCGTGTATTTTTCAAGCATAAAATGCAAGAAGAAATGATCCAAACAAATCATAAAAGTCCCTCAAGGAAATAAAGATATCATTTATGGTGGTGTAATAAAATATTCGAAGCACTACTTGCAAACGTAGCCAGAAATTTAGATAAAAGAAAGAAAAAAAAAGGGAACACTTCATTCTCGTCGCTCCCGTATCAAACTTGAGCGATCGAGTTAGCTGGAATAATCAAATTTTACGACTCGTAAAACAATTCAATCAGATATGCACTACCACGCTCTCTCTCTCTCTCTCCCGCTTTTTTCCCGAAATAATCGCCGCCGCGGCGATAAAACCAAAAATCGATGCCTGCTATAAAATGAAACTTGGCGAAATTCGAAATAACTCCATTCGCTTTCAAGCGAGCCAGAATATCACGAAACGCGCGCGATCCCTTTTATTCTATTTTCCAAAAGCGAACAAAACAGAGCCACCCTATATTTTTCACCGGGGGAACGTAATCCTTTCAGCCGTGAAAGATCGTTTAAAATTAATCGTGCAAAGCCACGAGTACCTGTCCGTAGCGAAATTTCCCTTTTTCCACGCGCATTTAATCGGGAAACAATCGAGAAACCAGCTTCAAACCCTTCGGAGCGTAACGCCTCTCTTGCTCGACAGAGAAAGGGACAGAATTGCAAGGGAGAACGATAGAGAGAGGGAAAATGCGTTGGAGAACGAGGGAGAGAATATTAGGGAGAATGAGAGAAAGAGAGATGTAAAGGGGAATAGGAAGGAGAGGGGAGGTGAGGGAGAACGAGAGAGAAAATGTAAGGGAGATTGAGGAAGAGAGAGAATGTAAGGGAGATTGAGGAAGAGAGAGAATGTAAGGGAAAATAAGGGATGGAGAGAGAGAGAGAGAAAGTATATACGAGGGAGATCAAAATAGAGAATGTTAGGGAGAATGAAAAAGGGAGATGGAAAATGTAAGGGAGAATGTGAGGAAGAAAGGAAGACAGAATATTAGAGAGAATGGGAAAGAGAGAAAATATAAGGGAGATTGAGAAAGAGAGATAATGTAAGGGAGAGAGAGAGAAAGTAAATACGAGGGAGTACAAAATAGAGAATGTTAGGGAGAATGAAAAAGATAGGGAATGTGAAGGAGAAAGGAAGACACAATATTAGGGAGAATGAGAAAGAGAAGAAATGTAAGGGAGATTGAGAAAGAGAGGGAATGTAAGGGAAAATAAGGGATGGAGAGAGAGAGAGAAAGTATATACGAGGGAGATCAAAATAGAGAATGTTAGGGAGAATGAAAAAGAGAGAGGGGAAATGTAAGGGAGAATGAGAAAGAAATAGAATGTGAGGGAGAAAGGAAGACAGAATATTATGGAGAATGAAAAAGAGAAAAAATGTAAGGGAGACTTAGAAAGGGAGAGAATGTAAGGAAGAGTGAGAGAGGGAGAGAGAGAGATAGAGAAAATATCAGGTAGAACAAAATAGAGAATGTTAGGGAGAACGAGAGAGAGAATGCGAGGGAGAACGGGTGAGAGAAAATCGTGTTCGTTTGAACGCAAGCGATGTCTGTCGGTTGAAATTCCCTAGCGTGAAGCGGGATCGCGAGGAACGGTTTCCAGGGGTTTCAAGTTTGCCACGGGTTACATCCGTTGAAAACAGGGCTGCACGGCGAAGAAAGGGATTTACGGGGTTACGTGTATCGAGCGTGGCATTTGCATAAAACATAGCGTGCGGTTCCATCGACTCTCGAAGGCGTCTGAAAGGATTTGCTGGAACAGATTAAAAGCAATTGGACCCTGCCCTTTCCTATCCGTGCTCCTGCGTCGAATTCATTTGCCTCGGATCCTCTCCGAGGGAAAAACGGAACGATACAATATATATATAGAGAGGGATTGGTCGTATTTGTTAGTTGGGTATGATACAACATCTTTGATGAGATTTATTATTTTATTATTTTTGCTGTTGCATTTGACGAAGAATGTGTAATGATTAATTTTGTTATTAAAATTGATAGAAGACGAGTAATTATTGTTTTTGTTGCAGTATTTGAGAGAAAAAGTAAAAATTAATATTTTCGTTATTTTGTTATTATTTAGTTAGAATTTTACACAAATATGTTTTACTACCAAAAATGGATTACAAAATGAGGATAGTACGAAAATATGAGTGAGCTTCTTTGCTGAGATTTTTTCAGGTTTATATTAAAAATTTTTACGCAAGGCAGCAAAGTTGCTTTTTAATAACATTATATATATTCATACTAAACTTGGTTATAAACTTGAGGCATCTTAGCCTCTATCTTATTTAAGCGAAAACAACAAGTAGTCGTTTATATATTTGTAACAAAATAACTACTCTAACATTGTTCCTCCGGTTATAGAAAATTTATTAGACAATTGTTATTTTAAAGACAGGCAAATATACGCTGCCACTGAAAAGTTTGAAATCACTTCCAAGTTGTGGCCATATTAAATCTCTCGCTGAATTTTCGTTAGCTAAAAGATTAACACTGCGAATATTAATAAATTTTGTAATCGAAAAGCTTCCCAAGATAATGTAAATTGTAAATTTTCCACTTTTTGAATTTATCAACTCTCTGAAATATTGAAATAATGTGAAAGTTTTGGCCAGCAATGTACATTGTGCCTCACGGTAGTGATGATACCGATTCCTCAAGGCCATTCTCATGTAAAATTTTCTCGAAACACAGATTACCCCAAAGTAGCCCCCTTGAGAAATTACGCACCACCCTCCACAAATCCTTTCGTTCCTAGAAGCAACGCTGAAAGCTCGGGCATAACTTCTGCAACATCCTCCCGTGCATCAGCCAGCGCGGTTCGAACATTGTTGATCATCTCGAGATAATATTCTTTTAAGACTTGCTGATCCCTCTTCTTTAGCGCGTATTATATCCCAGTCTTCGGGTTTTCCAAGTCTTTTTCTTCAAAACTGCAAAACTTTTTAACCAACTGATCACAATTCCGGGTGCAAAATTTGGAGAACATACACAGCTACAACTGTAGCTATTCTCACCAAATATTACTTACAGTACCTTTAACCCTTTCGTTTCTAATTTCCATAAATTTATCACAAAAATAAAACATGAAATCCTATAATAGAAAAATTTTATTTCCTAAAAAATGAATTACTTGAACAATTTCAAAATCAATTAGTTAGAATAGAAAGTTTTTAATTAACAAATACTACAGATAGGAAACAGTTGTAACTTATTGTTACATATACACAATATTACCCCTTAATTGTAGATAATTTTCACTATGTTAATAAAAATCCAATTGAATACACGAGTACATCAAAAGAACAAAGAATCTTTTCTCTTGTTTTCTACAAAAAAGCTGCAAAAAAGAAAATTCATTTCATATTTTCGTTTCACCCTAGCATTAAAGATCACACTCTTCTGGGATTGTAACAAGTTTTGAGTAATTATTTTGTACAAACGATACTCGTTCCCGTTCGTCTACGATTCTACGGGTCAAAAAAGGGAAGCAAAGCCGGATACGGTCCCCGCTTCCGTTACAAATTCAAGCAGAGGCTTCTTTCTCGCGGTAACGCGGTTAGGAGCACTTACGAAATTAAATCAATCCCCCTCGATCGGAGGCGTAAATCCCTCTTGCCTGTTTCGAGGCGGATCCGGTTCATTTTTATCAGGTTGCACGGCAACCGTTGGTATTACTGCCAGCCAGAAGTTCCACGGGTTCCGGTGAAAGTGTGTCTCCGACCTCCACTTCCGGAGCTCTTTCGAGCCGCCAGCTATCTCTTTCTTCTTCTACTTCATCTTCATCTTCCTTTTCATTCTGCTTCTCTCTGTTCGCTTTCCTCTTTGTCCGTGTACCTCGTGAGAGCGCTGCTGATTTATTTAAAAGACGCCGCCATCGGCGAAATTCGCACGTAAACGGAAAAGGAGAGGGGGAGAGAGTTTCCCTCGACCGGAAGTACGATGGAGTGTTTGGGTGGGTGTTATTAAAAGTTGCATACGCGTGTGTAACAGTTGAGATTGTCGAATTTTTCTCGTTTTGTACTTCATGAAGTGGACGGTATCCTTTTTTTTGTATGCATTGGAAGGTTATTCGTAGACTGTAATTGTGATCAAATATGCAAGAAAGCGTAGAATGTACGTATAATATACGTGTAAATGTAAACTAAGAAATTGAAAGAAATTGAAAGAAATTGAAAGAAATTGAAAATACACAATAGTCAGAGAATGGAGCAATTCTTTATCGAGATTCCATTGAATGGTACGGAAAAGCTTTAGAAAATGCAAAAGGCGTAGTAATTAAATGAATGAGTTTCCTTTGAGAACTGGTTGAACATTTCTTCTTTGCAATTGTACACCGCTAAATTAGTTTTTATAATTAACGCAACAGCATAATTATTGAGTCTTACTGAGACTCGTAAATAATGCTTCTGAAACAATTCGTAGAATTACAAATGGAAGTTAAAATAATTAAGAAACTTGTAGAACCGAAGAAATAACACGTGTTTAAAATTTCACTGAAAAATTGCTTAATAAATAATGTAACGATGCAAAACGGAGAATAGTGTCGAATTTAACAAAAACAGTAATTTAAAAAGCAAACAGCATATAAATGTCTCGATAAAGAAAAATATACAAATTCGAGCAGTTGTTTAAAAATGATTTCGTAATAAAAAAAAAAGCAAGCAACACAAAAGTGATGTTCGAAATGTCACCAAGAATCGATTAGAAGATGTTTCTCGTAGCAACAAGGAAAGGTGATTTTCATGAAAGTGTATCTGGGCGACAGAGTGCTCGACTTCTCGAATAATGTTTCTGTGATCAAAAGGTATGAATGACGTATGTACATACACTTTGTTTATCGTGTACACACAGCTCCTCCGTTTCGTCTACGAACAGCGCGACGAGACCGTGGGTCGTTGACGTAGTAATGACGAGGTATCAAATATTTTACTAAAACGCAAGCGAACTCCTATAAACACCAGACTATTCGCTTTTAAGGTTAGCCAAGTGGACAGAAAATTAAAGTCTACATTATGAATTTCCCAGTCGAAACAATCTTATCGTTCGAATCGAAGTCCAAACGCTTCCATTTATTAAGCAGAAGTGCTTTTCGTTAAATCGTGATCAAACGCGAAGTTTTTCACCGAACGATCGTTTTGTTTATCAACCCCTTGGCATACAAATAAAATGGAATTCGATGCGTTGGAAAAATACTATTTAATTTGGCTCAACTGAACCAAAATGTTATGCGCAAGCTTGGAAACAGAACATTTTATTTTGAAATTCTTTTTGAAAGATGGAAGGCAGAGGGGCATCTTGAATATTTTAAATAAAACAGAATCAACGCACGAGTGAAGCAACTAAGTAATCTAATTACACAGGGTGTTTGGACGAAGCTGGGAGAAAATTGAAGGGGTAACTCTATGCAACATTCTAAGACGAAAATCAAGAGTAACCAAATTGCATTTGACACTTTGTTTATTAGTTACAAGCAACTAAAAAACCGGGCGTTTTACCCCTGAGAGCAGGCAATTGCAGCAACAAGGTAGGTAACGTCAATCACTGCGCAGTGATGCTCAGTAGGAAGTACGTGCATTTCTGTAGCTGTTCAGATGTGAGCCGTACTCCACACGTAGTTACGACTAAGCATCACTGCGCAGTGATTGACGTTACCTACCGTGTTGCCCGTTTGCCTGCTCTCAGGCGTAAAATACCCCTTTCTTTAAATTGCTTATAACTAATAAACAAAGCGTCAAACGCAATATTGTTACTCTTGATTTTCGTCTTAGAATGTTGCATAGAGTCACCCCTTCAATTTTCTCCCAGCTTCGTCCAACGTCAGACGAGTCAGACTCGTCCAAAGTCTACAGTGGCACGTGAAACGAATGACGACCCTAACTCGTAATCGTATGTCAAGGGGTTAACACATTCGCGTCGAATCAAACAGATATCGCGAACAATTTTCGTCGACAATCCAAGATAACGCGGGACGAATAGGATATCGATATCCTTCGATTAACACGACTTGACGACGAGGGAAACGCGGATAAGGTGTACAAAAACGAAAACGAAGAACAAATTATCGGACTGTTACAGAAATTCGGTTACTCTGGGAAAACGATTATATCACGAGAGGATTCGCTCTCGATGCCGCGAAACTTCAATTTTCGCGCTCTGAAAATTTCATGAGAAGCGTTCTCTTATCCTTTAAGCTGCTTTGGCTGAAAAGGATCGGTATTGAAAGGAGACGAGAATAAATGTAATAACATTCTGTTCGTGCTGTTCCAGCTTTGTCGACTGCTTATACTGAATTGTTGATGGCTATCAGCTGTCGTCTATTTTTCATAGACGTTCATCGACGATTCGATGATATCCGGTATCCTTTTTTATTTCGCGTTAATCCTCGATTAATCCGTTTCGTTTCGTCCACGTAATTGACTGTTCACGCTTGATTATTACACGACAATTAAACAACGCTGTTTCGTTTCATCCACGTCTTGACTGTTCACACTTGATTATTACACGACAATTAAACAACGCTAACAGATATTCTCACTCTGCGAAACATTTCGGCGAGGAATGCTCCATTTCAGAACGACGACGCTTTTTTTGAGATCATCACGGACCATCGCAACCTGTCCGGTAAAGTATTTGATATTAATTAAAACGGGCGGCGAGTTGAACAATGTAAATAGCGTTAAGGAACCATAGATCCTAAATCGTAGAGGTACGTTAAGCAATAAGCGACGCTGGAAACGATACATATCAAGAATTGCCTGTCCGGTGTCCCCGGTGTCGATCTTCGATAATCGGGCACCGTGTTGAAGAACATGATCGGGGCACGGTTTCGAGGCTCGATACTTTCTTAATTTACGTAGAAAAGAAAATGCAAATGAGGAAGAAACGCAACGAAACAGAATTTCTCGGTTCTTTCGCCACTCGGGCTCCACTGAATTCTGCGCTGTACACAGAAAACAATACCAAAGAGAATTTTAATTCCAACGCGAAACAACGACGGTAAAAGATATTCTGTTTAATTGTTAGAAATTTCACTCCGAAATGTAACTTTGTTACTTGAACGTGGAAAATTTACAGGGTTACCAGAGAGTAGCGTTTCAGAAAATTATGAAACGATAAAAAGCGTGTCCTAAGAAGTTTCACTTCAATTCTCCAAGATTTATAATATCACATGCATATCAAACATTTATCAATCAAAGCATCTAGAACTAGCCGGTAGAATCTTATTTTTTTACACGAGAAAAGATTCAAAACGAACAACAGTGTGAATACGATCTAATAATTCCAAGAAACCATAATAAAACCATGCTGGAACGTCAAATCGTCCTGGAAGCTTTGAATCGGCTTCGCTGCGGTATCATAGGCTACTTATGAGAAAATAAGATCACACACACATACACATATAGGTAGCAAAAAAAATAAATAAATAAAAAACAGAAGTCTGCAAAATGTTAAGCTTCCCAAAGAGAAGATTTTATTTCTGATTCACGCTAAATAGAAGCGAGCTTGGTAGGATTTATCCACAGATTCTTATTTATCTATGGATTATGGGGAGGACGTAAAAAGAATCACAACACGTGTGTATCTCGTAGAACGTGAGACAAAAGAGTAACGATTTTTATTATTAAAGTATGCGTACAGGTGTCGTTCTGTGTTTACGGCGATGAATACAAATGCTTCGGAGCTCGTGAGGAACGATCGCATCGAGCTTCTACCAGCGAGCTGAAAACGTGAGAGGGACGACGAAGGTGGAGAGTGCTGGCCACGGGGAGGGAAGACGGGGAAACGCAACAATGGGACATTTTATCGAAAAAACCTGGAGAGAAAGAGCGCCGTGAGGCAAAACGCCACTTTTGTCCGGCTCGCGTTTTCGCGAGGCTTCCCCCTCCCCCCCCCCAGAGTGAGAGGGACTGGCCTTTGACAGCGGACAAAAGGCCGTCGCGCGATGACCCGTTGAAAATCGTTGTCCGCCTAATCGGCCGTGGGTTGATTCGATAAAAACGGCCGAAGGGAGAGCCGCAGAAATTTGCATCTCCGTGCACGCAGCGCCTGCGGTGCAGTAAATCCGGGCAGGCCGATAAAAATTCCCGATGTCGGCTTGGTTTAGCTCTTCTCCTCGCGATCCTCCCCTATCGGTTTGATGGAGGCACGGGAAGAACGGGTGTTTGAAATACAGGCGCTCCTCGACTTTCGCACACAATTGGTTCCTGAATGTTGAATGTTCGAAAGTAGAGGAATGTAAAAAAATATGCACCAAAAACTGTGTTTTAAAGTATTGATCGGAACAACATTGTAGTCTGATGTCCCCTAAAAGGGGGGCAGCCCAGTAGCCAGCTCGACTCACGATGTCCTCTCAAAGAAAACATTCGACCGCAAAGGCTTAAAAAGTTGAATTTTTAAAAATGTGCGAATGTTGAATGTTCGAAAATAGAGGGATGTAAAAAAATATGCACAAAAATTGTGTTTTAAAGTATTGATCGGAACAACATTGTAGTCTGATGTCCCCTGAAAGGGAACCAGCCCAGTAGCCTGCTCGACTCACGATGTCCTCTCAAAGAAAACATTCGACCGCAAAGGCTTAAAAAGTTGAGTTTTTAAAAATGTGCGAATGTTGAATATTCGAAAATAGAGGGATGTAAAAAAATATGCACCAAAAACTGTGCTTTAAAGTATTGATCGGAACAACATTGTAGTCTGATGTCCCCTGAAAGGGAACCAGCCCAGTAGCCTGCTCGACTCATGATGTCCCCTCAAAGAAGACATTCGACCGCAAAGGCTTAAAAAGTTGAATTCTTGAAGTCGGAAGAATTATATAATTTTGTGTCGCTCGTATTTTCTAAAAGACAAAATTTCAAATGAAAGAAACTTGATCTTATCAGGCCTTGTTTGCAACCATGTATCCTTTGCTGCATTGATTTCCATTGCCAAGTATGATAAGTCAACGTTTATCGTTAATACGACCACACAGAAGACACAAGTGAACAATTTGATCATCGAAGTTAAGCTAGACCGAGTACTAGTTGGCGAGTGATTGCTTAGAGACCTCATGCACTGTTGTTGAAGAGTCTTCAAATTTTATAGTGAAAACAGAATAACTGTGAAATTGATGCATACACAAATATTTATAAACAGAATTATTTGTTTAATCCGTATTCTTGCAGCCTTTCTGCTGTTAAAACAAAGATTACTGCTGTATTTGCTGTATTCATTGAAATTAAGTTTAAAAAGAGTACGTGTATCGCAAATTTACGCAAATTCAAAATTCCTGAATTTAATGAATTACGATGTTCTTCATATTTTTAAGTAAAATGTGCTTAAAAGTAAAACAAGTTCAAACGTACGTTTTATACATTACGGCCAAATATTTGTCGCTCTTATGATCTGTTCAATAGAGGAGCATGTAATCAAAGTGACTCTGTGGCCCCAGAGGAAATAGGGGAAGCGCTTTTATATTAGAGATGTTCGAGGGCAGGAGCAAAGTAGATTAAAGAAAATATTTTCCCCCATCACCGCTCTAGTTACTTTCCATCGCGAGGAAGAACTGCTAGTGAAACAAAGATCGTCGATAGCGCACTTTCGCTTGCGGAACCCTCGACACGCGAACAATGCTTTCGGCGTGAAATGTTTTCTCCGCGAAACTTTGATGCCCGTGAGATCGTCTTTGCATGTTTTCTTCTTAAAAGCAGCGAAAGCGAATTCAGTGAAACTCGAGCGGGTGTGTCAAGAAGACTGCCCTTGTGTACACGAAACACAGCACAGCACAGGTATCGAGTCTCGAATCATTGAAAGCCGATCGAAACCGACTACCTTAGGGCCGTATCAAACTAAAAACGCTATAGTTCAAAACGAATACATATCACTAGTTCTTAAAGATGGCGGCGATGTATGTAAGAGTAAAAATATACGTATAGCTAAGGTAACAAAAAAAGTGGCGAGAATAAGCGAGAGAAAAAGAAGCGTTTAACATTAACAACTAATTTATTACACATTTACCGCATCTTATATACATAATATACATACAAATTGATATATATATATTGTACATACGAGATATATGTATTATATATAAATATATATATATATATATTATATAACGTATACACGTGCATACAAATCGATGAATAGAAGATAAGGTTTTACTAAGACGATAAATCGCATGATCGCGTGGATCGCGAACAGAAACGAGCGGGAAGAAGCGAGCGAAAGAAAGATCGACGAGTAGATCGTGATCCACGCGATCACTGTAAACTGTACAGCGACGTTGAATCGAAAAGAGAAACAGGACGATATTCCATCGACAAAGATCCAGACAGTATTTAAAAAATGTCATAGATAGCTTAGTTCTCTACGTATTAATGTATCTATTCCTACACAACGTACACGCGTGCACACGCATGGATCGCGACGATTGATCATCCGGAAGATCCCCCGAGGAAGCCTCTGTTTCGTGCTCGATCGATTTTCGACGACGGCAAACGTGAAACGGCAAAAGCGAACGCGTGTGCGCGCACCATGTACACAGACACACTGACGCAAGTAACACGCGCCATCATACACACGTAAGAAAAATATTATATCGTTGTCGATGTCCTAACGATTGTTAAACCGGAAACTCGGGCCCGTTGAGATCCGTGGTTGATCCTCGACGGGTCGCGTTCCCGTTCGTGTAATTCACGTTTTCAATGATATTTATTATTTTTTATAATAGCGTGTACCGTGTATGTGTTTTCTGTCGTGACTACCCACGTTTCTCCTTACCTCGATAGATGTCTAAGAACCAGGCGGGAGAAGACGCCAGCGAAAGAGGAGGACGCCGGAAGAGGATAGATCCGAACGCGTTGCAATGGCGGACGCTTGATCGTTCCATTTTCTGTTTTCTTTTTCCCCACGACTTGCCTTTGGATTATGCAAATGACGCGAACTTCGAGGAAAGTCAATACAGAAATTTCGACCTCGATAATTAAAGAGTTTAAGGGATCTACTTTCAGTATTGAACTTTGGAATTATAGAAGGGGTTCGATCGGATTTGTAGAACGTTAAATAAAAGTTAACCCCTTCTCTGTCGAGATCGACAACGTTTGATTGAAGGGTTGGTTTACAGATCTTAAATTAGCTGATTCAATAAACAAATTCATAAACGTATGCTTATAGATTAACACGTTCGCTCAGTGAGGTGCAAAAATAGACACGCGATTTTGTTCTAAATTAATTGTGATATACGAAATGTGATTAGACACGTTCTGTAAGAGTAATCAGAATATCACATTTTAATAGTTATATGCAATAAATGCTATAGCATCCACGACGATATTTGAATCGAGGTTGTATAAAATTAAATCAATAATAATGGGTCTCAAAAATTTGAATTCTATAGCATTCACGTCCTCGAACGTGTTAACCCTTTCACTGCCAGGCAAATTTAGAACGTCTTGTCCTGGGCGCCAAGATTTCATTTTTAAAAAAATATGGGTTATCATTTTGATAATAAGAAATGATATTAGATTTGTTGTTGTTTTTTTTTTTTTTAATATTATATAAAATTTTCATTCATGCTTTCTAATAATTTGTAACTCAAACGGCTATAAACTTATTCCGTGATCAACTGATACGAGATATCTCGTAGTTAACAGTGAATGAGTTAACCCTTTCGCTATTACGGGTGTCTATAGTCATTCGTCACAAAAATGGTGTCAAAACTCAAGTTTTATCCATGTTTTAAGAAATTTCATACAGAATCTGATTACTATAAAATTATTGGTCTATATTATATTATAATTATAGTTATTATTTTGTTGTGCAATATAAAAATATTAATTGTATTGTAGAATTAAAAATATGTTCATGAAAAAATTATCAACACGAATCATTTTGCTTCTAAAAGTAACGTTAAAAAGTCAAAATTTTTTAGACTGAAGTCTTGATCCTGAATGCTAAAGACTGCGCTCTTTTAATGTTCGTACTTTCACTCCACGCAAGGCACTCTGTGACAAGGCCCATCGTAGCGAAAGGGTTAACCGTCACAAAGTTAATCCAAGATTGCCAGAGTTATACCTTAAGCCTGACGCAGACGAGCGACATTTTGTCGCGAGATTATACGTCTGTCTTTGTTATTTTTAATTGAAAGAACAAGGAGAAACGAACGATCGTGCGTCAAAAAGTCGCTCGTCCATATCCAGCCTTATCACTTCCTAAAACGAGCATTTGCATCATTTGAGAGACGATTCGATCGAGTTCTCTCTGTTTCTCTCGTCCATCGAGTTCGAGAGGCGACCAGAATCGAAAAAATTGATCGATGATTCTCAGGTCATTTAACCCTAGATTCATAAACATTCGTATTAAAGTTCGCGCAAAATACGTAAACACTTTAGTAACTTTTAAAGTGAAAGAGATAGAAAGATGAACTTCGATTGCTCAGAATAACTACTGCGTTCATTTTCATTTCAGAAAACACAGTACTTTATTTCTCCTTGTATTCTATAAAACAAAAATCATCAATATAATATGTTTATCTCAGAGACGAATGTTTATGACTAGTGTATCTCCCATGCATGTTTATGAATCCATGGTTAAGTATATCTCCATAATTGTCGCCAGTTTCAAGAACGCCGACGATTAAGCGTGTGCCATTGCATCTGCATCGGTTTCACTTTCCTTCCGTTCGTTTCCTCGTTCTTTTCAAACGTCCATCGAAATGCACGCCGCTTCTCCCACCCTCTCCCCTCCCTCCAGGAGTCTTATTATTAATTCCTTAATTATTGCGTTGTTATTACTCGAAAGTGATTAGCTCGGGGCGAACGAAGCCGCGAGCCCGATTGTTTAACTGCATATATGATCGTCGATCCTGGCCGTTGTCTGTAACCCTTTCACTGCTCGGACGCTTCTTAACCCTTCCCGATGAATCCCGCGGACTCGTCACGTCCGGGGGGGATCAAGCTTGTGATAGGCAAACGAGAAAACCTAGATGAAAACGAATAAAAAAAAAAAAAAGTGAATAACGAACACTCGATTTTTATGGTCTATTAGAACACACCATAGGGAAATGAAAACGAACAAAATGAAAAAAAATACGATATTCCTCGGAGACACTTCTCCAAATCGTCCTCTGGAACGAGTAATCTTCGTCGTTTCTAACAAAGTAGACAATTTTTCGATGTTTAACAAACGTAGGCTTAAGCGATCGTTTTTAAGTGTCCGGTCGATTCAACGGTTTTCAACTGTTGTGCATAGTGTCGGCCCGGTGAAGGGTTAAGAAGATTGTCGATATATCGCGTGATTCGTATACACGTTGTTGCGTCAACGGATAGAAGTGCTAAATGAACGCGTTTGCAGGAAGAACATAGAAAAAAAGGGGTTGGGAAATAATTGGAAAGCAGTTGAAGTGTTAACACGATAACGCGACGAACACCACCCTCATCGTGTCTCTAAGTATTCGAATTGACGAAGAAACCGTGTCGTTGCTTAAATCGTCTACGCTCATTCTGTGTCGCGTGCTTTATTGCGAATTATATATCGCTCACCTGTGACAGATCATCGTTAATCATACGTGTACGAGAAATAATCGGTGTTCTTGAACGATTAGCTTCCATTAAAACTGTTATTTATCGTACTATTAAATCGGTGATTGACACTAGAACTACCGACGATTACAGTGTACTTATTTGCATGGAACAAATCAAATTGAAAATTACGTGAAAAAATGTCGAATACATAGAAAACAAATCTTTATTTATACCTTCATCATAAATGAAAATCATAGTAAATTTTTAGAAGCTTTATTACAGTGAATTCATAAAGTTGCTTTGAATAATCATCAATCCGTCATTTTGACTGATCTGGTAGTTCTAATGTTAGCTTAAAAAGAATGACATGAAAAAATACCGAATACGAACAAAACAAATCCTTATTTATACCTTCTGCAAAAGATCGTAGTAAATTTTGGAAGCTTGATAAAGTGAATTCATAAAGTTGTTATGAATAATCATCAATTCGTCATTTTGACTGCTCTGATACTTCTAGCGTTAAACGATTATTAGTAGACTGTGGATTCTTACATATTTATGAGAAATTGAAAAAATTATGCAAAACATACAAGGTAATTTAAATATTATAGCATTCGAAGGACGAAACGGATATCGATTTACAATTAAATATCCATTCATTTAGTAATGATTATAAAAACAAATTTCTATAAGAATCCACGGTCTAATTATTAGTTTTACTTTTTACAAAAATTAATCCTATTTTCAATTGGATTATATTTACTCGATGTTGCACGAGCAATTTAGCAACACCACAAGACGTGTTGTTCGCAGAAAAGTTTCTCATTAAAGGATACCCTTCGTAAACCGAAGCATTTTCGAAATAATTAGTTGGAAACAATTACTTATTGTTCGAAGCACGATTGTGTGCGTTATCAGAACGATAACACACACACGATTGCTGTATTAAATTTCAATATAGTATAACAATAATAAAGTTATTGTCCACTTGTATAATTTCTGCGAGCAGTATAACAACGCGACACGATGCGAATGCGATTCAGAAATTATACAAATAATCCCAACGCGTAGCACTATCCTGTTTATCGATATATTATTTAATCAATATCTACAAATTATTTACATCATTTAATATTCACTTAGTATATTAATTTGTATATCGTAATTTCACAATGCAACGTTATTACACGTTCTTATATTTGCATATCGTTGAGTAATATTGTAAATCGAGTGACTCGATGTTTCTTTCAATATATTCATATTTTTGGTGCCACCTCGGTGAGTAATAAAAATAACTACCCGATGCACCGGTCACAGGTGATGCTCGCATTAGTTACGTAGATTAAAAGTGATGTTGAGCAACAGAAAGCAATAAGTTGTCTTGCGTAGAATGAGCCTGAGGACATAATTGACTGATAGCTCGTATGTAGTTTAATACAGAACGAAAATGCTGTAGTGCAACCGTCGCGTCTTCGTTGCACCACTTATAACACGTATCAATGAAACATATCTGAAGATCAAACATAAATTATTTTCAACCTAACCCAATTTCCTTTTATTGAGCGATAGCTTCACTTTTTAGCTGCTTACAGTGTAAACTTTCATCTTTGGTGTGAATTTAATTGTAGTTTGCGTTTCTTCGATAAAAGAGCAATGGAGATGCGACGGAAAGGAGATATCCATGATTAATACTAGGTTTACGGGACCCCTTGATTTGAAGGGTATTGGATTTCATGAGCAAAATTTGCAAAAACAATTGCTATTATTCCTAGCAATTTTTGCTACCTTTTATTGATGGAACAATACAAATATACCCAAATTTATTTTCCTCTCAGTTCTACAATTTAAAATTCTTTTTCATGTATACCTACTCCTTAGTATATAAATATTAGAAATAGAATCTAGTGTTAACACTAGGTTTATGGGACCCCTCAATTTGATGGGTTTCGAAATTCGTGAACAAAATTTGCAAAAATAATTACTATTATTTCTAGCAATTTTTGCTATCTTTTATCAATGGAGCGATACAAATATACCCAAATCTGTTTCCATCTCAATTCTGCAACTTCAAATTCTGCTCGATGTATACCTTATTCCTTAGTATGTGTGTATTGGAAATAGATATACAAGAAATGTCCGTAAATCTAGTGTTAATGCAATGCGTGCACGTGCCGCCGAAGGAATTTCGAAAACCTCTATACACTCCAAATCCCTAATGAGAGATTAAACATCGATACCACGTATACGTTAACGGCGTGTTCGCCCGGGAAGAGATGTGATCAATTTCCCGGCGACATGATGCAGTCGTGCATCACTAAAAAATACAAGCTCACGCTTCGACTCGTTCGAGTGATGTGCACCGACCACGCCATTCCGTTACACACATATACGCTTTATGTTACGACACGATTCCATATAAGCGTTGGCACTCGAGAGTTGGATTTTAACAGTATAACTACCGACGATTAGGATATACTTATTTGTGACGAAAAAATGAAATTGAAAATTATATTAACCCTTTGAACTTGAGAGGTAATTGTTAGTCATCTAATGAATGATACTAACTTCAAACATTTTTAAATGCAAAATATTTAGTAAGATTCGCTTGTATTAAACGCCATTTAGTTTGATTAAGTGATATACCAAAATTTACATATTTGACTGTTTAACATTTGAGTTTGACTAATGAACAGACTAGCTAAAGTCTGAAAATTTACGAAACTATCATTTGGTGACCAATACCGTCTTCCAGACGTCAAAGTCCAATTATATTTCAAAGGGTTAAACCGTACAATCGAGCTATGGTGATTATGAGAATGATCCAAGTGAAAGATATCTTCTAAAATTTATGTTTTTACATTTTATAATTTAGGTCATTTCTATTGGAATGAATTAATAGAACAACTTTTCTTTAATGTTTCACTTAGATCACTTTCATAATCACCGACACAATTAAGCATGTAGTACACTGTGTGAGTACCAGTTTCTTTTAAAAGCAACTTAAAAATTCTCTATCTTATTATTATTTTTAAACCTTTATTATTATTGTCGCAAATAATAGTATGACAAAGCTCGATACATTTATTCGAATTCTGTTCCCGGGGAAACTCTCGAATGCCATCGCTTCGAGTGCACGATATATGCAAGATTATCGATTAACGTCGCGTGATCGCACGTTTCGTTGCTTAAAGCGTAGGTGATACACTTGAACATCACTTTGGAACAACGGAATTCCGAAAGCAATAACGTTTGTATATTCGTTTTTTAAGCGTCCTATTGATTTATCGAATACAGCGTGGAAACCAAGTAGATCACCAATGTCGCACCGGCTACAGGTGTCCATGATCGTATTAACACTATGCGTACACTTTTGTAACAACTGTAACGCAACGTAAGAACCAAAGAGATCGGTCTCGTTATTCGTTAGGATCAATTATTGTAACGATGTAAGTACGATTTAAATTAAATTAACTGTTTACACGAAAACACTACTTTCTTGGTCCTTATTTCAACGCTATCGATAAAGTCGTGTATAAAACAGAGTAAGCTTGAAGTATTACAGAATAATGTGATCGTCGCTTACATTCTACAGGGTGTCTCGTTTGAAACAGAGTCACCTGGTCCAACCTTTTCAGTTGCAACGAGACCAAAAATGCTTCATGCTTAACACTTAACCGACAGAATGGGGAGATCTTTCATTTTGTCCTCAACAGAGCGCTGCCATTGATTCTGTTTGCTTTTGTTATTAGTTAATCTTGAACTAGTACTGTTGATAAATTTTCCAAAATACAATTTTTAATAAATTCAACATCAGCTTAGGACCAACTAATAACAAAAGTAGATAGAATTAATTGCACTGCTTTGTCAACGAAAAAATGTGAGATCTCCCCGTTCGGTCGACCAACCGAATGAAGAAATTTTTCCTCGACAAAGTTGCCATTGATTCTATTTGCTTTGGTTATTAGTTAATCTTGAACTAGTACTGTTGATAAATTTTCCACAATAAAATTTTTAATAAATTCAACATCAGCTTAGAACCAACTAAGAACAAAAGTAGTAGAATTAATGGCACTGTTTTGTCAACGAAAAAATGGGAGATCTTCCCATTCTCTTGGCTAAGTGTTAATTTAAACGATTCCAACAGTGGTTGTACTTGTTAAAAAAAATATTTCTATATGAAAAATTATTTTATCGAAGCTTTCACCTAAATATAGAAAATAATTAGACGGTCTGTTATTCAAACGAGATATCCTGTGCATACATCAAAGTATTATTGTTTCGCAAAATCTTGCAGAAAAGTATTTTGCACGTTTACCAAGCAGAAAGAACAAAGTTGAACCTTGAATTCTTCTTCTTTTTGTACGCTAATAGTACATAAAGCGTAAGTTGAATTGCAAGAAGCGTGTACGCTTAAGCGATCTACAGGGATGTTCAATTTGCATTGAATAAAATGATGATTGTACCGTGGCTACAAGGGAACGATAGCGAGGCGAACGAAAAACTTCGAAACAAGAAACGAAAATGTACGACGAGCATTGAAAATCGAGGAACGAACACGAGCAGACGCTTGCAGCGAGATGTAACACGCTCGCGAATCGATGTCTCACACGAACGTTCCATTCGTTTCGCGTGGCACTCTGTCTTGAACACGTTGGACCTGGTTTCAAGTGTAAAAAGAATGCACAACTACGTGAAACCTTGTTTCCCAAGCGCGAAGGAAACTCCGCGAAATTTTACGTCACTCCTCCGAAATGAGATTCTAAAGTGTCTCTAGTTGAAACGCGAGTGCAGGAAAGTTGACGGAACAATTTTTCATCGGTCCTCGGAACCGTGTTACAGACGAAAAAAAAATGAAATTCGACATAAATTACACAGAACGTCTAAATTAATTGAAACTAATTCGGCAAAAAATGTTTGTTTTGCCATTTGCAGCAACATAGTCAAATTTGTGGATCGCATATTAAAAATATTTGATTGTCGCAATGTTCAATTCGAATTTTTGGATTAATAAGTGCAAAGCTTATATAGGAAAATGAAATTCGACATGAATTACAGAGAACGTCTAAATTAATTGAAATTGATTCGAAAGAAAATGTTTGTTTTGCCATTTGCAGCAACATAGTCAAATTTGTGGATCGCATATTAAAAATAATTGATTGTCGCAACTCTCAATTCGAATTTTTGGATTAATAAGTGCAAAGCTTATTTAGGAAAATGAAATTCGACATAAATTACACAGAACGTCTAAATTAATTGAAATTGATTCGAAAGAAAATGTTTGTTTTGCCATTTGCAGCAACATAGTCAAATTTGTGGATCGCATATTAAAAATAATTGATTGTCGCAACTCTCAATTCGAATTTTTGGATTAATAAGTGCAAAGCTTATTTAGGAAAATGAAATTCGACATAAATTACACAGAACGTCTAAATTAATTGAAATTGATTCGAAAGAAAATGTTTGTTTTGATGTTTGCTGAAACATAGTCAAATTTGTGGATTGCATATTAAAAATATTTGATTGTCGCAACGTTCAATTCGAATTTTTGGATTAATAAGTGCAAAGCTTATTTAGGAAAATGAAATTCGACATGAATTACAGAGAACGTCTAAATTAATTGAAATTGATTCGAAAGAAAATGTTTGTTTTGCCATTTGCAGCAACATAGTCAAATTTGTGGATCGCATATTAAAAATAATTGATTGTCGCAACTCTCAATTCGAGTTTCAGATCTATAAGTACAAAGTTTATTTATTTCAGAAATTTTACCGCAATCGTAACATTTTCTGTAATTTTAAGGAATGTAATTTTGAACATACATCTAACCGTCGTAGAATAATTCGTTTGATACAAGAATAAATGGTATTTCAACTGACGTTTTCTGCCATCGATAGCGTGAAACGTTAAGTTTAGCACAAAAACTGTATCTATTGTTCCTGTAGTGCAGAACAATTTCGATGTTTACCCACAAAACGTAAAGTATGGATATCATGCTTTATTGTTTTCACTACTTGGAAAAAAGCTTCTCTGCTGCAAGTTTCACCGCGTCTGTCAGAAAATATCTCCTTTTTGGTTCTGAATTTAAAAAACAAAAAACCAACTGCAGAAAGCTTGAAAAAAATGGGTTGCCATAGGAAGCTTTGAGCTGACAACATATTTTATTCAGCGATTTTTCGTTCGAAAATTATTGGAATAGGACAATTTTTATGATTTCCCTTAAAAACAAAATGTGTCTTGCATATGTTTGTTGACTATTAAATGTTACGATTACTGTATTAACCCTTTGAACTCCGCGTCATCTTTTTTATATATCTTGGTAACCGTACCATATTTTGATTTGATATTTTGTGCCATTTTGGCAGTAAACTTCACAGAAACATGCATTTCTGAAAAGGTTGTGCGCTGAGATAAATTGATTCCCCGGAATCATTAATAAATTCTAATGTCCCTTGAAAGGGGACAACGGTGTGCAAAGGGTTAGAATACAATTTTCTTAATTTATAAAAGAAGTTAAGACGTTAGAAAAGACGTTAAAATAAAAAAAGGTAACTTTCCTATGCGATTTCACGGGAAACGAAGGTTTCAAATTAGATTCTGTTAAACGTTGCCGTGCCAAGTAATTCACGATAACGGTGAAAAATTAATTTCCAGCAACTGATCCTCGGCAACATTCCAAATGTGTCACCATATTACATTTTGGCTGCACAGAGAACGTGTCGCGCTGCTCGATTCGCTTTCTGCGAACATTTATAAAGCAACGAGATCCTTGAACCAACGAGAAACGTATCTTTAATTATCATGTTCGTTTCTTGTTTAACGTTATCACAGTTATCGCCACGTTATCGCTTGAGCTTCAAAATAATTAAAAAAAAATTAACCAACAATAATGTATACAAATTTCTATTATACACTTTAAATTATTATCGGGCATAGAAACAAGTAATACTGAAATTTTCATCGAAAAATAGAAATTACGATCGATAACAATTATAACGATTTAATTTCTACAATTATCTCTGCTTCGATTACAAAAACTGCAAGATTCGCGAAAATTAGGAGACCGTTTATGCGTTCGAATTTTGCTCTATCATCTTTTCTGAGACGATCGAATAAATTTTTCGTCGCAAAGATTCGCAGCGTTTGTTTGCAGCGCGAAAATATGAACACCTCGCATAAGCTTCCGCGCTAAATCGAGCGACCCTAACGCAAGCTGCGCGAACGTTGAGCGTAAATAAATTATAGTTAAAAACGGATGATCCAATGAGGAAACGCGAGTGAGACACTCCCGAGACGATTACCAACGATTCGATGATTAGTTTTAATCCCTTTTGTACGTTTATATGCAGTTAAATGACGTGTACATAATTATCTAAATCAGTGTTGTGAGATTAATCCGATTGTAATACCTACACACCGAACCCCGTTAGAGGAAGGTATGTGCTTCGTATTGTTATTCTTGAAATTTCGTGAGGCGACGATTAAACGATCCTTCCGAGACACCGTTGGTATTCTTAATGTCGTCGATTTGCGACGAGCCCAATTTCCGTTGTTCTCGTTAACCAATTTTCAATTCAAAAATTTTTATTTGCAAACACTTAATGATGCAAAGGATATATACAACGACGTTGCATTGCACTATGTGTTTCGTACTTGTATCTATCAGTTCAGTGTAGCTCCTATCTGAACACTATTCCTACCACGACCGGTCAAATGACCGTTTTTAAAATTTGGATTAGAATTTCATATACACAACATAATTGAATCGCCTTTAAATTTTAGACTTTTCCTCAAATATACGTATAATACATTTTTCAATGTTCACTTCTTTTTTCATTGTACGTGAAATAATTTAATTAACGATCAAATAGTTGGTGTTTCGTTTTTAAAATAACTGTTAAAAATGAAGTGCCGATATACAGTTGCAGCCTAATAATTATTTATGCACCATGAAACAGAATATTATACATTTCCTAGTGCAACACTTTTTGCCTATAAAAACGAACGTGAAAGAAAAAGTTGCAGAAGCTGCAGAGGATGTTAAATTATATTTCAGCAGATTTAATCAGAACTGGTAATGTCTAATTCGTTTCGGTATTAAAAAAGGTTTAACAAATAAAGATACAAACATAGATACAGATGTATCGTGTAGAAAAAAATTAAGAAATTGTGTTTAATCTCAAACCGACGACATTACGGATGTATTTTTATTATTACCCGATCACATCAACATTCCATTATATATCCATCAAGTTATTTTGCTAATGTATAAAATAAAAAAATAAAGTATTAATATTACTTAACTAAAATTCTTAGATGTTGGAATCATTTAGAAATTACATTTTTTTATAGATGCAAAAGCACTGTTTACATTTTTGTTTAATATATCTATTTTTCCCAATATAAAGGATTCATAAAATGATTATACATAAGACCTACGTATCTTTTCCAAAACGTAGTTTCAAAAAGATTACTTCTAAGTCACAGAAGTAATGTCAGAATACCTCCGTGAAAAATATCCGGTACAAACGTTCCTAAAGAAAATCATGAAACATGAACGTTCTTCTACTCTCGTGAAGTCGTATTATATCGTGTTGATACTGCATCAAATTCGATTGAACGAATATTTCGCTGATTTGCGCGTGCGTGCGAAATTTAAATAATAAGATATATAGATGAGCATGCGTTTAGGTTGCACTTCTACTTATTTCCAGACTTCCACCAAAAGATGGCGCAAACCACAAATTCGTTAATGCTTCGTTTTCATTGATGCTTTAGACAATGTATGTATGTACCAGGCATGAAAAATTGAAACAAATACATTGACAATTATTTTATATAATAAGAATGTAACTTTTTCAGTATTAAAAAATAATATACAATGTAATGATACACGCTTCAAATTATTTAATAAGCACGAGCTTAGTTCTTCATGAGAATGTAATTGAGGACTAAATTTACCCACAATGCATAAGATACTTGGCGGTGAACAATTCAAACAGTTGGAACAGTTAACCTAAAACGTGTTGGTTTAATGTTTTAAAGAAATGTCAAACATGAATGGAATATCAGCGGTGCACGTTAAAAAATTAAGTAAATATAAATAACTTAGGTATTTAAAATAAAACAGACAGAACACAATAAATTTGAATAAATTTTTTCAGGTCATAATATCGAAGAAATACGGGTACGAGCTTTAGATAATATTATTTCAAAATATGATCTCGGTTTTAGTTGTGATTGCGACGCGTTGAAAAAGGAATTAATAACAAAATTATTTAATTGGTTTTCATTTGAAGTCTTTTCGCAAACAAAAAGAGTTTTAGATTTATTATTACAATTGTTGAAGGTAATTATTCTAAACATGCGCTTAATCACTTTTCAAAATTTTATTTAAAAATATACCTTACATATTGTTACTGTTATGTATTTTGTAAGACAGGTGATAAAAGTTATTTAAACGCATTTGGTAAATTAAGATTTCAAAATGAACTTCATGAATTAAGAAGAAAGTTAAATTCTGAATGGCATGAAAAATTAAATGAAATTGAAGAAGTTATTATTAATTCAGATAAATTACAAACAGTACTGTCAAACTCAGAAGTTATAAAGGTTTGTATTACATTATAATCATAATAATGTTCATAAAGTTGTGAGTGCAAAATAATTTGTGATATTTCTTTACAAGAATCCTAGCTCTCCAACAATGGGATTTATAGATTATGATAGACATAAAACTCGTGTAAAAGATTATGAACATAATGGAGTTAATGAAACACACAGAATAGGAGATCATAATTTATCTGAAAATATGCATAATATTCCTCCTGCTTTGAATAAGTAAATATTGCCAATATTTTTTCTGTAATGTATTAGTTAAATTATTCAAAATGCATATAAATACAAATTTATTATTTACATATAGTATAACTTTTTATATATAAAATTTGTTATATTATCTAGTACATATGAATTGCAGTACAATTCCTTTTGATTTAACTTTGGAATGTGGAGATGGAACCCCAATATCTAAAGCTACAGAAGGTGGTATTAAATGGTTAGTCATGCCATGGCAACCATTGGTCACCTCAGATAGAGGTGTTTTAGCAGCAGTTGAAGAAGCTTTAAATAATAATTTAGATACAAATCTTATACTACATACATGTCAGTTTATAACAAATGTCATGATGCAAGATTTTCCTGCAGAAGTTTTCCTTCAGAGACCAGCAATAATTTCTGTACTTAAATTTGTTATTTATCATGTATTTGAATACATAATTACTGATAATTAATAATATGAAATTAAATTTCAGATATTGCATAGTCTTCTAGAGTCTAGTGCAAATACATCTAATCCTAATCTTAGAATTATAATACCAATGATATTAAAAACACTTCACAAATTAACACGATCTTTGAGATTACGAATTTATTACTACTGTGAACCATGTATAGCAAATAAAAAACAAAAAGTAAATAGCTATAGTTTAAACTAAGCAGTTAAATTACTCAAATATATTAGTACAAATTAATGCAGATTATGTTTTTTAGTTATTAGCAGGAAAATTAAATAATAATGTTTATTCTTCTTCTGAAGCAAGAGACAGTCCTGATGAAGGATTTCCAGAAGCTAATTATCAAGCATATCAGTCCACTGTGGGTATTCATTAAAAATTTCATATACAAAATTTTCAGTTACTGACATTATTTATTTTATACAGGGTACAAGCGAAAGAAGTCAAAGCATGTCTGATAACATAGATGATTCTGTTTTACAACTACAACAAATGCTTATACCAACTTTTTGTATTGATACATTAAAATATGTTATATCTCTGTTAAGTCTTCCCATTGATTCAATATTTCCATTAAGAAATATCAAACATGTAACAGAGTTGGTGTATGAACTTGTGCAGTTACTTATTATTAGCATAATGCCAAATATTTGGTTGTGTAATGATGATATTGCAATAAAAGTGATTGAAGATATGAAGATATTATTTAGCATCTTAGGAGATGTCATAGAATATTTTGGGAATTATAGCACAATAGATCATTTCAGGATTACGTATCTCCATCTTATAACTATTACAATGAAACTTTTAAGCAATGTTGTACCTTTGGAAATATCAGATATTGTCTTTCCTAAATCACTTAAAACATCAATATGTTTCACTATAATGGATGCTCCTATTTATTTGCTATATCCGAAGTTGCATTCTATATTACAAGAATATGGTCGGGTATGTAATTACAATATGTAAATACGTGCCTTAGCTAATCTCAATTGTAACCTTTTATTAATATCATCATAATATGAATTTATAATAATTTCTTTCTTTTTTTATAGCAATTTAAAGGTGATGATGAAATCGCGTACATCAAACTATTTGACGAAACTAGGGTGATAACAAAATCAATGCGAGCAGCTATATCTTTAATTAAAAAAACTTCTGATTTATCCCATTCTGAAGTTTTGAATAACTTATATGCTTCAAAATTAAGTTTATCTTATCACAAGAATTTCAATGTTATAAAAAAAGCTATTAAATTTTTACAAGATATAAACAGGTACATACGCGCCTAAAAATTATAAAAACATAAAAAATCACTTATTAAAAGAACATGAGTATTATAATGTAATTAGTTTTACATTTTAGGTATTCTTTAAGTAACGAAGATCGTACATTAGCTACAAAATTAATATTGAGTTTATTAGCAAATGCGGATACTGATATACAGTATACTACATATCTCGAATGTCACACCTTAGTTCGAAATATTCTAGGTGTAGAATATAACAGAGAAAAATCATCATGGGAAAATTTATCATTTTTATTTGAATCGTCTATTTTAACTGAAATAATATCTTATGGTGTAACACATGAAGACAAAAGGGTAAAATAAAATCTTCTACACAAATTTAAGTGCAATAATACATGATGTATAAAGTATTATGTGTATCCGTGTATTAGATCAAGGAAATGTCTGAAGAAATATTAGTTTATATACTAAAGGGAAGAATACAAATGGGAGAAAATGGTTGGTTAAAGTCATTAGAAGCCATGGTAATAGTGTTGCCTCTTTTACAGTGCCATGCTCATCCATCTACAACTTTAGGTCAATGTGTGACAAAAATCTTTGATCCTGATATTTCTACTAAAATACAATTACCATATATTGAGGTAAAACGCATTTTATTACCGAAAAAGTATATCTTTTGTGCAAGTTTTTAAATACTGTAATCAAGCACGTGTTTATTTAAAAGGTCTTGAAAGGTAACTTAAGATTTCTATTCTCATCTGATGGAGATATTAGAGAAGAAGCTGTTTGTCGACTGATTTGGCTCCTTGAAAAAGAAAAGGATTCGTCTCAAAAATTACCACGGTTATCATCTTTACACGGCTTACCTCTTAACTCGATTTTCATACTTGATCGTCAATCGTTTTTTAAAAAATCCGAAGGCAACTATCAGGTTACATATTTTGCATACTCACATTTAAAAATCGTATCATTATAAATTCAATATTCAATAATAAAAATTCATTATTATCATTCAATATATTCAATATATAAAAATTATATGTGCAGGATGATATTACATGAAATATTTACCTTCACAGAGAAGTAATTTATTATCCGTACTTGAGATGTTGAACGAACCAAATGTCGATCAAAAAATACGAAAATCAGCATTAGTGCAAATTAGTGTCATGCTTTCAGATCCTTCTTTACATAAATTATTTATTACTGAAAATGGATTACCTCTAATCCTAAATATATTTAATAGTGCTTTAGTAAGTTCTATCATGTATTAATGAAAAACATAATATTTAGGTATCATAGATCATCAAATAATACTTGTTCTTTATAAATGGTATTAATTTTTAGGTTGAAAAAGAGTATATCAATTATCCAGATTCTGTAATTCCTATAATTACTATACTAAAACTTCTAGCATCTACTGAGTGTTCCGTGCGACAAGATCTGTCCACTCGGATTAATGTTTTTTTAAATATAATTAGAAGTAGATACAAAAAAATAATCATTTTATAAATACAAAAATATTAATATTTGTTATTATACAAACAATATTTTTTAGGTGTTTTTTTATTTCCAAACAATGAATCTATTAAAACCGATGGTTCACAACTATTATGCTTATTACTGTATAACGAATACATCATGAGACTAAGCGAAAAATATGCAGAGAATCAATTAAATATTTCTCTACCTTATATTATTGTATCTAAAATGAAACTACCGTTTCTTTGTAAATCGCATTGGAAAATAAGTATGCATAGACGATCAGATCTGTTTGGTAAATAAGTTTTATTAAATATACCAAATACGATAATAATTACGAAATATATATAATTATATATAAAGTATATTGGATTTATTTGTGTTTGTTTTTTCAGTTCAACATAACACTAATCCAGTTGTATCAACGTTCGTTAAACAGTATTGGATATGGGAATGGCACGATGGTATAAACGTACTTTGGAAAAATTGGAGTGATCTCCATGATATCAATATATCAGAAAAACTAAAAATTCAAGAAAACGAATTTTCAGTTTTGCGTTTTAGTTTTCCTTATTATTATTGTCAACAGCAATTATATAATATACAGAATTCAATTACTCACGACTCCGTTTCATGTGCGCTTGACTATCTTACAATGTAAATATTGTTTGTACAGATTTAATAATTATTTTTATTTCTATGTTTATACGAATCACAATTTATGCTCTAATGATATTTTTGGAATTTTTTCAGGTATCTAAAATTTTATAAAATACAGCAATGTAAAGAAATAAAAAATATGAGTTTATTACCTTGGGAACAAACATTTGAACGATTTTTACTCTCACAGCCTGCGAGTAAAGAGGATTCTGATTTGTTTGTTGAAGTTTTAAATTTTCTACAACTCTATATTAACATCACTCAAAATGGTAAAATTCAAATGATTAATAGAGTTCGTGGGTTATTTAAAACAATTATAACAGTTTTATTTTTATTTTTTTTTTACATACATTAGAAAACCACAATTGGACCAATAAAATAATGAAGAATATAACTAAATCATTAGCAGAGTTATTAAAGAACTCGGAGTTAGATAATCAAAATGTATATCAATCTATATTGAAATTAGCACGTACGTGTGCAGCAATCGAGAAAAATAAAACATCTGCTATGGATGAACAAGAAATTTGGCTTCACTTTATTGAACTAATTATCTCTACTTTATGTTTAGGAGACCAACAACATTTTTATAATTTAGGTGAGTGTTTTTTAGATCCCTACTACATTATATAATATTTTCATCTAAATTAAAATAAATTATGATGTCGTTTCAGCTTATCTTGATTGGTTATTAACATGCTTAACGTATTTAATTGAAAAATGCCATTGGATGAATCATAAAAATTTATTGATATCATTAGGAAATACATTGATTGAATTAATTATATCTTTTCATGGAGCTGGGACTGTTAGTTTTATGGGTTTATCTATAACTAGAAATTCTATTATATGTCTTAATCATGTGTTATATCAAATGCAAATGAACTGTAATAAAAATGTAAAGTACACCAAATACTTATGTCAGTAATAATGTGATCAATCTAACATATAATTGATGATATACATCCAATCTATTTTTTTAGACTTTTGTACAATTTTGGTATGAAGAAGGTCGTATGTTAAATTGGTTACCAATGTTGTGGGAAAATCGAGATCCTTTAGTTCGTGCATCCGCTTTGCAATTATTAGCGGGCCTAATGAGCAATTTACATACAGCTTCTCAATTATTAAATTCTATAACACTGGCACCCAGTGAATTATGTCAAACGTTGCTTCAATATATTGCCAGTAGGGAAGAATCATGCATTGTAAGAGAACAGGCATGCTGTGCATTTAGCAGTTTAGTAAAGAATTGCAATTCTATCGTTTTTCAGTATGTAAGTAAACATTAAGTTCTATTTATTGCGATTAAAAAAAAATGTAAAATTCGCAATCATTCCCTACTTTGAACCAGATATGAAGTGCAATATTTACTTGTTTATTATAATACAATACCCATTTATTTAGGTGGATTCTTTGAAAGCTAATGCTATTTTAATATACATAGAACAGAACAACACTTACTACGAAATTAGTGTTTTATGCTCTAATGTATATATGTTTATTTCCTTGGACTGTGATCATATGGATCATCAGGAACAAGAAACTGGGAAAACCCTATCTGTTCACAGCTTACAGTCGAGTTGTACATCGTTGGTACCACGTACAATTTCGTATCTGTATAATTGTCAAGATGAATTTCAGCCTTGTATGTATATGTTTTAATTTAAATTTTATTTTTATCATCAAACATTACGAACGTACATATTAATTGGCTGTGTGTAGTTTCCGCGAGGGGATCAACAACCGATGTGGATAATTGTTTGGAATTGATAGCAACACCGTCATTGATAACGGCTACTTGTAGATTGTTAAATAATTTAATATTTGTAGGAAAACAAGAAGTTGTTCATCAAATTTATGAACATTCTATTGATAAATATTTATTTGGGTAATTAAAAATAGATAACATAAGTATCTTTATGTCTTTCAAAATTTAATTGCTTTTTATGATTTCCCGTCTTAATTCCTCAGATGCATCAATGAAATTCCGAGGGATATTAAAAGTAAAAAGAACTTAACGCATTATTGCGACATATTAGAGATGTACATTAATATTTGCACAGTTTTAACAAACTGTGTCATACATAGCAATGAATACAATCTTGTTGCTAACTTTTCTCCAGACACCCTGTACATATTATTTTGTTTTTTAAACAGCGATTTATATCGTAAGTTAACAAGCACATGGTATACCAGTTTTTGTAACAAATTTTATATAAATCATAATTTAATGTTTGTGCAGGTAATGATACATCGCAACTGATCTCTTTGAAAAATAAACTCTGGACAGAGATTTTTAACTTTGTAGGCATACTCTCTTTGACGGAGAATCAACATTTTGAACCAATACAAACAGCTCTCGGCTTGTGCGGCCCAGAAATTGTATTTTCATCTGTATGTATTGCAACGAAAGATTCTAGTCCAGAGCTTCGTAACAGTGCTATAAGTTGTCTTGCGTTCTTACTCTCGCAAGAAATTCAAAAAGATTTCTTAGGAAAAAGCAGCATCTCGTTGCAGGCAGTAATAGATACTACCTTGGTGCATTCAAGCGAGAACAAGAATAATTTAAGAGAGATTATATCCGATGTCAATAAACTCTCTCTGCAGAGCGCTAATTTACATTCCAGAAAATTAATTGAAAATAAATGTTCTCCCGCGATTTGTGAGAGGGTGGCAAATTGCGAAGTGAAAAGAAATGAAGTTACTATAAGCGAAGAACTTTGCAGTATTTTATTGCACTTGTTTATAGCGTATAATTACAACAAATCTAAGAGAAATAAGAAATTTAACGAGGACAAGGATTTAATCACAAGCGCACTTACGAATTTATTGTGCGTGTCAAGTATAGCGAAAAATGTTGCGTTGAAAGAAAATTTGCCCCAAACGATTTTAATGATACTGAAAGAATTCTATGTCAAATTAAATCTGCAACCTTTTGAACTTTTCAAAAATCAGATGGATCGTGAGAAAAAGGTATATGACGAAACTATTTAAATTTACATTTTGTTTAAGATAGTCTATCTGCAGTAATGTCTTTAAACGACGGGTTTTCCAATATTATCATTATAGAAAGAATATGCAAATATTATTCATACACGTGATACAGAATTCCCCATGTCGTCTTTACCAATTGCAATAAAAAATTTTCCTCGTTTTCTCTTTTATACAGATACATCCGCTGCTACGTGACATAAACGTTATTTTTATATTGCTAATGAATTTCATGTACGACAGTTCAGAAGTTAAAGAGGTATTAACAAAAGCAGGACTAGCAGATGTGGTACACAAATTGTGGGCTTGGATCGCGTTAAGTAAAACAGTTGCAACTACTGCTCTAAAATTATTAGCAACTTACACTACAAAGTGTCCTACAGGTATCGTTAAAATTTGAATATGCGTTTGCTGATGAACATTAAACTAATGAAACTAATTATTCAAATGCAACAATTTAATATTGCAGCAGCACAGTCCTTGACCTTAACAACTATCTTACCAGGAACAGGACTTAGAAGAACTCCTAATACACTCGCTTTAATACATGTTATTATTCAATTAGTTTGTAAAGAAATAGATAAGGCTGGACAATTTTTTGATAATCATAAGTTACATTTTGCATTTCATATTCTGCGAAATGCAATACATGTTCACGAGTGTAGAGTATCGATTTCAAAGGTAAGTTTATATTTTTTCAACGTGTACACGTCCAAAGCAACATTTATTTACTAAAACAAATCTCGTAGAGTAATCTTCTACAATTTTTTACAAAAATACATCCAGTCGCTACAAAAAGGGTGAAGCCGTGGCCACTTGTCGAGTTATACTGTTTGGAATTCTTAATAGACTTTACTTATTACGAAGAGGGTCAATTATGTGTACCAAAGGTAAAGGAGAATAGAATAATACGTAATTGTGTTCATTATTAAACCTGAACATCTAAAAAGTATTTCAGTTCTTTCGATATAAGTTACTAATTAATCATTAATTGTTCCACCGAATTATTAATAACCGATACATTTTTCCAGGCTGTCGATGGTTTAGACGTTTTACTACAATTATCAAAATATTCTTCATCGTCTAATAGAATTCTTGCAATTTCTATATTGCGCAACCTCGTGTTTAATATGACCAACCGGCCACGATTACTTAGTTCAGGTAAGTTAACGATCGCTTTAACGTTAATCATATTTAAGTGATTTTAATACAGCAATGATGTTTCAGTGGAGTTCATTAATGTGCTACACGATATATTTAAAAATGGTTCTTTGGATGAAATTAAAATAGCAGGTTCTATGTTGTGGTCCTTGGTGACCAACAGCCAGAAAGGAAAATTAATCGCGCGAAGCGCTGGTTTTCCACAGAGTATACAAGAAGCTTTAGGTAAACTAACGTTATTAAATATAGATGACAAAAAAAAGGAAGAAGACTTAGTTAAAATGTTACAATACGTGTTAAGAATTCTTAGCCCAGTAGATAGTAAAAATGATTGTAATTAGCGATCAAGTCAAAATAATAAGAGATAATGAATTGTACATAGAAATTGAATTTTACAGTAGGTGAGTAATATTTACTAACAAATTTTGTAGCATTTTTTATTAAATTTTGATATTGACTTATACAATTTTTATAGCATAATGTTATAATAACATATATGCTCCCATTATAAATATATATTTATAGATATATTTTTATAAATCTCGAATAGAACGTTTGATAAGGGAAAGCATTTAGCAAATAATATATATTGTATAATAATTATATGATTTACTGAAATGAGACACTATTTAAGTATCAATATTTTAATATATATTCTTAACTTTTATTAAATTAATAGTCTTACGTTTTTATTTTATCTTTTAATGTTTTCTCGACAAATACATGTTAACAGTAACACGGATGTATGCATCTGAACTAAATCGTACATTAATTAATATGACATTGTGTAAATGGAGTTGTTTCATTTCGCTAACGATATCTGTTTCTCAAGTTTCATTTGCACGCGTTCGAGATAATATAGCTTAATTTCTTTGATGACTGCATCCTGTGTGATCTATTAATTAAATAAAATGTCACTAACTGAATGATGCACAACGATGATTAACTTAGTTAATGATTCAGTATTTGCAGCAATTTGTTTTTAAACACAGAATTACATTGTATCGTATATTCTTAAACACTATATATTATAATTGTTATATTATACAAATTAGTTAGCGAAATCGATATATTTATCGAAAATTTTATATTATTTTTTACTTTAAAAGTGATCACGTTTAAATACAACAATATTGTTTTTCTTATTACTGTTATGTAGGTGTATTCAATTAAAGTTTTAAGATATCCATTGAAGTTCAGCCTTAAAGAAAATTGTATTGAAAGCAAATTAAATTGATCTGTTAATTTAAAAATCAGGAATTTGCAGGATGAGCAGGCATATATTATGTATATTATCGTACAAAAATATCAAACCCGTTCCGCAGCTCGAACATCGACATTCTGTTGTCACACTATCGCAAATCAGTTTTTCTTTTTAACGTTTCTCGTAGTCTCTATTCCAGAGACAACAAATAGGTCTGAAGAAACGAAAGCTAATTTCCGTTCGAATATTTTTGTACAGTCGAAAGATTACTTTAACTATGCCGCATAATTATAAGCAGAAGAGAGGTATAAATATTTTGGTAGTTCCTGTTTATAATTCTATCGCTTATTAATCAATTTTTTCAAATTTTAAACGATCAGGATTAAAGAATCAGGTTCTTGTTTTGCCACAAAAAAAATTAAATGGATTGAATGAAACATGAGATCGAGTTGAATGAAAACAAATTCATAACTTCATAACAAATTAGTAACTTCTTAAAATTTATTATAGAAAACTTTTATGCAAAATTAATGCTTGACCAATAATTCGTAGATTAAAAAAAGATTTCTATTTTCTGTTTCTTTTTTTTTAATTTTACTAAAAAAAATGCAATGTTTTTATTGTTATATATTCTGTTGCTGTTGAACATCGATAATTTATCGTCATATTACATTTTGGGGTGATACAAAGATATTTCTTTACATTTCCAATTATTTTCTACAATTTAACGTAGAAAAGAAAAATGTTCTTCACCATATTTCAAACGCGTTGTGCATCAACGATCAGACAGCTAAAATAGCTTAATAAGGTAATGACATGAGCGAAGTTTTCCTGTTTCACGGATGTAAAAAATTTGAAACGGCAATGACATTTCTTGTTAGCGTTCTATCGAAAGAATCTTAAGCATTCCATTAATTACGAAACTCCGTTCTACTGTTTGAGTAACGCCCCGAACAAATAGGTGTAATGATCCAATAGCGGCGTATAAATTACAGTTTTTTTTTTGCGCGCGCGCTCGCGTACGTGCGTCACTGATCGCAAGGAAAGCAAAAACCAATGAGAAGATGGCACGAAGTAAGAGTTGACCGAACGAACTATCACGACTTTCGTTTCATTCTTCGATGCGAAGCGCACGAAAAAAAAAAAATTGAAATGTTGAAGAATAAAAAATTGTGCCAGTCGCGAACGTCTCCTTTATAGTTTCGTTTCAACACGGAACTGTTGTATTACGTACAGAATAGCTATAAAAGGTGTTTGCGCGTCATTGTATGAAATTTTGGTATTCATTTACGAATCAGTCGAGCCCAAGTACGTCGAAAAAAGGGGTAAATTTAATAAATTACCAATACACATTTTTGAAAAAACTTCGTAAGCGCAGTACAGGCTTGTAATGGCTATAAAAGGTGTTTGCGCGTCACTGTATGAAATTTTGGTATTCATTTACAAGTACGTCGAAAAAGGGGGAAATTTTTATAAATTACCAATACGCATTTTTGAGAAAACTTCGTAAACACAGTACATGCATATAATGGCTATAAAAGGTGTTTGCGCGTCACTGTATGAAATTTTGGTGTTCATTTACAAGTACGTCGAAAAAAGGAGGAAATTTAATAAATTACCAATACGCATTTTTGAGAAAACTTTGTAAACGCAGTACAGGCTTGTAATGGCTATGAAAGGTGTTTGCACGTCACTGTATGAAATTTTGGTATTCCTTTACAAGTACGTCGAAAAAGGGGGAAATTTTTATAAATTACCAATACGCATTTTTGAGAAAACTTCGTAAACACAGTACATGCATATAATGGCTATAAAAGGTGTTTGCGCGTCACTGTATGAAATTTTGGTGTTCATTTACAAGTACGTCGAAAAAAGGAGGAAATTTAATAAATTACCAATACGCATTTTTGAGAAAACTTTGTAAACGCAGTACAGGCTTGTAATGGCTATGAAAGGTGTTTGCACGTCACTGTATGAAATTTTGGTATTCCTTTATGAATCAGTCGAGTCCAAGTACATCGAAAAACAGTGAATTTGATAAATTATCGATACACATTTTTGAGAAAACTTCGCAAATGTCGTAATTATTCAATCACGTTATAGAATAACGATCTTCATCATTGTTGTTATGATTGTGACATATATCACGGTATAGCGTGGCGTTGAATACTAATTAGTTGTAGGATCGCAGTTGAAAATTATTGTCGTACGCTTTAACGTTGGCAAATTGATCGTTAAGACGAGTAGGAATATCTAAAGTAAAGAGCTTATTAATTAACTGGGTAATCTGTTTGTAGAAAGTATTGGAAAATTGATTCTACAGAAGTGTATGAAAATATAAGTTCGAAATATTTTAGAAATAAAATTCCATCGTGTTGTAAACAGCGAACGATCTTATGTCTGACTATCATAAACTTGGTACTTGAAATTCCAAATATACTTAAAGATTCAAAGTAGCGAGCCTGTTGTTTTGAAAATCCTTGTTTTAAATAAATCCATTCGAATAAATATATATTCGTCGCTTAAACAAAAGTCGTCATCGCGAAGAGATTTAAACGTATTGAAGGAAAAGATTAGTTTCAAACACTGTTGAATCTGTTACAACGTGTAAGGTTAATGCTAAAAGTGTTGAAAAATTCCAACGGAATGAAATGTGTAACTGTTCCTTCCCACGAAATCGTAGCATGATAATGCTTCTACGAAGCAATAAATGAATTTCCTTTGAACGTATTATATCTTAACTGCAAACGACGATAAATTCATTAGAAACGTTTTCAAATGATAGAAACAGTTACGTTAAAGAGAAAGACTGATTTTTAAATTGAAATATCATCTACCATTGTTCTTCTTTTTCAAAGAGGTAGAAATGATTATGAACAAGCTGAATTACAATGAAATACCGTCCAAATTTGATATATATATTTTTTAAACTTCGCATGTAGTATCTTTAAATTTATATAAATTGTAATATCTTTTTATTCCCAATGTTTTCAACAATCTTTCTTCTAACACACTACATACTAACTGTATGATAAAGTATGTTAGAATATATTTGTGTAGATATTTTCATTATTTAAAAAAAAGAGACAACTACCAATTTGAAATAGTGACCCAACTGGTACTACAGAAACTACTTCTATCCCATAATGACCTAAAATCTAACTCCCAACACAACTATCATTTCTTTAAACTGATTTTCTGATGTAACTCTTCCAATTTAACCCGTAATCGGTAAGATGGTCATTTCAGCACATATACGGTGTGATTGGGTCCATAAAACCCTACAGAATTGCTTAAATAATAACAAAAAGATGGCATCGTGAGTTACACTTATCACTTCCTTTAGAAACTAATTTAATTGTACCTTTTAATAAAAAATTGAAAAATAGCTCTAAAAATCAAAGTAAGAGATACGTACATACGCAGAGTAGTGCGTATTACCCAAATTATAAAAAAAAAAAAAATTGCTAGGACCTGTAAGAACCCCACTGTACCCCAGTTAAATCCTGGCTTCGAATACCAATCGTTACGCGTCTCAAGTAGCAAATCTTTTATCTGTCGCGTTAAAATCGAAAAGAGACGTACGCGCGTCGTGGTAGTCAGTAAGCGCAGAAAAAAAATCAGAAATCGTTCTCCTGCGAATACTTGATTGGCATTCAACGCGTACGTCGGTTAACTGGTCATCATTCAGTAGCGTGGGTAGACCCCGCGTTATGCACAAGCTGCCCCTCACCCGGGTTCGCCTGCACGGACGCGGAGGAGCGGATTTTAACACTTTAATGGCCGCTCGCACATGTGTGTGATACTGCTGCCGAGGGTAACACATGCTTGCAAATATTTTTTTTTTTGCAACATTTAACCCTTTGCACTCGAGAGGTGATGTGGTCGTCTAATAGTACTAACTTCAAAGATTTTCAAATATTACAGAATATTTATTTAGTTGAGTAATGTACTAAAATTGGCATGCACGACTATTTAATATGTGCGTCTGACTAATAAACAAATTGAATAAAGTCTCAAAATTTGCGAAACTATCATATGGTGACTAACAGTCGCCTCTTGAGCGCAAAGGGTTAAGTTCATATTAGCCGAAGGAATAAAACATCGGTTAGTTAAAATATCAGTGTGCAAAGGGATTGTTGTGTTATATTATCCCTTTGCGCTCTAGAGGTGATCGTTGATAATCAGACGATGGCAATTTTGCAAGTTTCCAGATACAAATAGTCAGGTTTAAGACTTTCAGTAGACTTTATCTGAATTAAACGAGCGTTAAGATAAGTAAATTCTGATTTCTCTAGTTTCATTGTTGTATACTTGGAAATTGTTAAAGTCGCCTTTCGAGTGCAAAGGGTTATTATTGCCGGCCCCTGGCGAAGTTTAACCGCATAGACGTGCGGTCATTAAAGTGTTAATGAAAGGTGGTGCGCGGTCGCGGCGTCCGCGCTCGCTCAGCATTGTGTTTCCAGCGTAGCCGGTCACGTGACCGTCAGATGGATTTGCGTCAATGGTGACCTCCGCGTTCGCGTATCTCGCCGCCGCGCGCCCCGCCCCTCCGCGTACCCCGTGGGTCCTGGCGTGTAGACCCGTGGGACCAGCGCGCGGTACGGCCGCCAGAGATGAGGTAAGAAAGCCTGCCAGGGAACGGCTGTATAATCGGAGGAGAAAAGAAGCGACCGTACCCAATGGCGGACACTGAGGTGGTGGCGTTGGGGGGCGATTGTTTTCCCTGAGGACATTGGGCATTGTTCGATTTAAAATGAACGTTTAGCACTATAACTACCTACGGATAGGGTATACCTCTATGTGATGAAGAAATTAAATTGAAAGTTATATGAGAAAGATACCTAATATTAGGGGGACCGGAAAGTAATGTCGTTTTTGTTACTCCATCTTTAGATATTTTGCTCAAAATCCAATTGATTTTTATTATGATCCGGTATTGAAAATTTGCACACTGAATGGCAAAAGGTTGTTGGTGATGAGGGTAATTACATTGTTGATTAAAAATAAAAACTCGTTAAAAATTTATGTGTTTGAATTTAATGTAAGAAAACGACATTAGTTTTCGGTCCCCCTGATACAAGGAGAAGCAAACCGTGGCGATTACGGTAAAAATTACAGTAACTTTCCAAAAGTTTAGGTATTATAATAAATTTTCTAAGTTTCCATTAAAAATTACGAATTGATTCGGGTTAGGTTCGAATTAGAACCTAATGGGATGAAGAAATCCGACCAGCATTCATTTTAAACCGGACAGTGTAAAATATGTAAATATTACGCGATCTGCTGAAGAACTTGTTAAGTGGACACTTAAGACGCTGTCGCGTGCTCGCTAATGTAAATTTAATTGTTAAAGCTACGGTATCGGATAGGAACGTTAATATATGAGTTACAGAAAAATTTTAAATCGTGCAAAAGAAGTTCCCTGTGACCAAGGGTTCTGGGTCCGCCCCTGGACAGGACAGCCATGAGAAGAGAGGATTTTCAAGAGGATGTTCTCTTATGAGAGGAAAAGGAGCAAGCGATTTCTCCTGAGGTGATTGTCCATTTCCAAGATTTATACCTGAACTTCAAACGATGATATGAATTGTTATAAACATTTTCAGATGAAAAACATAGGTATACTAAAGAGAAGAAAATAGGCATGGAAAGTTGATTCTGGTATTAACGTTGGAATGCAAGAAATTAAGCATACGAGAAAAGAAATGGGAACGGTTAATAACAATAAGATGATAAAAGAGAAAAAATTCGGAGTACATTGAAGAAATTGGAAAGAGAAAAGGATCGAACCAAAAACAAATGGAGAAAATTAATAGCAGTAGGAAGATAAGAAGAGTAATTAAAGCGTAATTAATAACTACTTGATGGCACAGGATTAAAATAAAAGGAATGAAACGCGAAATAATATTACAGAAATTAAACGAGTGAAATGAAATGAAAAGATAGTATGGTAATCAAAAGTAGTGAGATAAAGAGTGGAAGTTACGCAATAATTGAATGATAAACGAAGAGGAGAAAATGTGAGATACGTATGTAAATTGATTATAGTAAAAAGAGCAAGATAAATTTACAGCAACGGAGTATAAATAATCGATGGAAATAGTTCATTAAAGGAAAACAAGCAGAAAAAATAATTTAAAAAAAGAAAGAAGATAGTGGAATGAAGTTTGACGAGAACAATAATGAAAACTTGTTTTAAGGCAAACTTGTAACACACTTAAGCTACTTAAGCCAACAATCAAACAGCGTGCAGTTAGTTCAAATAAAGAGACTTCGCCGTATTTGTTTACCTAAGAACAGCAGCGCAATGTTACATAGGCGTGAAAAGCTGCATACTATCGTGGTTGCAATAGGATCCCTATCACCACCGTTTCTTGCTTCCCGGTTATTTCGATCGCGCGAGCAACGATCCACACACGCGCGACGATGACGCACGAAATTCGTTCACCAACAGTCGACGGGATCCGTGCAAGATGGCCGCAACTCCTACGATTTAGTTGAATTTATCAGGCTCTACCATCTTCCACCTACGTTGAGAAATCCAAGGTTGCAAAATTACTGTCTTTAGCGCCTATTCTCGCAAAGAAAGGACCTCCGACAACAATCGTCTTTGATTTACGATGCATGCTTTGAAAAATGGTACAGAGATTCCGGTATGATGATACACCGTATATTATGATTTATTCGAAACTATAAGGAAAAAGATAATTAATACTGCGAGAAAGATACAAATATTCAAAGATTCTTTGCGTTCCAATCTGTAGTATAAACACGAGTTAAGGTTATCGACGTCACGTTGTCCCAATGAGATAATTACACGCCCAATGAACTGATGAAGGTCCTCAGATGAATCCATTTCCAGTAGACCGATTTTTAATTTATTTTTTTATTTGACTAACTAGGCCGATCCGGTAACCTTTATCTGTATTCACAGCATGCACCAAAGGTATGCAACGTGTGTAACGTTTATGACAACCTAAAATTACCGGGTATTAATGCTTAATACTTCGCGTACAGTCAATAACAAAAGTTTTCATGATCAAATTTCGAGCATTAGAAAAAAAATAAAGATTTTTGATTGTTATTAACCCTTTGCGCTCGAGAGGCGACTGTTGGTCTCCAAATGATAGTTTCGCAAATTTTCAGACTTTAATTGATTTGTTTATTAATTAGACCTGGAGGTTAAGTAGTCAAATGTGTAAATTTTAGTATATTACTTAACTAAACTAAATAAAGTTTAATATAAGCGAATTTTAGTAAATATTTTGCACTTGAAAATCTTTGAAGTTAATATTGTTAGACAACTAACAGTCACCTCAAAGGGTTAAATTATTTATCAGTTAAAAAATATTTACATTCTTTTTTTATATGCAAACATCGTTACCATTACAAAATTAGTCTAATTTTATCTAACAAATTGAACACTATTCGTCATTGAATTTTGTATTCGTTTCGAATGTTTGAAATTTCACAGCTGGACAGATACTTTTGCGATTGACTGTAGATCAGTCGTAACGCCAGCTGTTATTGCAACGTTAATCGAAATCGGCCGATTCGAGGCCTTCGTTTGTCAGCGGGACCGATTTTGTATCGTCGAAAGAATTATTGACCCGTTCGATGCGTGTATACGAACTCGTCGAACGGATTTTTCCTCTGTTTGGTTAACAATTTTGAACTGAGTTCAAGATCGTCGATGAAAACGCTGAAAGCGCGAATTATACGGGTAAACAGTCTCTCGGTCATCGAAAGAAAAAGGTGAACACCATCGAACGAAAGCGAATTTTCTCTCTTTACCCGTTTCACAGTTTAATACAGCAGAGATTCGGGCAAACTATTATCAATTACAGTAGAGTAAGTTTCGTGTCTTAAACTGAATCACAGTAGGTAATATACCGTATTACATCGAATATAAGACACACAGTTTTACGTGTTTTTATGCATCTGAATTCGTGATGCGTCTTATATTCGATGGAGGAGGTTGATGACTTCTAGATATAACGAAAGTGAATTAATCAAAAAGTGAAGATGATGGTTCTTCTGACGATGAAAGTGTTTGGATAATAAAATATATATTTTAGTTCTTTAAGTATATACATATTTTTGTTTATTCTACACTTTATAATAAAAATACTTGGATATTCTACTCAGGTATTTTCTTATTTTTAGCTTCAAATATTTAGGTCTTATAATGTTAGATTAGTCTTATAAAGAGGTGCAAAAATAGACACGCGATTTTTTTCTAAATTAATTGTAATATCCGATATGTGAGTAGACAAATTTTTTAAGAGTAATCGGAATATTACATTTTAACAGTTGTATTCAATAAATGTCATAGCATCCATGTTAATATTTGAATCGAGGTTATATAAAATTAAATCAATAATAATTGATTTTAAAATTTGAATGCTATAGCATCCACGTCATTCTGTATCACAATGAAAATGAATGCCGTAGCATTCACGTCCGTAAAAGGGTTAATAAAACTTATTGCAGAGAAACAATTGAAGTTACCTGTATATATGTTTCTAATCTAGTGCAAATAATGCAAAAGGTTCTGATAAGAGAATAATTATTTTTTAAGCTGCTCGTTACGTATCGCTCGCTGTTTCATTACACTGTGAAAGGGTTAAACGGTTTCGACGCGAAAACGCGAACGCGTTGCAGATTCCGGTTTTCGCGGTGACCTCGAGGAAAGTCGTTGCTGAAAATCGAGTGACACGTCGATCCGCGAGATTTCCACGAGCACGACGACGACCGAGAAGAATAAATAAGAAACCGGACGAACGCTATAGCTGTTGGACATTATTCCTCGTGCATCGAACGGATGATTTATAGGCTGGGGAACAAAGTTGCTTGCACGGATAAAACGTATTCGTTACTTGTTTGCTACTTTCTTCAGTTCTTCACGGATCTCATTTCAGCTTCATTTATTTCTATTTATTTCATTTATTTTCATTCCATTCAATTTCTACTTCTTTTTACATGTTTTCATTTGTTCGTATTCAATTTTTATTTCTTTTCATTCCATTCGATTTCTACTTCTTTTTGTATGTTTTCATTTGTTCGTATTCCATTTCTATTTATTTTCATTCCATTCGATTTCTACTTCCTTTTATATTTTCTCATTTGTTCGTATTCCAGTTCTATTTATTCCCGTTTATTTTATTCATATTTGTTTTTATTTATTTTCATTCCATTCGATTTCTGCTTCTTTTTATATGTTTTCATTTATTCATATTCCATTTCTATTTATTTTCATTCCATTCAATTTCTACTTCTTTTTACATGTTTTCATTTGTTCGTGTTCCATTTCTATCTATTCCCATTTATTTTATTCACATTTATTTCTATTTTCCGTTGCTCCTATTATTTCTCTCTATTCGCTGCCTTTTATCGCTGTTCCGTTTCTATTTACTTCCACTAGATATTGTCGTTTCCATTTATTTTTACTTGTGCTGCTTGATCGTTTGTTATACGGTTGGAAGCAACTCGATTAAAATGCACACGAAATCTTGTTATATGCGTCGAACAGGTAATTTCTATTTAAGCATAAACGAAGGAATTACCAATAAATTATGTGGTAATTTCTGTAAATTGTTCGTTGATACGTAATGATGCGTTCAACGTATTTCAATGTAGAGGTAGAACGTTTAAACGAATTTTTAGATATTCGCAAGTGAAACGGTTACGTTAAATAATATTAGAAATTTCAGAGTTATATCTGTTTCCATAAAATTGAAAATTAATAACAGATGCTAGATAAACCAGCAAGCGGGAAAATGATAAATTATCCAAATGTTTGAAAACGTCATTAGAAAAATGTTTTGCAGTCTATCGTGATTAATTATCGGCTTCGAGAATTTATCAATAAACCAGAAGAAACTCATTGACATTAATCACAGGTATTAACTATTTCCATTGACGTCTCTCCTGTGAACTATTTTGCCTTATTCTGCACGTAATATTTCTTCGTGAAAATAAACTATTCATTAACGTATACGTTAATCGATTTATTTGTCAATTAGACGGCTTTGATAACGCACGCATTTAGTTTATCGAATCATGTTCACAGATTTTGAAGGTACCATTGACATTTGTTCCGTTTCTCAAAATCTTATTAACGATCTAATAGATTATCTATAGATTAATGGAAACAGATTGTTGGTACACGTGTTTCTACTGCAATTTAGTAATAATTGGATCACATTGTTCTTTTGTCTTCTTTATTTTCTTTCTCATTATACCTATATATATAGTTATAATATGTATATATATAAAATTGTGTGTAATGTCTTCCGTATTTTCATTTATGTGTTTTGCTGTATCTTTTATTAATTAAATCTCGTAACAATTACTCAAATATTGCTGTGTTCAAGAACATTTACACCTAGACCGGACACACGTGTTATTAAACCGACACAAATACGGAAAGATATCGCCTTGGTTTAAAATTTTTATCTAGAAGCATGAAAATTAATAACTTCTAAGAATTACAGGATGTGTATCTTTTTTAAATTGCAAATTCTTCGCCTTCCTTTAAAATTCTATCGATATTCCACATCCATCGTAAAATTAATACGATTCAGTTTCATTTCAATAAAATTTATGTGTAAAATTTTGATTTTCAACTGCGTACCAACCTTTTGGGCCTTAAAACGTTTCACGTTGAAGATCAATATTGTTTCATTAAAACAATACTATTTGTACCAATGTGCAACGTCTTAACCCTTTGCATTCCATGGTCCCCTCTCAGAGTACATTAGAATTTATTAGTGATTCCGGGGAATCAACTTATCCCAACGCAACCTTTTCAGAAATGCGTGTTTCTACGAAGTTTTCTGCTAAAATGGCACAAGATATCAAATCAAAATATGGTACAGTTACCAAGATATACAAAAAGAAAATAGTGATTTTGAGGAACCGAGAATATGTCTGAGACGAGTGCGGAGTGCAAAGGGTTAAAACAAATGAAACACCTACTAATTAGTAGAAATCGCAATTATTCGGTGATATTCCGCAATTATATTGAAAGTTCTGCTAATTCGACAAGCAAACGAGAGTCATCGTACGTGACTGTTCGATGTTTGAAAATATTTTTCTTGGCGCATGTAAGTGGTAATTATGAAACGGTCTTAAGTATCACGATTAGATCCACAAATATGGTCGACCACGAAGTCGTTGGTCAATTATTCATCAGGTTGTTAATACTATTAACGTTAAACGTGGCATATTTTACGTAACCGCAAGTGTGCATACAATGATGCGTTTACTGTTACGTTTCACGTTAAACTGGATTAGAGAACGTATTTTATCCTGTTACACTGAGCTGGATAAAATACTTTAGAAGGGATTACAAATGAAAAAAAATACAATAATTTGTTAGAAATCAATATTACCTGCTTCAGTATTAATATTCCGATAGAAGATATTTTAATCAACGTCAAGATTTTCAAAATAAAAGGTTCTGGACTAAACTTCACGATTTAAAAAATGTAAAAGAAATAACTGCAAGTCAGAAAATTATTAAAATTTTTTTTTTTTCGATACAATCTCTAATTTTACAATTCAGACAAAAATTGATAAAGAGAAACAATATTTCTGGCTACACAATTTTATTGAAACTTTTATGAACGAATGTACGTAATTTCATTTCTAACAGAGGTCTACTTACAGAGAAAATCCAAGGTATTTCTGAGTCTAACATTTATAAAGTGAATTACAGTGGCGATTGTAGAGGTACAATGATGTTTTAAGAACATTCATGTTGACATTTTAATAATACCACTTTACACAACTAATAAGCCTATCTGATCGATATTACGTGCTGCAGTAATCGCGATCAGGCCTCTTGCAGGTCTTAATGCGTTTTAATTTGCATCGGTTATGTTGCCAAAGAACAATGTTCTCTTGTTACGTCAAACGAGTTTCCCCTAAGACGATTAAATCTAAATATATTACGTTGACAGAAGAAGAAACCTAACAAAGATAGTTCTCCGTCACGTGGTAACTAAATTTCTCAGTCCGATTTAACGATTTGATAAATCTACAACCATCGAAATAATAAAATTACACGGTTATCTAATACACCGTGAACAAGAGGCCAAATTTATTAAGAGGCGATCAATTTATTTTAATCGATGTCAAGATTTAAAAAGATTTATTTTAGTCTTCAGAAACAGCATGTGATTTGCAGATAAATATAAACAGTTAAACGGGTTACATTATTTATTATTAATTAATATCTTATGTTAATCACTTTATCCTCCTTCATTTTACAATCATGTTTCGCAACGTTCACCAATTTTATTTGAATACTCGACTACAATTTGACAAGACTTGTACCACCGATACCACAACCCATAAATAATTTTTTCACCCACAAATATCTTTTTGACCCACTATTTGACTATTTAACCCTTTGCACTGGAGAAGTGACTGTTAGTCGTCTAATGATACTAATTTCAAAAATTTTCTTTTCGACTACAGTTTGACAAGACTTGTACCATCGATACCACAACCCATAAATAATTTTTTCACCCACAAATATCTTTTTGACCCACTATTTTGACTATTTAACCCTTTGCACTGGAGAAGTGACTGCTAGTCGTTTAATGATACTAATTTCAAAAATTTTCTTTTCGACTACAGTTTGACAAGACTTGTACCATCGATACCACAACCCATAAACAATTTTTTCACCCACAAATATCTTTTTGACCCACTATTTGACTATTTAACCCTTTGCACTGGAGAAGTGACTGCTAGTCGTCTAATGATACTAATTTCAAAAATTTTCAAATTCCAAATATGCAAAATTGTATTCAGAACAGAAAATTGTTCGAGTTTATTACTAATGTTGATTACTTAAACTTCGAAATCAATATGTGTTACCGAATACAATTAAAGAGAAATGTCTTGGTTGTCTTAAATTTAATCTCTTAAATTTAAAAAGTTCTAAATATTTATAAAAAAAAATCAATATCGTTTCGATAATAACTCCCAAGTGTACATAATCTATTAATACTATTAATATTAATATATTATATTATGATTAGTTATATTAGAATTATAATGTATATATAATGATATTAATTATATTGTAATTAAAAAATATATATAATAATATTAATATTAATACCTATTAAGACGTACAATAAGGTGTAATGTAAAAAAGATCGAAGTAATTAAGAAATTTTACTTTTATATCGCTACAATGAACTAATCTGCTTGTTCACGAATCGACTAATAATAAACAAAAGCTTGAGAGAAAATAGACAACGATCTTCATTTACATTTATTACGAAAAACCGAGGTAGAGTACCTGCAATTATACTTTTACAGGGTTGAATAATTATCGGTGGCACGAAATTGCCCGTTCGATATGAACGGAATAGCTGCGTTTCCCTGGAATCTCTAGAATCTGTTGAAAAAAGGTCACGCGAGATTAATAACAAACGCCATGTCGAATCAAGAAAAGAATTCGATTGCGCATCACGCCACTTTTGTGACGAATGCCACATACATTTTCAGATAAGACAGAAGGAAGGAAAGGCAGGAAAGACGATAAATTTATAATACGGCGATAGTGTGATTCCTCTGTCGGGGCCACGCAATCTGTATCCGGTATGACACATTGTGAAATTTGCATAATTAAAAACCGACATACATAGGAAAATTCTACTTTAACAGCTTTAGTAGAGTGAACTATTGTAGGGCTCAGGTGTGAATAAAATGAAAGTGAAGTGATTAGAATATTAATAAATGTATATTTAAAACAATTTAATATTTGCTTAGTTTATAGCGATCAATTGTAAAATTATGTAATTAACGTCGCACGATTGTTTGGTTTTTGCGTACAGAAAAAATTTTCTGGAAAACCACTGGCCTCTAAAAGGCCGCCTACCTAAATCCGTGCACTTTTTGAAGAATGTCATCAACACATAATCGTTTATCATTAATTAGAAGCTTCCATGTAATTGATTTGGAATAAAAACATTTTTAACATAAATAAAATACTACTCCCTTATCTACTTTCCTTCATCATTCTAATCATAATTCTTTTCGTATTTTCGAAATTTTTAAATATTTTTCAAATACATGTATTTCACATTCAAATCAATCTCAACGTGTTTTTAATATATCTACTTAGTTACTTAGTTAATTTATATAATTCTTGTTGGAGGAGCTTCTACGGTTTCTGTAGTACACAATGAATTCATAAAAGTGTATAGATTGTTATCCATTAAAATGCAATTAATTAATTTTCACTGGCTTGTAATACGTATGCGATTTCGCGCGACGAAAGTCAACGCCATCTCTTGTTTTGCCACTGGAAGCTCCGACTCGTTACTCGAAAAGTAGAAACGACAAGGAGGTCGTCGTATTTAACCGCGGGAATATTTTTACACAAGCGAGAGAAAATTAATTAATTACTCGTTCCTTAGGAACAATTTATGCACCTTTGAAATCGTAGAATAAAGCTGACATCTCAAACTATCTTCTCATATGCGTTTCAACACGAATTTCACTCTCAGCGATTAATTATTAATAATTATCGACACAATTTTTGAAAAATGTCGGTAACATATACACTTTCATTATTAATTACGAGCTTCCAAGCATTTAATTTAAAATCAAATCATTTTATCCGTGAATATTACACCTTTAGCTACTTTCTTAAATTAATTTGATTTAAATTTTCTGCTTATTTTCAAAATTATTAAATATTCTTTCAGTATATCTGTTTCACATTCGTATCAATCTCAACTTGTGCTTAATATTTCCACCGAATTAAGTGGATAATTTATGTAATTCTTGTTGTAGAAGCTTCTACGGTTTCTCTAGTACACAATGAATTCGCAAAAGTGTATAAATTGTTATCCATTAAGACACAATTAATTTATTTTCTCTGGCTTGTAATAAAAATGCAAATTCATGCGACGAAAGTCAACGCCATCTCTTGGTTGGACACTAGAAGCTCCAACTCGTTAACCGGAAAATAGGAAGAAGTGGAGGTCGTCGTATTTAACCGCGGGAATATTTTTACACAAGCGAGAGAAAATTAATTAATTACTCATTTCTTAGGAATAATTTATGCACTTTTGAAATCTTAGAATAAAGCTGACATCTCAAACTATCTTCTCATATGCGTTTCAACACGAATTTCACTCTCAGCGATTAATTATTAATAATTATCGGCACAATTTTTGAAAAATGTCGGTAACATATACACTTTGATCATTAATTACAAGCTTCCAAGCATTTAATTAAAAACCAAAACATTTTAATCGTGAATATTGCTCTTTCAACTACTTTCCTAAATTAATTTCATTTAAATTTTCGGCTTATTTTCAAAATTATCAAATATTCCCTGGGTTCATCTGTTTCATATTCGTATCAATCTGAACTTGTTTTTAATATTTCCACCGAATTAAGTGGATAATTTATGTAATTCTTGTTGTAGAAGCTTCTACGATTTCTCTAGTACACAATGAATTCGCAAAAGTGCATAGATTGTTATCCATTAAGACACAATTAATTTATTTTCTCTGGCTTGTAATTATAATATTTCTTTGGCGGAGACGCACCTCCTTGTCTTCCTACTTTTCTAGTACCGAGTATGAGTTTCCAGTTTCCAAACCACAGATGGCGTTGACTTTTGTCGTGTGCCGTCACAGTTAAAACCGCGATTTTACGAAAGTACGGAAATATTTTTACTGGGAATCAGAGCAGATTACCTAATTACTCATATTTTCCGCTTAATTTATGCACTTTCGGAATTCATTCCAGACGAATTATTAATAATAATTATATAAAAAGAATAGTGGGAGGAGATTTGGATAATAAACTTAAAATATGAAGCTCAATAATTTGTAGTAATTTAAAATTTTGTAATCAATAAATTGGGTAATTAATGACTAAGTTATAGTCACTTAGCTTATACCTAAATGTGCTTATGCATACAAACTCACGTTAATATTATTTAAAGTTGCATACTCTATTGTATTTGCAAGAATCAACTCGAATAAATTTTTAATTTATTTGGAAATAATTTTGTAAGTCATTATGAAATAATCTGTTATTCTAATAACAGAGTAATTGTGAAAGTAGGTTCGACGAAAAGTTGAAAAATTAATGAAAAGTTGCAAAATTAATTGTACGTGCCACGACTTCGCTTTGTTCTTCATACTTTGTTTAAACAACTCGCGCGATAATGCCCGTCGAAACGTAAACGATTATTGATTATTCGCAGGTAATTTTCCGTTAACCATGATACCCCAACGAAAATGTATTTAAAAAAGAGCAGATGATATTAATGCTTTTACACGTTTTTGATATAATGGATGTGAGAAAAGGAAAGTATTGTTTAAATCACACATTAAATAACGCATTCAAATAATTCTTTCAGAACAAATTCTTTCTTTTATTAACTAACTGGTGCAATAATATCTTTTTGTATTGATACAATTATCTTTTGAAAACAATTTTATTGCAATCTTGAAAATGAAATATACATTGCATAGCTTTATTAATCTATACATATAAAAAGACGTGTCCTGACTGACTGTCTGATTCTTCATCGCAGAGCCTAAACTACTGAAGCTGGAAAAATGAAATTTGGAAGATGTGTTCCTTTTACGACGTAGGCACCCATTAAGGAAGGATTTTTTTATATTCCACCCTTAAATAGGGGTTAAAAGGTTGTTTGAAAATCCGTTGATTTTGAAATAAGCACTATGAAAACTGGTACCTACCTTTCTTGCTTAGAAATAAAAAAATAAGTGTTTCAACGTTTTTAGAAAATCAACCCCCCAGAGGGTAAAATAAGGGATGAAAGCTTCTTTGAAAATCCGTCGATTTTTAAGTAAGCACTATGAAAACTGGTATCTACCTTTTTTGATTAAAAATAAAAAAAATACGTGTTTCAACGTTTCTGGAAAATTAAGGCCCAAAGGGGTAAAATAAGGGATGAAAGCTTCTTTGAAAATCCGTCGATTTTTAAGTAAGCACTATGAAAACTGGTATCTACCTTTTTTCGATTAAAAATAAAAAAATACGTGTTTCAACGTTTCTGGAAACTCAATCCTCAAGGGGGTAAAATAAGGGATGAAAGCTTGTTTGAAAATCCGCTGATTTTGAAGCAAGCATTATGAAAATTAGTAAGTATTTAACTTTCTGGTTAAAATTAAACTTAGGAGCTTGCGAAATTGGATATCTCTTGAAAACAGTTAAAATTGAACTGAAAGTACTTCCGCACAGGCAAAGCAGCGAGCAACAGTTAGTCTTTCATACTGGAATCATGAGATCGTTGCGTTGACAATCAGCTTGCGATGCACCGTCTCCTTGGTCTTGAAAAGTTAAGAAAGACCTAGGCAGTGAAAGATAAATTGTGAAGATCGTCGTTGATAAAAACAGCAACACGTTTACAAAGGAAAAACTGTGATAATCTTACGAATATGATAAAAAAGGAATAAAAAAGCATATAAGTACCTGGTATCGATATACAGCTTAATTAAACTGCCATTAAAGATCGTTTGCTACGGATGATTAATTCAGCTAACGATGTATGCTGGGATTCAATGGAGAGTGATGTAACCTCTGAAGGAAGTGTCTCAAAGGATGATCAAAGAGGCGACATTGTCCTCTTCCGCGAATCATGCGTAAATTGCAGTGCAACGACAGTTATGGCGTGACTGGCCGCGTACATCCACTCGTCGGTGAACCTTGCGAAAGTTCCTTTCCTGTTTGACCATCGCGATCGTGCCATTGTTTTTAAACATTTACGATGCCCCGCCGCTCGATGAAAACGCTTGACGTCAGTGAAACGCGAATACTGATCGATGAAAATGAAAATTCTCGTCAACTTAGATACTTGTACGTCCCGTTGCAGTTCGCTAAATTAATTAATTATCGAAACGACCCGGAAGTTGACCGCAGGAAGGAAGATACCTCCGAGCTGTGACGTCGGGTTGTTTCTTTTATTTTTTATTTTTTTTTTTATCGCAGTACGTACTTTATGATACCCAGACTACACACCGAAATTCTTTTCGAGTTAACGTCACTGTTGCTCTTTCACTCTTTGAGGCGCAGGATTTCGGAGAATAAGCAGACCCATGTTGCACAGAAATTTTGTTGCGTTTTAAATGAAACAAAATTTAATAAACCGTATAGTAAATAATATAAAGAAATATTGCATCCATCTAAATTTCTTAACTTTGTATGAAGGCTTCAACAAACGCTTATTTTTCTTTCTTAACTTAAAGGAAGTTTAATTATTTGTATATATCGTACATCAAATGGTATTTACCCGTTTGATAAAGTTATTATTATTATTATTAGAATTGGTATATTTTTATTAACAAAGTACCAACACGTTGACGCTTGCCAACACAAACGAACATATTTATAATATTTTTTTTTATGGTATTACCAACTGCTTTGCGTAAGTAAGACTAAATATATACCTATGGGCATTGCAGTTATTGCAATATTTCGAGGTGGGCCTAAAAATGTCCCACCATGCATTACCACCGCATTCATCAAAAAGGTGGGACATTTTTAATCCCATCGTGCCTCAATGATTTAAATGTCGGCTGAAAATTAAGCTAGGTTTGAAATAAGGGTGAACAGTCGAAGGTTAAAGCTGACACAAGAAGATCAAAGTGCTCGACATCGAAAATTATAATAAATTTTCATCCTCTCATTAGTAAACAATGAGAAACTAATCCATAGGCACATATGCGTGTGCCAAGAGCATTTTTTCCCGTGCACGCAGGACACCGTCGGTTCCGGCTTTAAGACTGATTCTTATTCGTGCCGCCGTGAAAACGTGATCGGTGCAACTCGGGGTGATCGACCTGAAAACTAGCAACATTGCAATTCGCAAAGGATACGTAATACTAAACGGTTGATTTGTCATTCGAACAGGACAATTTATAAAGAGCGTGGTCTATATTCGTTTGACCTATAAAAATGTATATGTATGAGGAAGTCCGCAAAATTGGTACCATTTTGTTTTGTCCAACTGCCTCATCGTTTATTCTGAGGAGTAGCTACGGCTCGAGGAACAGAATGGATTTCAAAAAACTGAAAACTGGAATCAACAATTCCAAATAATTTAACACTAGGTTCACCATGAATTGACGTATACCTGTTTCCACCAAAGGGGTTAAAATGGCCCCTTTCGGTATTTAATTAGAAAAAATATAAATTGACCTATTTATTATAAAGATTATATGTCATTTGAATATAAGTAAAAATTAATTAAAATATTCTCATAAAATACGGCAAGAATTTTTTTCAAAAAAATTGAAAAGTTTTCTCAGGGGGCCAAAACGACCCCTTGGTAAACCTAGCGTTAAGGCAACATAAATAAAAGTATATTTTCGTCAAACCTCTTAGACACAAGCTCGAGCACTTCTATCTCGAATCTCACGCAATTTGCGTATCATTTGCCTCGAGATTATTTATTTCGACTAACACTTTTGGTATTTTATTGCTTCATAATTTGCTCGAAAAAAAGTACGCGTGCCGTCGTAAATAGTTCGTCACAACTACGAGCCGAGGAGCGTGAAGTTTCGTCATGTATTCGTCCCGGAAACCTTATCTCTCTTCATTCAATATTTTAAGCGGAACATCCACGTCATTCGCCAACATCCGGGAACAGTGTCTCGGTTGTGTTCCTGAGAACGATTCGCGTGTCGTATGTATGAGCAATACACGGCAACAGCATTATTTGCGTGAAAGGTCTGATAGATGAATTTATTGGAAGCAGCTGTGCAGCTTAATAATTACTCGACTCACCAGTGCCAATGGACAAAGTTTCTTTTGTGGAACCGGCTCCGCGCGAATTTTTCTAGTCGACACCCGACTTGTGTGCTAATCGAAACATTAGCAAACAATAGAAACGCGTGATAATAGCCGAATATCAATCTATACGTTCTAAAAATTTATTTTATTCGTATCCCTGCTTCGATGGATATCGTACGCTTAAACTTTCTTCGCGATTTCGTTTATTTCCAAGACTGTATAATTCATGAATATTTTAAATGACAACTAATTTATTTGTACGATTGTACACTATATTATTAATATGTTGTTATAAAAACTAAGAAATATATTGATGATCATTCTACGGTATAAACATAAACTTTATTTTAGTGTAAGATTCATTTAGGACAAAAAATATATTTTAATTTTCTATATTCCGTTTCTTTTTCCGTCTTTTTTTTTTAATTTTAGGATGAATCAACAGTGACATCAATTCCTTTTATTATTCCATACAAAGTGAAAGATCCTATTATCTTCTCTATTTCTTTTTTTTACTTTTTATGCAAATTACTAATCAAATCTCAGCTAGCCATTCTTATTTGCTGATTTCGATTTTAATAACTTATTGAAACTGTAGCATTTAAGAACTAAATTGATAAATAAATGGACGTCCTTAGAATAGCAAAAATGCTTGCCTTTCTTTAAACGCTTTTGTCTACTTAAAATGACTCGTGGCTGACTGACGATGGTAGAATAAAAAAAAAAGAATCGAGTGACTTCCTTCGTACAGTTGCAATAATACTCCACGAACGTTCTCCTACTTCCTTTGTTCTTTTTTTTTTTTAAGGTATTACTACGTACGAGATAGAGGCTGTACTTAAAGTGACCGGGTATACATACATACGTGCAACGTTCGTTCGCGGATAAAACTGTTTTATTGCAAATGTATTTCGGTTTCCCTCGTATATCGGCATCGTTTGCGTCAGATAACCGATTCAAATTCGGAAGGGTATCGTAAGTGGCGCGCAACTACTTGGACGTGACGTCAATTTTTTTTTATCACACTGTTATTGCAACTATTTTTAACCGTGGAATTGACACGCCGAATAACACATTGTGATGTGTTTTGCACGTGATCCCCACACAGATGGGGAATGTTTCCGAAATGTTTTTTTAATCGCCCACGTATTACCGTATTTCGAGTGTTATCTTATAGCGGACGAATTATTTTTCATGTTCCCACGTATAAAGTAAGAATAACGGTTAAAGAATTTACAGTCCGCTAAACGTATAATGCTTCCTTTGTACCCTGGCACAAAGCTTTGTTTGTAGGGCGAGCGGTTTACAGGAAAAAAAAAAAAAAAACGAAAAAGTTAAGAATGACCCTATAGCAGCTGTCCAAACGCGAACGAAGCTGATGCAACTTCTGAGTGTTACTACAAGAAAGCCACGTTTCTTAAATAGAACGAACAATTTTATCTTCAACGAAACTAAAATATTTAGTCTTCGTTGTTTTTTTTTTTTAACTTAGAAATAATAATTTGCAACTTTATTGTTTTACATTGTATCTTTCGACAAACGATACAATAAGCATGACAAATTTTCTTGAGTAATTGTCTATTCGAATTTTCACTTAGTACGAAGAGAAATATTTACAATTAAATAAACCAATAAAATATCCCATAAACATCAGAGATACGTATTTGCATCTTTTTCCACATGTAGCATCGTATCAAACTATAATTCCATTCAATTGTATTTTAATTACATCTCTAAATCACTTGCCCTGCAATTTTTTCAGTGACCAAATAAATTACCGTCAACCCTTTACACGATAAATTAATTTTTCTTTAATAATCCATAGTCTCATAAATTGAAACCATGCTTAAGATTAAAAGTAAACTTCACTGAAAGTATGCACATTATAATTTTAGCGCAGTTCGATTCGAATTTATGCTACTAGCAAGGCAAGTGGTGAAAAAATTAAAATGGACCGATATACACGATCGACGTACAGGCATACCGTTTCACTCGTTACGCGTTATTTCTAGTTTCCGAAATCTCGTATTAAATCGTAACTGTCGCGCGCCATCGACTTTCACCTCGATAAGGCTTTTGCGTCAGCAGACCGTCTCGCGCTGCGACGGATGTTTCAGGACAGAAGAAAATGTAGTTATCGGGCAGAGGCGCCTCGAATAACAGATTAAATACGCCGTATAAAACTTTGACCAAATAAAGTGTCACGCGAACGAAAACTTTATCCGTGTGACGGTCATACGCTAATCTTGACGCCCGGTTTCAGTGAACTTTATCAAGTAGCGTCTACGCAAAGGAAATTTTACGTTTATACCATAAATAATGTAATTAGTGTGTTCGCACGAAGAGCATAGTCGCCGAGATAATTAAGTTTCTATTAATAGAAACACAATACGATAGATTTCACCTTGCAACTTTAAAAATCGGTAATCGTAGATGAGATTAACCGTTGAGTATAATTGGACAGCAGAATTAAAAGTGAGACCGAAACTTGTGTGATTTCAATAATAATTAATTTGATTCTTTCCAACGGTACACAGTACTATTACTTGCCGTTGACTGATTCATAAATCCTGCTAGCCAATCCTAGACCTTGAATGGACTAGGGAAAAATGCATAACTAAGATGTTATGCCATACCAAAGATCATAAGAAGTTCTGTGAGAATCGTCGTAAAATACCGTTTCTTATTTCCCGTACAAAGCTATTTTTAACAATATTACTATGTATCTAGTCACGATGATACGACTACTGTCATCATTGTTTATGTAAATTACTTTCCTTTCCTTTTGTAGACGTTTAATCTTATCTGTGACATTTGGGAATTCCATAAATTATGGAAATGTCACAAACGAAGAAGAAATTGTATGACACGTGAAATTTGAGAAATCATAATCAGCAAAGTTAAGCTTTTGCGTGGTGTGAACATAGAGGGATGCCTTAATTACAAGCTTTAGGTCGAACAGAAAAATAATAAATACTTATATTAAATCTTTAAGTAAACCATAATCCTATGAGTTTTTCCACCATTTCCCATCATTCAAACTTTCCACCGTTTTTCATTAATCTACATTCCATTTTTCGCTGCAACAAAATTATTCCATGATAAAGTATAAAACTGGATCAAATATTTATTCTATAATTAATTTGATTAATTTGTAAGAAAATGTGTTATATAAAAAAATTGTTCAGTAATTCTAATTTATGAAAAGGGGCTGTGACCCGATTAATGGCCCTACTCTGGCTTTAGGGTATGTACGCATGCACGAGCGGGAGTCGGACGTCGATACGAAGTGGTGGGAGTCGCATCGAAGCGATAAAACTTCACGTTACTCTCTCTGCCGCTCAGTATGCATTGGGAAAGCGAAACGTGGTGAATAGTTGTTGCACTGTTTCTGGTATTCGTATTCGCCCGTATTCACGAAAAAAAAAGAAAACGGTTGTTAATTCGGTGACAAGAATTCATCCCCACCAATCACGGTCAACGTGTCAACTCCCTCTGCAGGGTAGAATTTAGTTTCTACAGCGCGCGCGCAATATCGACAGTTTGCACGCTTCTTCAATCTCATTTTAAAGTTATTAGATTAATTCTACGAAGCTATTTACTACCTAGAGGAATCATTTCAACATTCAGTGCTTTAATATTTTCACTACCAAGACGTCCGAATCGGATGAAAGTGAAATCAAAAACGAAGAAACGAAATCCATAATTTGGAAGATAGTAGCTTCTACTCCAAAAAGTACCACGTGAAGTAGCTTCGGTCTGTGTGATGTGAAAATAGCACACCTAAAAGCGGCGTCTATTAACGTACACAGGATTAATAGAAGAAAGAAATAATATCGAGAGATTCGTTCGAGCCTGTACCGCTAATCTGAAAATTACCGTTTGAGGTTACGATAAAATAAGTGTCGGAAATCACATCCAAAGTAGCCGACGGTGAGCTCATGAACGTCGATTGAGGTTAGCTTGCTGCTAAATGATCATCGCGATTTAAGTGCGTCCGTCCGTGCGTAGCGAGTGACGATTTTATTTGTATACATTGTGCGTGCCTATTCCGGAGGAGTGCCAGCTTGAAGAGCGGAATAATGTCAAGCAGTGTTTGCCACGCGCCCCTACCAGCTCGTATGGAAGCATTCACCACGAGACTCTGTCTCCGTGCTGCTGACCAATATGAGCGGCTTTTGCAAGCCCACTTCAACAAGGTACGTGTGTCAAAAGCTACTTAATTAATTACCTCAATTTATCGTTTACTTAACGACGCTTGCTCGTTATGGATATCTTCGATAATTAATTGAAGTTCGAGAAACTTCGATGTTGCACAGTTTGTAGGGTTTCATTATCGCGAGATATTACTGTAATATATTCTGCATTCAGAGTTTTTTTCGAATATTCATAACGTTAAAATAATAACATGTATTATTGTGCATATTAGCATAACATTGGAACTCTAATCGCGCGTTCCTTTTCTCATTTTACAAATGTTCGAATATCACTGTATAGTAATAATACTGAATTAAAAAAACATTCAGTTACTTGTTCCAACCAAAGATCATTGACTCATTGTACAACGCGATCTCAATTAATGCATAACCATTGCGAAAATTGTTCTCCTTGATAAAACATCGATCCGTATTCATACAATGCGCCATTAACAGTAACGTCGTTGTTTTTTCAATTCACCGTTATATTTCTTTCCATGGTATTTATTATTCCTCATTCCGTTTACATAACGCCGGTTCATTTCACTTGCAATTAGTTATTAAATTTCCTTAGTTCAATAGTATTTAACGTACTACTCAAAATGGTAGAATTAAAAGTATAAAAGTTAGTTTACAATAAAATTTGAAACGTAATGCTCTTTTTCTAAAATCGAGAACGAATTTGTGAATAAGAATAAAATAATTAATATTTTGACAAATAAAAACATATCTTATCCACGGTGAATTTGAAGCGCGTTGTAATTCGTACATGTTCCATTGTTAAATTATTAGTTTTTATCATGGTCAAATTACCATAAACGTTCCGTGGCCAAGTTAACAGTTCTTAATTTTAATTTATTTTACTCTGATTTTACTCAGAATACACAGATATCATTGCAAAATTGCATTTATAAAACATGATATGTCGATTAATTTATTTTAATTTCCACTTGATACATTTCTTTTTTTTTTTTAATAATAACCAAAAATTAAATTATATTTATGACTCGTTTTATAAAATCATTCAGCTTCTGCATAACAATTTGTTCTCACTTTGAATGATTAAGAAAGTTTCATTGTTATGTGGAAATAAAGACGTTGCTTTAATTTCGTTGCTGTATCGATTGGAAGTCTCGAACTATGACAAAAAAATTTCCGTTAGAGCACGTCGTGTGTAACACGAAGCGCTATGCACCTGCGTGGAGCCTGTATGTCTGCAAATAAGCTACACCTCTACGAAGAGTAAAATTAGGCTCCCCAAACCGGTCTTGTATTTTTAGTATGCTGTTTTTTTTCACGCGGTTTCAAGTCAAAAACCCGTTACTAATTATTTTATATGTATACATGGTCTACACGTTGCCCGTGTGTATATGTTTGTCCATAAATGTCAATTCTATGCGAATCGTAATCGCGAAAAGATTTTAATGAAGTTCGAAAAGCGTAGACTTTCGAAATTTGAACAGACTGTCGACCTTGAACGTTGGTAAATAAATTCACGGCGGTGTTGGATGACAAATTCAAGGATCGTTTCGTATCTGGAGCGCGGGGAACGTGTTGAACCATTAACTTCGTGCGTGTGTCGTATGAAGGAGAAAAAAAGGAACACTCGTAAATTGGTAGTTTGAATACGTGAACCGCATTGCTCACCGGTGTAACGTCGGTTTGTTCGTTTGGTGAGAACCTGTTGTGTTAAAATAAACCTTCGATCAATTTGTTATACTTGTGTTCTTTAAACACAGGTCTGTCCTTATTGCAAATTTGGTATACGGTGACTCACGGCTATATTTTATGTCCAGTTAACATTTCCAAATTTTAATTTGATATATAACTTTGATATAATCAGGTACCCGTTTATAAGTTATTCGGTGTTGGAGAACACATTACTTGTGCATACTTGTTTAACTACCCGCCATCAATATACTCATTTGTAACAAATAAATTAAATTGAAAGCTATATGAAAAGTATGATTTGTCATAAGGGAAACAATGCTTTGTTCATGTACGTTACAAAGAATTGTAAATTTTCAGAGGTGTGTCACAATAAATTTGTATAACCTCTATGGAAAATTACAACTTGATTATTTTGATCACCTTGATAGCTCTAATGTTATTGTTTATTAGCCTGGAAGCTGTAATACGTACTTATTGAAATATTATGAAGAATAATGAGAATTAAACAATTGAAGGCACATACAGACACGTCTCTTTAGTGCAACTGCGAGAAAATACGAACTACTGAATACGTAATGTATTGCAATTATTAAACGTGTTACCTCGCTTGTAAAGGAAAAAAAAATTGCAATAAAGAATTCTAACAATTAGACTAATGAACATAATATGCTACAAACACTTGCGAAAATTTTTATCAGTAAATTATAATATGAGAAATAGAATAATTTTTTGTAAACGTGTATAAAAATTCTACATTGTCGGAAACTCTTTAAAAATCACATTTTTAGACAGTTTATGAATATAAAGTGAATATTAAAAATAAAAAAAAATATTATATACTGATATTTCTCCTGATATATTTAATTTGTAGTGACAGTAACAGATAGCGAGCAGTAGCCATTTAAATAGATACTCTGCAAATTGCATTGAAATATGTAACCGCAGCCTAGAATAATTTTGAATACTTTAAAAAATCGTTCTTCCATTGGTCTGGACTTTTTAAACATTTCTCTATTGTCTATTCGATTCAAATCGATTGCCCGCTTATTTATTCATGATCCTAGACTCGCTTTTCTGTCTGCCATACCCGTGAGTGTGGGATAAAATAATTCCTGTGACGTGAGTGGATACGCTTCGCGTAATTTGGTGTCACAGCAGGTAGAACGAACCAAACGCGTGTATACAAGGTGCTCTAAAAATAATAAGTGTCTTTGATTCCTTATCGAAAGCGTTCGGCTGTACATAATACACAAAGTGTAACGATATGAACGATACGATCAAACAAAATTATAAATTGTTACAAGCGTTTCAGTTTGAAGATTAACGAGATACATGTACACTTGATTATTATTATCCCAATCAACGATATCAGTGATGTGTGAAATTCCATCTAATCAATAAAATCAAGATTTTTCATCATTAAGATTATCTGATCATTTAATTACTTTTTATTTCGGTTTTTTCCACAATATGTTTTAACCCTTTTAGTACCGAGCAAATTTAACGAATTTGCTCAGGTTTGGGAAAAAGCTCAGAAAAAGGGAAGTAAGAATGATATTTACAAAATTCAACAAGAAGCATATTACGGAATAAAAGAAAAAATTTAAACATTTATAATGTTTTATAAAATTATTTTGAGATAGTACTCTCTCGCCATGGTATACGCGACGATATATCGTCGTTCGGTACTAAAAGGGTTAATAGAAGTTTAACTTTAGTCGGTAAAATCATTATCGATCACTAATTTGTTATTGATAATTTGATGATAGCAGAATTAAGATGAAACGGTACAGAACGTTTAAGCGTTATATCTTTATCGAAATTCAGTGAAAATTTAATGTCAAGTGGGAGGTAAATTCTTCTTACATTCTTCTATTCTTATTTTTCCGTGTTAGGTCGATAATGTGTACGTGATACAACATAAAACAGGCCTCGAAGAGATGAAGGTGCATACTATTACTATGTAATAGATGTCAATCAAGGAGAACGTAGTAATTCTAATAACTATGCAACCGAACACGAATTACTATGTTTTCTTAAATGTTCCACGCATAACTTGTTACAGCTGACTATGAAATTTTCCAGTTTTTCAAATTTTTAAATGCAACAGTTCTTTATTTTATGAAACGAAAAATTAAAAAAAAAAAACATTTTCATGTTGATAATTTTATTAAAACAATGCACATATTATTACTTTACTTTTAATGTATATTTTATTACTGTTAATAAAGATAAAATTAATCATTTGAAATTAATATGTATATCTTATAGATTTAAAGTAACAAAACTTTAAAAGGGTTAAACTAATTGACGTGATTTTACATAAAAAGTAAATTTATATAAGCTTGTGGAATTAACTTATTCATAGATTTTTATTTTAACCCTTTATGATCCAGTTTCTTTCACACAGTGATTAACCTGAGGCACTGATTTATTTTTAGTTTGCTTTGTATATCATTTTAATAAAATTACCAACATGAAAGTGCCATAATGTCATTCCCTCCTTATTTTAAATCAAGTCATATTTATTCTGAATAGGTATACGTAGCATAATATCATGATTATAACAGTCGAAGCAACTAGAACAAGCCAGTCATGAATAACAAAGTCCATTAGAAATCTATCCAACGTGATGGGTAATCAAATTTTGTTTATTATCTTCATTCTGCAAATGTAAATTATTTCTAACGCGATTGTAATAAATTTCAAGCGGAACAGAGGTCTTCCATTCTATAAAAACACATTTCAAAATAATGTTTTAAATAAAAACAATGTTCTGTCACATGAACAAATGTTTTCTATACAATATTCTATACAATTTCGAAATTTTCAAAAGTAGCAAAAGTTATCTTGGTTAACAATTTTTTTATTTTGCAATGGTATTCGTGCTATCTATCCGACAAAGTCCTTAACAATTAATATAACATTAGTGGTTTAAGGAATCTTCAAAATTATCAGATTAATCTGTCGTTGCTAGTTTTTTCATAAAATACTAAAGATTTTTGTAATGTAGATCACTTTAAATCACTATGCATTAAACGACCTGTTTTAAACAGTCGATATCAGTGCCTCGTTGCATCCTGATACAAGATTGAGAAACGGCTAGAGGCATAGTGTGACACAGTTCTAACTGTAGATACGCTTGTCATGGTTGTTGAATTTGTTTGTGGGGCATTTAGCGGGTCAAGAAATTATTGGAATGTTTGCAACCGGAAATTTCGGTTAAACCTTTTAAATTTATCATGTCATGTTTACGTTTAGGATAAAAATAAAATTGTAAACGTGTCTAAGTAAAGGGCAATCAAAGATATAGAATAAATTTCTACTGTATAAAATATTTTGAATATAATTATGATTGGGTCTATATTCATGAACCTCGAAAAATTCTATTAATAATATTACTCTGAATAAAATATTTACCAAGCACAAATTATACAAAGAATAACAGTGTTCAGATAAAATTATAGTAAGTTAATTAGTTGCTTTAGATATGTAATAAGCATCAAATATGGAGTTCTTGTGTATCTTGGTAACCTTTGTGCGTTTAGACGTTTCTTTTTCTTTTTCTTTGATATATTGCTATAATAATCCGCACGTTATCAGCATTTTGGAAGATTCAGCGTAATTTGCATATCCTGTTTAATTCATGCAACGATATCTATCAGGAAGTATACGAATATCCTTGTTATGGACATATCGGTTCGAGTTGAACGAATTTTACTTGAAATTGAAATAAGAAGGAAAACACAAAGATAACATTTATTGCGTTATTTGTAATACTGATGAATTGGAATTTAACCGAGTTCTTGGATATTTAAATTTGCAACACTTTAGAGTATTAATATCGCGCAACTATTTTATTCCACGAAGGATTCATTAAAGCTTTTTTAACCATCTAGATTGAACTTAAAAAAAGAAAGATAAAACATGATACCCGAGACGTTTCAAAGCATGAAACAGTAGAAGCGAATCTTATTGATTTAACCTTTCGTTTAATTAACGGAATGGACAAAAAGATCTTTCTTGTGCAACTGTAATGTGCACTCTTTAAACGCGAATGTAGTGAATTTAAATATGCATGTAATTAACATACTTATTAAATTAATTATCTCGGTGGCGTTCACTCTCGCAAAAAAAATGTATGCTTCCGAGTTACCATTTATTTTCCTAGAATTCCATTTTTGTACGCTTTCCATTACATCTGAATTATTTTATAATACATTTATTACACTTCGATTACACTCGAAGAAACACATATTTTTTAACACTGTCGCGGTAAAAGGCTTTCACTCGTGAAGTGCCATCGCGATCTTATTGAGAAGGAAAGTGTACGATATATTTCAGATATCAATTATGTGATTCAATCAGATTCAATCACAAGTCAGAAACTTGAAAGTATTGGTGCCGTGTGATTAATGAGATCTTTTAGGAAAAACGTGGTCCCATCTTTTAGTCAACGGAACGTCGAACTGTTTGGCCATTTCTAAACTTCCAAGTGCACTCTGTAAACAGTGTTACGTAATTTCAGGACATCGGCCATCAAGCGACGTCTTGGATTCCATTCATGCAACCGTCCTTTCTAACCAGACAGGTCAGATACCCAGTCGGTCGGACAAATTGTCCGTTAGCCAAAAGCTGCGGTCCAAGTATTCTTTGGCGAGCACAAAAAGTACAGAGTAAAACCTTCTTTACCTGAACACTCATTATCCGAACAATCTTACTGAAAATTCTATTATCCGAGCATAGTATCGTCTACTAAATGCAGCTCTTTATTTCTTAAAAGTCGTAGAATTTAACTGAAAAATGTAGGATACGCAAATATTCAAACAAACTGTATTAACCTTCTCAATACCTATTTAAATGAATGAAGTGTAGCACGAAGAAATATGATTGTTCTAATATCCGAAAATTCTATCATCGAAACACAGTTGTTTCTCTATTAGTCCCAGTAATAGAAGTTCTACTGTATATACTTAAGATTTGTCGCGAAGTATATTAATGGAATTCGCCCTTTACGAATGTTTTACGGACACGAAGCAAAGTTAGAAGAAACTGATTAGCAGAGACCAATGATCCCTGAGCTATCTGACGAGGGTGTTGAAAAAACTGGTCTCGTATGGTCCGGGGGTCACTCGTTCAGTAGGAAGACGGAATAGCAGTGAAATGAAAGTATCCTCGCGTAAATCTCAATGAGCTTCTCCAAATGTAAAACAGAGAAAAGATCGAAAAGCTTTTATTTTCTCTCTCTCTCTTTATCTATCTATCTCTCTCCATTCTTTCTCTTTTATCTCTCTCTCTCTCACTCTTTCTATCTCTATCACTTTCTCTCTCCCTCCCTCCCCTACCCCCTCTATTTATCTATTTACTCTTTCTTCACTCTCTCTCCCTTTCCCTCCCTCTTTCTCCCTCTCTCTCTCTATATATATATATATCTTTCTCTCTTCACTCTCTCACTCTCCCCCTCTCTCTCTCGATTTTTTTTCAAAAATCAGCGGTTGATTTTAGCATATAATTTCCATGTTAGCCAAAGTTAAGAGATTTTGGGTGAGCAAACATTCGTAGATTTTGTTGAGGTCGTTTTTCACGGGACTTATTTATGGTGACGAGGCGTTAATTAGATACATACGTAGAGAGGCGCGTAGATTGCCGAGTATTTTTAGCGTGGCCTTCTATCGTTTGCCGATTTCAGCTGTTTATAAACACCGTCGACGACAACGTTCCCGGTGCGTGAAATTGCGTTCAGTCTCGTTCTTTTTTCGCGTGCGTTTTCTTCGGATAACGGGTTACGAAATCGTACGCGCTGCTGATAAAAGGATAGGCGTTTTTGCGCGAGTGGAAATTGCGCGCTCTGAAATCGCGTGGCGTTTCTTACGATACATTGCAGTGGAATTCCTCTTAAACGAATATCCGTGATCTGAATATTATACCCAAATGTTTTATTATCCGAACAGTGTATCGTCGAATAATGATTCTTTGTTTTAAAAGATTGTAGAACTTAACGATGAAAGGGATATGCGATGCATAAATATTTAAACAAATTATTGACTTCCTTAACATCCATTCAAATAAATAAAATACAGTACAAAAAAAGAATAATTGTTCTAATATTCGAAAATTTTTTCATCTCAACACTTTTGTCTTCCTATTACTTCATATTAGGGAGGTTTTACTGTAGTTGAAAGTATTTTGAGATGCAAGTATATTTTGAGACGAAAAAGTGTCATCAAATAATGCGGAAACTAGCGAAACCGCTTGAAAATACTTTAAAGTTCGTTATCTTGGGATGAAAAAAAGTTATCGCTCGATAATGTAGAAACGTTACAAATAAAAGTATTCTTTTTTATTTCCTACTGAGATAATTACACGGGAATACAAATTGAATGCTCCATCTCTATTACGAACGCGATCACGTTTTAATGTTATCGTGTAAAATATGTAAACACGTGATCATCGAATCACTTTCTACCTACGATAGCATAAAGTCAGGCTTGATTTATAAATTGTTTTTTTCCTGTGGGGTCACGTTTACAGGGGATCACTGATCGACGTTTTAGAGCCCTCATTTGCTTATAGCGACAACAAGCGGTATATACATGTGTAAACACATATACGCGTATGCATCGTGCCATTGACGTAGTACTGACATTTAATTTCCGTGTCGTTTTATTTGAAAAACTAACTTTTCTGTCATCCTTTTTTCTCTTTCTCTCCTACTCGTAATTTCTTTTTAGTTGCTTTTAATTTCAATACTCCGATTAAAAATTAGTATCCATATACTACTGAGAATACAAATAAAATAATATTAAAACACTGCGAATACTATAACGCTGTTAACAGAGAGGATTAACATAATAGTAGTGGTTTCAATAATTTACATTTAAATAATTATATGCGGTTGCGTGTTTTTAAAGTTGCACAAATTTCTACCCGTTTTTGATCAGTATCTTTTTAAAGATTGTAATTTTATATGTACCTAGATATATGTTAAATAAGAGCAAAGAATATTATTTTATGAAATAGCATCAGTAGAAATTTCTTCTGAAAGATCGTTTTAAATAAACATTTCATATTGCCAATGTATTATTTATATGTAATGCATAAAAATGATTGTTTGTTCGATTCGCTTTACTTGTGTTTAATTCAGGATAATTCGAAGGAGGCAGCAATCGTATAAATATTCCGACCATGTTTTTACTATCGCCATTAAATATTTTTTATTACCTCCTTTACTGAATTGTCGCTGATCGAATTATTATTTCAATCCTTCACGTATGACTCCACGTTTCGTTGAATTTCGTTAAAAGAAGATTTCCACGAAAAGAAACGATTCGATTTGTCAAATCAACGCGCTCGTGCGCGTAATTTTAAGATCGCAAACCTTTTTACGGACAGGCATTATCACAAATATCGTTATGCAAATCGTAATTTTACTAAAGGTCAACAATGTGTACCGTGACGTAAATCGTAACGCCGGTGTTTCGTCACTTTGCGGCAAAACAGTTCATTAATTTTACAGCTGTCATCAATGTTATTCCACAAAAATGTTAATACAAAAGACTGGTTCTCGCTTAGGAAATCCATAACAGACGGTTCTTTGTAGAACAAAACCGAGAGCATTAATATCAAATCGGGAATGTGAGAAGCTCCGCAACGTTTTCTCAAAAACTTGTGTCCGTTTACAGCGTTCATCTGCATAATACTTCTCACACGTTGCATCTGCCAAAGTGCTGTTGAACGTAAAATGATATTGAGATTAAGAAAAAACATTAGATTCGCGATAAACAGTGAGCTTAACACGTTCGTCACCACGAAAAGTTAAATAGGATTTTAAGTTGGAATTTTAAAAGGAATTCAATGGAATAAGTATTGAAGTATAATTTATATAAATATAAAATAGATAAAATAAAAATAAAAACTTAAAACTTTTACTGTTTTTATATTTTTTTTTTAGTTTTCTATGCAATCGGATTTATGCTGGGTGATGAACGTATTAATCACAGGATTAATTTCATATTAATTTTATCTTACAGGTTCGCATAAAAATTCACGTTCACTTAATTCGAAGCTTATAGTATTATACTCGCATTGATATGATTATACGTAGACTAGCGTAGTTCACATGTTTGAGCACGGTAAAAGTGCAGATTTCATACTGTTTCAAAAGTTGACCATTCAGAATGTGATTCCAGTGGTAATCAAAGTTAATTCTTAATAATTTTATTTCAAATGTATATTTAATGCTCTACAGAAAGGTTGATCTTATTGTTCTTCCTGAGTACGCTTACTTCAGATATGTTTGCCAGATGTTTGAATAAACTCGATCCTTGAATAAAAGAAATAGTATCTAAGGAGGACGTTAACACATTCAATTTCTGCCTCCTCAGCTTCTCTCTTGCCCCCTTTCTACCTTCTGTCGAACCTATAACCTAGGCATATAAATCAGGACCTGTTTTTATCGTTCGACATCGCATCACCCGGGACCCAAGCCTTTTGAGACTCGATTTTAACGATGCAGGACAACCACGTGTTTCTATCGCTAAGTCGGCATACAAATTCGTCGCGAAACCTTGTTCGATCGGTATTATTCAATTCGCATGAGGTCCCCGTGGCGCGAAAAAACGTATCACCCAAGGGTTCGACTAGGAACGGTTAACACTAACCGTACCACATCCGGTCAAATGACCGGTCTTGAAATTCGATTTGAAGTTCTACATTTGAAAACAGAAATGATTATATATAATTTTTGCGCTGTTGCTTATATTGAATTGATAATTATACCTATATTCCTATCAGATAAAAATAAATTCTGTTTCATTTAGATACATATAAAGTATTGGTACGGTTAGTGTTAAAAATTAGCAAATAATATCGCTTGCACGTGAGACGGTTCAGTTGTTGCATCTTACTGCATCTTACTGCTGCTGAAAATGGGATTAGGTTAACCCTGCAATGGCACACTGTTTTCTTTTTCATCTTTTTTGTTTGAATTACTAAATGTCACACTGAGGTCTATTAACTCTTTATAGCCCGGCACAACTTTAAGGTCGAGTGTTAATACAGGCATATTTTATTAATTTGTGTAACGAATTAATTCTATACTCATACGTACAAATGAAAATGTAACGCCATTGTAACCGAAAAGTGACGAAAATTATAGTAAAATACTAAATACTAAATACTAAAATACTAAATTCATTGTTAATCTGTATTTAAAGGTTGATATTCGTTGATTTCACGTTACACAAATTTTTTAAGAACCTTGAGAAAGATTCGGACCATACAGGGTTAAGTTCGACGTGATTTCTCACATATTTGGAACGTGCAAGAGATTCGGAAAAAATTCAGTGGAATACGCAAATACAAAACATATGACGTTAATTGTGTACAAAACAGATAAAGGAAGCATTTATCATTATTTTGCGATGCCGTAATAAAAATCAGCGTTCTGTCTGAGGTCATGGAAGACCCAGAGTGTCGTTGCAAGGTTAAATTTGTGCAGACGACAATTTTAACTCATTCGGTGTTAAAAAAATAGACTCGTGTTGTTTTGGAGTTCACCTGTTTCAATTATAGTTGATTCACAATTAATTGTATAACACGTATCGATAAACATAGATATAATATATTGGAAATAGGGTTTCAAATTACTAAATAAAATAAACTTAAATTCTTAAATTCTTGTTCGCCACTGTATTTAAAATGGCACTTTAAAAATGTCGAGTGTGACTTGACATAGGAATTACTGTAGTAAACACATTTGAGAAAGGAGTGCAAAGGATTAAAAATGCTTTAAATACTTTTGATGAAGACTTTAAACCTGCTTCACCCTAAATTCCGAACTTTTTCGTACTCCCGAAGCATTCGAAATTATCCCAGCAATTATTCGAGCCTAACTTCAATTACCTCATATATCTCCTCGCTAGTTATCGCTATATTATGGCACCTTTTATTGTTCGTCTGGCTTTTACGACGGAGACAAGCCACGATCGTGTTTTTATCAAAACGTTCTTTGCTGTCGCATTGACGCACGTGAGCCGAGGTCATTGTCGTTGCTCGTTGGAATTTAGTCCCGATGAAAATTTCGTTGTCCGTTTCTTATCGAGGACAACGCGGATTCACGGCGAAAAACATCGCGATTTCGTGATTGGCTTGTTTTAACGCTCGTACGTGAGCCTCCACTTCCTGCTTCGCCCCCGTACCCGCTTGATGTTTCGCTGACGGAGGCTCGGCAACGTGATCGAAATGATCCATCGTTTGCGTATTGCTAAATGAAAAATCAAAATAACGTGGCTATAGTCCGAACGATACAGGAAATGATGGCAGAAAATATTTTCTGTACAGTCAATCAACTCGTTACGCACACAGCTACTTACGTATTTGCTGGTGATAGTAAATATAATGCGTGTTTTGTTATTAAAATTAAATATTAACACTAGATTTACTCACATTTCTTGTATATCTATTTCTAATATTCATATATTAAGGAATAGGTATATATAAAAGAAAATTTGAAATTACAGAACTGAGAGGGAAATAGATTTAAGTGTATTTGTGTCGCTCCTTCGATAAAATTCAGCAAAAATTGCTAATTTTTTCAAATTTTACTCATGAAGTCCGAAACCTGACAAATTGACGGGTTCCGTAAACCTAGTGTTAATATTAGAAATAAATGGCTGGCTTTTCATAAAATCACAAAATATTTCTACCTTTTCTTTTTTAACTACTTTCGTGAAGAAACGATCAGAAAATAAATAACTTTAACATTTAAATTGTTTTGTTAAAATATATGTTTCAATGATTTGATATTAAATCTAACATAGGTGTGCATTTTTATATACCTGTTTTTCAAAATCACACGGGAACGTCCATAAATTTACATTCGAGAAAGATTGAATGGAAATGTTAAATTTATATCTGTTTGAACTCACACTCGTACTTCGAATTCATTTATGCAGTTCAGAAGCAATAATGGTTGTTTAAATATAGCCAGCGCTATTTTTCCCCTTGAAATTTCTTATCGGGTTGGATATGCAACGAATCTGCCTTATCTTTGGCCACTGGTTGTTAAACGTTAAAACTAGAACGGTGGCTCGATTGAAACTTATCTGCAACAATGCAATCTGAATAAACCGGTGACGTCAATGCTCTGTAAAACACGACTCTACTTACGAAACGAACAAGTTACGAGCCTTTTTTTCCTTGTGTCCACGATGCTATAGCCGAAGGTTACGGCGAAGGTGCGTAAGGTGTTGTTAAACAGGTATATTCGACAAAGAAATTAACCCTTTTCCTATGAAACAGAATTTATTCGAACAAGTTCAATGTGCTAACTGAGAAGCACGAATAAAAATCGTCGCTTCATCAGTCCTTTAAACAGTAATTCGTTCATCCAAAAGGCCTTCGTGTTTTAATACATTATTTTATTTCTGTTAAATATAAACCATCGTTATTACGAATTATTAAATGACATAATTAAGTACGGTTGCTTAAAAAATTAACATTATTATTATTAACAAACATTATGAGCATAAAAATAATTTCAGAATAGGTTGAAAATGTTGTGTTAAGAATGTTAGCCCTTTGCATTCGAAAAGTGACTTTCGGTAGTCAAATGATACTTCTTTCGCAAATTTTTCGAATGCAAATAAACATCTTTAAAAACTCCAGCATTAATTTTAATATAATTAAATTTTGGTGCTGTTTAATTTCGATATTCTGCACTTAGAAAATTTCGAAGATGGAGAGTCACCTTTCAGGTGCAAAGGGTTAGCAATAATAGTTTAGATAATCGGTATGGAGTCCGTACTTCCATCAGATTTCAGTATCTTAAATCCAGAATATCGTACAGGCAGTTTTTGCAATGTTTAAAATGTACCAAGTCGAAGTAATAAGTAATTAACAGTACCGTCCTCATCGATGATGCTAATCCGTGTTTCGTACGAAAGCCTACCGTTCCTTTAAAACCTATGGTAATTAGTAAGTCAATTATCCGTTTCCTTATCTATCGAACAGTGGTCAATTGAAATTTATCACCGACAAATTACCATCTCGCATTACCATACGTTTATCCGCGCATTAAAATTTCGAATTCGATCTCTTGCGTGGACGGTTTCTGTTTGGAATTTCGTCCGTCGATTTTACCACGATCGACGCATAAATGAATCGCAATGGGGAGGAAAAAAAGAAGAAAAAAAAGATGTAGATTCTAGCTCCCGAAAAGTTGAAACTCGAGCGTCGCCAGCTTTCCCTGGAAAAATGAACTGAGAAACGTTGCTTGGAGAAAGCGAAATGTACAGAAGCGCGTTACATCTTTCGAACATTTCTTTTGCACGATTTACAATTTTCCCATCACTTACATTTTAATGGTTCTATCCTATACCATAACTCAAATAATAAAATTTATGATGGTGAACACGAACAACGCTTTAAGTGTACAGTAGCAGACAAAAGTTTAAAACAACAGAACAATGTAAAACATAATTTTATGGTTCGCAAATATTGTTTATCTATTTATTTTTATTGTCATTATGGTTGAACACTATTTATTGATTAGCATAAAATTCAAAATTTTATTTATACTGTTATTTCTTATTAATTAATTAATTTATTTTCTTTCACCCTTTGGTCTTAAACTTTTGTCCGCTACTGTATACCGCATGATATTTTAAGATTTTCTGGTCACTTATATTTTGATCTTTCTATTGTAAGTGAGTGACACTGTTTTAAGTCTATGTATCTAACATGTTAGATATTTTGTTACTTTATTAATCTTACGATAATGAGGAACGACCACCCCATATCTTTCCTCTCTGGATCCGCCATTGAATATTAGGATATTCGAATAAAGCAGTCTTTACTGTATTTTAATATTTAAATAACTTACCAAATAATGCTTTACGACAATGTCAACGAGCTTTTCAAGAACGTCGCATAGTATCTTCAGATTTTAGGTTAATCTTGCTATTATGGTATCTGGATCCTCGACTTGTGCACAGCGTCGTAGCTCTCGATCTCCCGTTGATACGTACCGTTCCTCGAGAACTGTTTTGCTGGTTATGCATAGGCATTTGCATCGAAGACAGCTCGTTATACATTCCTCACATATTTTATCACGAGCGTGCCGTGATTACCGGCATCCGATCGATGGCGATCGCGATCGTATATCGAACGCAAATGGCCAGCGTGTGCCCGTAAATGTGCACACCGTACTTACAGAGCTCCTCCTATGTTTGAGGACAGAATCGACGGTGATATTTTTTTATTATTTTTTTCTTCAGCGTGATTTATAGTTCGTTTGTCACGGAACTCGGTGTGTGTTCCGTAAGAATAATCTCGAACGCGGAAACACGACATCGAGTAATTAATGTAAAAAATCGGAAATTGATAAGAACGTTAAATTGTTGGTGAAATAATAAAAATATGCTGGTTGGACTTGTTTAGATACGATGATTAGATTAGATATATATATGTGCCTACCTTTTTTTTATAGTACAGTTAATTATTTATTTTAAAAGTACAAATTTATTGTACGTTCTATTTATTTTTGGGTACGATAAATGTAAACAGGCGAGGTTGGAGAAGTTGATGGATGCTTTCATGTGTTAGGAAAAATTACGTTTTATTGTTAATGATATTTCGCAATATATGATATAAAAATGAAGTAAATAAAGCACAAATCACTTAATATAATCACTTAATTACGGAACAATTATTGATCATTAATATTTATACACAGTTCGACAAGACTTTTGTACTATTAATTGTGCAATATTTAAATAATTTTTTTAATATGTCCCACGAGTGTCGAACAGACTTAAAATGAAGAAATCAAAATAGTATACACCTTGTATGATTTGAAATTTCAGGGCATAAGTGATTACAAAATAATCATTTGAATTTGAATACGTGCGAACGTATATTTAAGTGGTTATATTTTAAGATTTGTAAACATATGAAAAATTGCATATACAAATCAGCAATTCCATCACTGATCAATATTTTCAGATATTCATAGGGGAAGTAATTTTATTCCTCTTTTTAGGCTTTAAAGAGAGCCTAAAAGGTTGAACGTTTTTTCGTTTAAAATAGCTACATGAAATACTTAAATAGCTATTTTATGCTCCCTCGTGATTTCCAAGATATTGGAAAAGTTCAAACGTTTGCGTCAGAATCGACTTTGATCGTATCGCAGCAATTTTTCCCCCTATAGTAAACTTCATTCGGGAAAGTACATATGTACTTCGTTAAATAAAGTGTGATAGTACACCTGTGTTACAAGGAAAGATCGCATAAGGTTGTGGTGTTTCTATATTTACAATAAATTGAAGTAATTGAAATACTCAGGTGCGTGTCGTTGCACAACGAACATTACGCGTTGTTGCAAAATATTTTCATACGAATGCAATCGGATATTGTTTTACGAAACTGATTTCGGTCGTGTCCTTGTTTCGGTAACAAACAAAAAAAAAAGAAAAAGAAAATTAATTACGCAGACGGATTCTTTATCAGGTATTTTACATATTAAAACATCTATTAAATTTTATACTATAAATGTTGTCATTCACTGTTTCTAATTCAAATACGCAAACTAAAGCTGCTTAACCTGAATGAATAAGTATCGGTTTTATTTGAATAAATCTGAATCGCTAAAATAGATGACGTAGAACAAAATTCAGGGATAGATAGTAGATAACGCGCAGAACCTTTTCGCTTTTATCGATTCTTGGTGTGATTGGATACGATTAAAGTAAACGAGACGAAAATTTTTTGTTGCGCGTGTTAGCGGATAATCGTTCAGGACGTTTATGAGGCGAGCCGACTTATAGAATGCCGTGCATTAACCCTTTGTTACTCGAGAGGTGACTGTTAGTCGTCTAATGATATTAACTTGAAAAATTTTCAAAATCGAAATATTTACTAAAATTCGCCAATTTTAAACGTCATTTAATTTAGTTAAATGATATACTAAAATTTACATATGCGACTATTCAACCTCCGGGTCTGACTAATAAACAAACTAACTGAAATCTGAAACTTTGCGAAATTATTATTTGATGACCAACAGTCACCTCTCGAGAGCAAAGGGTTAACCCTTTCGCAGTTTAATACGAAACAGATTCGGATAAGCCATAAATTACAGCAGGGTAAGTTTCATACCTCAAATCGTGCCGTAATAACATAATTATTAAAGTTTATTGTGTGAAAACAATCGAGATTATGCACTTTTTCAACCTAATGCAGAAAAATGTTAGAGGTCTTGAGAATATCAAAGTAGCTATTTTTTTAAGCTGCTTTTCGCGCGTTGTTCGTCATTTTATTGCACTGTGAAAAAGTGAAGCCTTTTTTAGACTGCAACGAGGAAAATTAGAATAAACGCGGCAGAGGTTCGGTCAGGGCGTGTAACAAGGAGATAACCGATTTTATAAAACAAAAGGATAAAAGTAAATACAACGTTCGTGGGGTGGGTCATAGTGTTTGATTCGTCTATTTTATCTTAATTTTAATACGCGCGTAAGAACCTGAAGAGCCTCCAATAAATCTTGGTCTTCTGTGTCACACCAAGGACAGAAACTGCGCGATCGGAGGAGTGCTGTACAATAGAATTGAATAACGACAGTTTTATTATCCACCGCGTTTGCCATAATCAGCCGCGGTGACTCATAACCCCTAAAACATGTAATTATGCGCTTGAAATGAAGCCTTTATTCTTGAAACGTTCCAACGGAAATAGGGATAAGAGAAAAATGTGAACAAGGTTGTGAAAAGGTTAGAGGTAATTCAGGGGCACTTTGGTCCGTATAAAATACAGCAGAAAATTCCGAAATTGTAATAAATTTATTTATAAAACTCATACAAAAGAAAGCAATTATTTCTCGAGACTGAAAAGATGACACTCTGTTCAGATAGCAAAACACCTGAGTGCAATATTCAGATAACGGGTGTTTGAATAAGAGAGGTTCTGCTAATAATACTAATTTTCTTGAAAATTTTAAAGTTTAAAACATACACTGAGATTTGCTTATGTTAAGCTTCTAAGTAATGTACTAAAATGTATGTACATGATTGTTTAACTTTTCGCGTTTGACAATTTGTGAAACTATCATTTGGTGACTGCCAGTCGCTTCTCTAAAATCAATCGTGCATTACGTAAAACTCTACGTCATTTTTCTCTTACTCGCAAAACATTTTGTTGCTGCGTAGTTGTTTAATAGCTGCTCGTCCAGCTCGTAACTGTTGCAATTATCATCGAGACAATAATTCTTACGACACTTCGCCGCGTACCCGTAGGTTCTGATTCTTCTTGGCTGCCACGTGCTTATTTGTTACGATCGAACGCGCTGGGACGGTTACACGCGCTATAACGACCCCTATGTGGACATCTTAACCCTTAACCAACCGAATGGGGAGATCTCTCATTCTTTCCTCAGCCATTGATCCTATTTACTTTTGTTATTAGTCAGTCTCGAACTAATGTTGAATTTATTAAGAATTCTACTTTGGGAGAGCAGAAAATGCATGTAATTAACTGTGAACAACACTAGTTCAAGACAAACTAATAACAAAAGTAAATAGGATCAATGACGGCGCTTTGTTGAGGAATTAGGAACTAGGAACTAGGAACTAGGAACTAGTGTTGAATTGATTAAAAACCGTACTTTGAAAGAGCAGAGAATGCATCTAATTAAATGTGAACAATACTAGTTCAAGACTGAATAATAGCAAAAATAAATAAAATCAATGGCGGAGCTTTGTTGAGGAACTATGAACTAGGAACTAGGAACTAGTGTTGAACTGATTAAAAATCGTACTTTGGAATAGTAGAAAATACACTTGATAAACTGTGAACAACACTAGTTCAAGACTAACTAATAAAAGTAAATAGAATTTACTTTTTTCGGTTGGCTAAGTGTTAAGTAGAGTATTGTATAGCTAGCTTAATTATTTTTAATACCACGATTAGAATCATTTAAAGGAATTCCAGGGGCAGCGTTAATTCAAGAATGTCCCCAAAATGTGTTCGATATAACTGAGCTATTTTTTAATACACATACGTTGAAATATCTATAGATCACTAAAATACCCCGATTTATATGAAAAGTTTGTGAAAGATAGCCCGTCACGAATGTGTTAAGAGGCGTGTTCGCGTGTCGAGAAATCGCAACGCACGATTTCGCGATGTCCTCACGTTCGAACCTTGTCGTTCAGATTAAAATGAATGGCGTATCGCGAAATCGAATTCCACAACAAGCCACCTGCCCGAGCGTAGCACGCCTTCTCTCGAGCGGTAATAACGTGCTGATAATAATAACGTTAACCTTCGTCGCCCGAGGAAGTGCAATACCATCATTCATAGATGTGAAACGACTATATTTTCGAGTACAGTCGGTGGAAGAAGTACACAGTGTACTTTCGAACACGTAACATGTGTGCGAAGGAAGCGATTCATTATGAAAAAATAGGAAAAATATGAATTTAACCCTTTTCACTCGAGAGGTGACTCTTATGCATACAATAACACTAACTTCAACGGTTTTCAAGTGCCAAATGATTATTAAGATTCGTTTATATTAAAGTTCATTTAGTTTAGTTAAGTAATATACTAAAATTCAAGTATATGACTAATTTAACCCTTCGTTCCTCAATATTTGCGAAACTACATATCATTAGGTGACTGACAGTCACCTCTCGAGTGCAAAGGGTTATGATATTTTTGCTGGTGAACGTATCGCGCTAACATGTGAATCGTTTTATAGTGTAAGACTCCTTTCACATGGAGATACGTGTATCGAGATACGCGTATGATGAATACCGACCATACATGGTAATTATGGAAACAGTATCGCGATATTGAGTTTAGGTACCATCGATTGTTCGATCACGTATAGGCAATACAAGTATCTTCATCGATACAAGTATTCTGAACTCAGCAAAGGAGTCTAAGGATCTCTAAGTAATCTAACGGATCTCCTCATGTAGTTTGTGTCGTTGCAACGGATGTTTGGATCATTGGATCCTAAGCATAAACTTCGAGTCTGGAAGAAGGGACAGAAGGCTTAGGCTGGGATTTATTTTAGGTACCTACGCGAAGAATAACATTTCATAGAAAATTATATTTAGAAATTACAATTTTGAAGGTATTCGTTTATAATTCATGGACAAGATATTGGTTAAAAACAGCATGAAATTACTATTTCGTTGATACTTTAATACTTTTAAACAATCTGTTGTTCTGTATATAAAAACAAAGACATGCCGTAATAAAATTAGTCTACAATATTTATTTGAAAAAAAAAATCTATACGTTTCTGCTTTTATTTCATTTGAGCGTACATAATAATTTATTCGTATAAAGTAACAAGAATTCCTCAATCCACATGACATGATACATAAAATTATATACATAATATTTTGCGTGGAAATACAAAAAAGAAGAATAAACGATCATTACCTAATCAATTATTTAATGATAAATGAAGAGTTCAAAGGTTTTGCTGTCTTAACCTAACGTAAAAAAGACGTATCGGGAAACTTTGCCAGCGAAAAAAAGACAGGCTGTCCCGATAAACTTTTAAACTTCAAGTAACGTGACATTCATTACAAATTACTTAAGAAGTTTCGTTGAAAAAAGAAAAGACGAGTCGCGTAGATCGTTCATTTCCCTGAAAAATAAAAAAGTTATCCTCCTAACTACGCGTTTCCTTCAATTCCGCGCTCTACGAGCGGCAATACGCATAACCATGGGTCCGGGTTCCGGTCGACACTTTATGGACAATTATTCGAACATTACGCGTGTTAACCGTTCAATTGCTCCAATCGTGGCCGATTTCTCTTGATGCTTGGCCCAAGGAACACACGTGACGCTTTTTAATCAGATTAACCACGATGCATCAATTAGTAGGGCCCTCTGATGACTCATTGAACTCGATTGAACAATCAGAAGTTGTTTTTACTGCTCTTTTCCTTCGGATAAATGCCTCTTTCGCTTCGAAATCGACCGGTATGGACGTTTAACACTATTCCTACCAGAATGTATGTCATGTATTTTATTATTCATTTATTTATTTATTGTTTCAATACACGGTTAAATATTCAGTTTACAAGAACAACGTAATAATAGTCATAGTAATGTCAACTTACCGTTATATTATTATCATTATTATTGTTATATGGTGCTGCAGAAATAAATTTCATTTTAACCCTTTACCGCATATGGGCCCATATACGGTATTGCAGTTTTGATTCAATTTTATTTCCAAATTAAGTATTATAAAATAATTCAAACTATTTTAATCCATCAAATATATATTTAGCAATAATAAAACGCGAAAAAATTGTCTATGATTTTATGATATTTCGAAATAACCTTACTTTTGTGCAAACGGATGAGAAAGCAGAATTGAGGCGCGAATGATTAAATTTTCAGAAAACGATAACAGAGTAAAACGTAAGTACTTTTTGACAGAAAAAATATTTTCATGGAGTCTATATACTCATCTTTCTCGACGGATAATAATTTTTCCGTTTTTTAACTGTTTTCTGTACTTCACAACTAGTTTTTTTTTTTCGATTCCATATTTGGTCTCGTATGCACCAAAACATAAAACTGTTACATTATTTTTCTTTTAATATGTCTTATCGATAATTAAATAAAGCTATTTCCACCGTGAAACAATTTTTTTTTTTCAACGCTTTATTAATTCATGCTGTAAAGGGTTAAGTAAGGCGTGTACTCACTTTTGACTCTTACTGTACGTCATGCGCCATTGCGAAATGCACAATTATACCACATAACGACAAGAATACATGGTTTCTGTTGCATAAAAGAGGAACGGCGCTTCCGTGTTTTCATTTGGAATCTGCAAACGGTCGAATGAGTTCGTTAACTGTTATGCTGTAAAAGAAAGTTCCACGGTTTCCGCCAGGAAGCAATTTTATTTCACGTTTCCTGCAATTAGTACCTCGACCGCACACGTTTACCGTTCCGGCGTTATGTCATTGAAGCCAGATATTTTGCCCACTCTTTAGTTTCCGTTCCTTTTGTGAGCTGACCGATGAATACGTATATCTATTGTACAGTTAAAAATAATTATCGTGCAATAGGTAGCTGCATTTCACGAACGAGGTGTTTACGCTTAACTTCTGCGAAATGGTATATGTACAGTATTAAACAAAAAACTATATAACAATTTCAACGCGATAATTTTGTGTTATTAACACTTAACCAACTAAATGGGGAAATCTTCCATTCTTGCCTCTGCCGTTGATTCTATTTACTTTTGTTATTAGTTAGTATTGAATTGGAGTTGAATTTATTAAAAATTGTAGTTTGGAAAAGCAGAAGACTGACTAATAACAAAAATAAATAGAATCAATGGCGGCGCTTTGTTGAGGAACTAGGAACTAGGAACTAGTGTTGAATTTATTAAAAATTGTTCTTTGGAAAAGCAGAAAATACACTTGATGAACTGTGAACAACACTAGTTCAAGACTAACTAATAACAAAAGTAAATAGAATCAATGGCGGATCTTTGTTGAGGATCTAGAAACTAGTGTTGAATTTATTAAAAATTGTACTTTTGAAAAATCAGAAAATGCATTTGATGAACTGTGAACAGTACAAGTTCAAGACTAACTAATAACAAAAATGAATAAAATCAATGACAGAGGAAAGATTGAGAAACCTCCCCGTTCGGTTGGCTAAGTGTTAAATAGCGTATTGTATAGCTAGCTTAACCATTTTTAACAAAAATGCATAGATAATAGCAAAAAGATAAATAATTGTTATTCTGAAACTATCATAAATTTGTCTGTTATCACGCATAGTAGAAATAGATCTACGTGTAAGTTTCTATCGCGTTCGATAGCGAATACATATCTATCTTTTCATCATGCACATAATCGATGATCATCGGAACAACTCTCTCCTCTTTCGATTACGTTAGAAATTTTTGCATACACCTATTTCTAAAATCGATAAAGCCTATTTACAAAGATTACGAACCGAACAATTGTTATTTTTCACATCTTAACGCGGCTAAATCGGTTAGATTAAATTCTTAGTAGATATTTTTGGTTACAGCCTTCGAGCAAAGAGCAAACGCGGCTGAACCATAATTCGAGCCACAAGGAGCATCGCAAGCAAAAAGATGCCTCGTCGAGCAGCACCTATAACACGTTCCGTCAATGGCGAAGGAGCACGTCTATGGGCACGAATCGGTCCAACAGCGTCGGCTCCAGCTCGACAGGGGCCCTCACCAAGCTGTCCAATGATCCTTCAACTATACAAAAGATGGAACAGTTCCCTTTGGTCCTTTCTGACGCTACTATGCCCGAGGAGGATCTTTCCTTAAAATTTCTGGCGCTGGTACTGTCCCTCGTACATCTTTCGTTAACACATTTCGTACGACGTTCTGTACGCCAAAACAAAAAAAAATTGAATACAGAGTGCATACAAGCACCTTTTTCGATCTACATTTGTAAATTCTTGAATGTTAGTATATGTTTTTTATATATCGGTTTATCGTGTAACAATAAACGTGGCGAATGTAACAAACATAATAAAAAGATCAAATTAATTCGAGTCGTGGATACGCATGTGTAAGAAAGTATTAACACTAGAACTACCGACAAATTAAACTGTGTACTTATTTGCATGGAAAAAATCAGATTGAAAATTGCATGAAAAATATACCGAATACATAGAAAACATATCTTTATTTATACCTTCTGCAAAAAATCATAGTAAATTTTGGAAGCATTACCATGAGGAATTTATAAGGTTGCTATAAGTAATCTTCAATTGGTCATTTTGACTGGTTTGGTAGTTCCAGTGTTAAAACGAGATATCTCGTGGCCCGTACGCAATGTGTTAAAATAAATTGAATCTTTAACGATCCGAATTTTTAGTAAATGAAAAAGATCAGAGGCTCGCTGATTTCAATAAATTTGATATTAGGATAAAATAAATTATCTTCAAGCTAATTAATAACCATTCTTTCTTGATTCAATAAAATAATAATTAACAAATTGTAGGGTGCAACATTGGTTAACAAAATATTTGCGATTTAATGAAAATATTGTCACTACTCCTTAACGCTGCGATTTGTTATTTAGTTTAAATAAGAATGTTGATATAGTCGTACATATTCGTTATAAATTATAATTAAACTGTAAAATAATTTGTATCTGAGATAGTTGATAGTTAGAAGGATAGATATGTCGCGTACGTTCTTCTTATAGAATTTAAGCAAGAAATTTATCGTTCGTGTTTTGTTCTTGCAGAATGCCTTGGATTTAACAGCACCGGCCAGCGATGTTCTATTAAAGAACAGATTGAAGTCCTGGTTTCAACTGTCCGGACATCCGGATGGTTTCGCTCCAGCTGGACCTGGGACAGTTTGGAAGAGAAAGACGGGAGGCGCGGAGAACACGGAGAGAATCGTTTACGAAGCACTTAGCAAAGACAAAGAATTACAAGACTGTATACCAAGGTAAACGAAACAATTAAATTATCTAAATTGATTAATTGAATGAAAAAATCGCAAATCGTGAACGAAATTTCTTCAAAATTACGTTTGTTATTCAAATTTAAATAATTCTAAATGGTAATTCATATGTATTTTTTCGTTTTTTTTTCAAAAATATTCTTGCAATACAAATCTTAGCAAATGTTTCATTTTCGATTAGTCATTTTGATTGCTCTGATAGTCTAGTGTTAATCTGTGACATTTCCAACTATTTATCTCGAAATAGCGTACAACAAAATTATCACAACACATCCTGCAGATTGTGCACATCAGATTTCTCAACTTCCAAATTTTCACGTTTCAGATATTATCGAGAAGTGGAGTACAAAGGTGACCGATTCATCGAGCTGCAGGATTTACTGTTCGGTTTCAACGATCCACACGTGATGGACATCAAGATGGGCACGAGAACGTTTCTCGAGTCAGAGGTGTCGAAAACGACCGCGCGATCGGATCTCTATCAGAAGATGATCGCCGTCGATCCGAGCGCACCTACGGAACAGGAACACGAGCAACGTGCCGTGACCAAATTGCGGTACATGCAGTTCCGCGAGCAACAGAGCTCGACCTGCAGCCACGGATTCCGAATCGAGGCTATGAAGCTGCCCGGTGCACCACCGATCACTGACCTGAAGACAGTGAAGTCGCACCAGGAAGTGCTCGACACCATGAGATTGTTCCTTGGGACGCGCGAGACTACACGCGAGAAATTGCTCACGCGACTGAAGCAACTTCGCTCGAAGATCGAGGCGTCCGAATACTTCAAGACTCACGAAGTACTTGCCAGTTTTTTAAAATAAACCTTAGCATTCGTGTGATTGATTAGTTATATCCAATAAAGACCGAAAGATATTTCTAATTTGCAATAGATCATTGTTATATGCTGGTAGTAATGCTATAGTAATGTTGTAATGTAACATTTTAACCCTTTGCATTGGGGAAATGTCTTATAATCGTCTAATTTTAATGATTTTCAAGTGACAAATTATTCATTAACACTTAGCTAACCGAATGGGGAGATCCCTCATTTTTTCTGTAACAAAGGTGCTGCGATTGATCCTATTTACTTTCTTTATTAGTTAGTCTTGAACTAGTATTGTTCACAGTACGTCAAATGCATTTTTTGTTGTTTTGCAAAGTATAATTTTTAATAAATTCTTAATATGTGATGGAGAGTGCTCGGTTAAGTGTGGCACTGTGCGGTTAGCTAAATGTTAATAGGATCCCGGTCGGTGAAGTGTTATTCATTTGGTTTAGTTAAGCAGTACACTAAAATTTATTTATATATATAAACCCCTAAAAAAGGTTTGAAAATTTGCGAAATTATCATTTGGTGATTAACAATCGTCTCTCGAGTGCTAATTCATTGTAATATCACATTTATAGAAAACGATAATTTAGAAAGTATTAACGGGTATAATTTATGTATTTTTTAGATAATTGGTAGTAGCATCTTCATGATCTACGACAACGACAAGGTTGGTGTTTGGTTGATCGACTTTGCAAAAACTCGGGAGCTGTCAAACGGACATAGGGTAACACACAGGAAACCGTGGGAACAAGGCAACCATGAAGAAGGTTTCCTGTTTGGTCTCGACAATCTTATTTCTACGATAGAAGAGGTGGATCTTTCAGAAGCATAGTTCCCAAACAACAAGTGTTTCATTCGTGAAATTTGCTTGTATAAATTGGTCTCATTCTAGTAATTCTTACCATTAATCGTTTTCATCTAAATTGATAAAGTAAGCAAGAAATATTCGATTTTCTACCGAGAATGTTTTATTATGCATTTTCCAGATATTTTTTAAATTAAAGATGTATTAAAAAATTTTTTAACATCGACAGATTTTATGAACAACCTATTGGTTCAGAATTTTTCAACTTTTTATGCATTTTTCAGTTTTTCTTGTAAACAGTTTAAAATAACTTGAAACATACTGTAAAATGAAAATTATTGACATTTTTAGAACTCATTGATATGTAATATTTTTGAGGTGGAAGACTGCTTGTTACTGCATTTTTTCTACAAATTGTTTAACCGCCGAGGTATTTTATAAATAACATTCTATAAGTATATTCAGCATATGTACAAAATTTACATTAATGTACAAATATAGTTCACTAAATATAATCCTTTAATAATTATTTATGATGCAAAGCTAGGTTGTAAGATATATTTTCTAAATAAAACTTCGCTATGACGAACGGTTATGAATAAAAATCTTATATTAAATTATTTTGTTTCCTAACTGCCAAGAATTTTATTTGATGGAATATTTACATTAAAGCATTTCGATTAAGATATAGATTATACATGTATTTTTATCGTATTTATCAACGTAATTCATATTAATGTTTATTTACTTTACAATAATACTGATTATTATATAGTAAATAATATTTAAAAAAATAAATTATAGTGAAAACCAATGGTATCCAGCTTAATATATACAAATAGTTAAAAAATTGTAAGAACTGATAAAATTTGTACCGTTTAATTTCTACTGACATCATATTTTACATTTACATAATTTTAGTAAAAAATAAAACACAAATAAATATATATGATATACATTCCTTTTTTCATAACTTAAATTTTTATAAATCTTATTCAATAATTCCTTCCATCTCAACATCTGGCAACTGCATCCCGCTTTTCGAATTCGAATTGATAATGGACTCATAAAATCGAACTTCAGCAGCTGCCAAACATCTCTGCCTGTATAAATAATATTATATTTACATTTTACTTTATAATTAATACACTTATGAATACATAAAATGTAACTTATTAATAATTCATCACTGTTATTACCATGTAGTATTATATAATATCTTTATATTATAAATAAATTAACTATTGTATTGTTTTATATACTAACACATTGATTTGGTCGTTTGGTGGCTTTCTTACAGGATTCCATCCAGAAACTGGATTTTGATTCGATACCATTACACCTCTAACACAGAAAGATAAAGTAACTTTCGTTAAAGTAGAATCCTGAAAAATATCAATATAAAAACTAAATAAAATATTTGCAAATTTTTTTCAATATAATATACGTTATTTTTATTGTATGTAAAATAAAAGTAACAAACGTACTCGCCATTCAGAGTTTAACACATCTCCTAAGCTTAAAATATTTGCACATATATCTGTTTCTTCTATTCCTCTCATAGTATTCAAATAATTTTCTTGAATAAAATTCAAAAACACTGTTGCTTGTGACTGAAAGAAAGCTGCTATTTCATCAGGATTGTGTGCAAATTTCCAACTGTTTTCCGTTTGGATTCCTATAAATTTATTTCTTTAAATTTAGTACCTTTATACATATAAAATTAAAAATTAGTATTTACTAACGTTTTGGATTAATTACCCGTCCAACGCCATGGAGAAGCCCTAAACTTTCTTCTCGAGCACTGCATTTATTTTCTTGTTCTTCAGGTACTAATAATTAAAATAACAATTTAATATTCCATGTAAAAATTAAACGTATCCTATAACTTGCTATATTTACCTTTCAATGAAATAAAAATAAGATTTAAAACAGCATTTCTAATATCTCCTATACTATTTGATAGTATTTCATCTACTTTATGCTGAGACACATGTAACATATACCCAGCAATTGAGTTTAAAATATCACTTACTCGTTTTAGAGCATTTTTCATTGCAGTCTGTGTAACAGGGTTTATACTAGAATAAACAAGTCTTGTATAAAATATCTATTGCAAAAAAGAATTTAGATATATTTCATTCAATTTAACAACTTACTTAATCAAATCAATCCCAAATTTTTCTCTTATATTAGATGGAAATAATGTTTGAAGAAATTTGGAATTTCCTGCTTCTGTACATATAAAAACTATAGGTTCTTTACCAATTTCAAGATATTTTCTAAAAGTTTAAATAAAGAATAATGGAACTTCAATAAACAATGCCAGAAAAACAAATAGTTTTGCTTACTGTAAAATAGAATAGAAGCTCTCCTTATCTTCAAGAAATACATTTGGGAAATCTTTCACAAAAAGTAAACGACTAGAATAGTTGCTCAAAACTGAAGTATAACGTGTAGCTCTAATTAAAAATTCTTCAAACCTATCTCCTTGTCTCATTACTCTATCTAAGAATAAGTGATTAGTTATTTTACTATTTCATTGTAACATTAAAATTCTATGAATATAAGAATTAATAAATTTTGCTTAAGAAAATGAAATTACTATTTTCATCCATAAGTTGATCAATAGGATTAATCCATTCTATAACACTAAAACCATTCTCTTTTGCAAGAACCTTTATAGCTGACGTCTTTCCACAGCCAGATGGACCACATAAAACTAATGCAGCTGGTCTGCCTTTTCTTACTTTATACTGTAACCAATCTAAAATTTCTTGTTGCTTTCGTTTACTAACTACTAATTCAGAAGGACTTTGTGGTTCACAAACTTCAAGCAATACAGAAAGATTAGTAGCTTTCCTTTTGTTAGGAATTATATTATAAGTATCTAAAATTGGAATACTATTACTTTCTAGCGCTTGTGAAATGGTACGTTTAACCTGTGGTGTTTTTTTAACAGGTTCAAAATCAAATGATGGCATTAACCAACTGTTCTTTTTCTGAAAATAAGTATATTTATTATTGAATATATGGATTTATAATACATAGTAAACAAAAACATTTATATGTACATCACATTTATTTAATCTATATTTACGATAAAAACAATTAAATTATAAACGTTAAAAGCCATACCTTTAAATTTGCCATATTATAATAAAAATATAACTCAGCTGAACTTTATTTTATCGGACCAAAAATTAAGATATTTTTACATAAGGAACGAATAGGATCAAAAGTTATGCTGAGATCCATGAGGTACCTTTCTGTCAAATTCATCCGTTATATACATACGCTGAATTAACTAAGATACTGTTTAAGTATCAATATATTTTTAAATTAAATTTATTACAACACTTGCAAATTGCAACTAAACAAATATGTAAACGTAATTTCTAAACATAAATTGATAAAACAAGGTTTCAAATTTATAAAAATAATTTCAACATATACGTTGTGATGCCAAAAAGAGGACAGAGTTCTTGTGAACACCCCCTTCCACTAGGAACACTACTCAAAGTTCTCAAATTAATTTACGAATATTATATTATACCATTTAATTTTTTTATTTTAAATAATGCTTTACCTTTTTTATACGTTGCAATTCAATAAATGTATGTGTACATACACATAAGCAATTTATAGTGGCATACAATAATTATACAATTTATCTTCATGCAATATATAAAATCATTTTTAAATCTCCCGCATATTTAAAACATTTTAATAACGTTAATCATGCCATCTCTCCAAAAAGTGTCCAAACTGGTAACAAACATTTATCGACAGATAAGCCAAAGTGGTAACTGACTTTGATGAGGCCTGCCATCTATCATAGAAACCCGCAAACAACTCGCACATTTTTACCAACAATAAAAAGAGACAGAGAAAACACGACATAGCTGCTCCACCTATACGATAAACAATCGAACTACGTCATTAATAGTTTCAATCATTCTTCAATAGATGGAGCCACAAACTAAAGTTACTTCATTTATGCGCGAAAATTTAAAATCGCTTTCTTCGTTTATCTTTTTACGTAATTTTTATTTCGCCAAAGTCTCACCTGCTTTTGATACAATATTATTAATCTCTGTTGAACGGAATGATAAAATCAGCATTTATAAGCATAATTCCATGAACAATTTTATATGTTTAATTCTTGTTAGGACATATACCTTGTTCCTGTAACTCGAAGCTCGTATTATTGTATTATTGTGTTATCCAATAAACTGTTTAATTAAAATATACAAACGCGGTTAATGATAAAAAATTTTGTTTAGATCGTCGAACGAATGATTGATTACCGATTAGACACTGAAATTGTTTTTATATGTTAGAATCTCACAGGCACACTTTTATATGCGTTGCATACGTTTACATATAATTTTCTAATAACATAATTTTCAAATTGAACAAATACTTTTCGGGAGTAATTTAGTATCTTAAAAGTTTGCGCAGTAACATTTTGAAACTCGTAGTAATAATTGTAATTATTGGTATTCGATTTATAAATTTTATGAAACATTGGTACGGTTAATATTATATATAAAATAAATATTGTTACAGAACTCGTCTGGACCTTGAAATAAACAACGGGACAACTCCCAGCATCGGAAATCTCCAAAAGAAATTACACACATATTACAAAATCAGATTATTTATTGTAAATTTATTTAATAAATGTATTTTACAAAAATCATAATAAATTAGATTAATTTAACAGTATTACAATGCTTTATCATTTATTCCCTCTCCTATCTTATCTACGATAATAATAAATAATATCATGCAAAAATTAAAAATAAGATTCGAAAAAATTAGTAAAAAACGCGAAAAAATTAAAAAAGTAACGAATTCTGTTGAAAAATTCCGAGACATGACGTCAAATTCTAAGAAAAATATTTCGTGCCACCTCCTCGGTTGTCATGTTCTCCTGATACAAAATCTCGATTTTCGTAGCAAAGTTCGATTGCAATTCGAAATTTCCGCGCCCGAGAAATTTCAAGAAATTACGCCAAATTCCGATTTTGTATCAGGAGAACATAATGACCGAGGAGGTGGCACGGAATATTTTTCTTGGAACGTGACGTCATTTCTCGGAATTTCGCGATTTCTCGGAACGTGACGTCATTTCTCGGAATTTTTCGAACGCGGAATTTTCGAACCGCAATCGAACTTTACTTGAAAAATCGCGATTTTGTATCAGGAGAACATAACGATCGAGGAGGTGGCACAGAATATTTTTCTTGGAACGTGACGTCATTTCTCGGGATTTTCAATAGATTTCGTTACTTTTTTTATTTTCTCGCGTTTGTTACTAGTTTTTTCGAATCTTATTTGTAATTTTTGCAGAATATTATTTATTATTATCGTAGATAAGATAGGAGAGGGAATAAATGATAAAGGATTGTAATACTGTTAAATTAATCCAATTTATTATAATTTTTGTAAAATACATTGTTTTGGCCTTGTTTACGACTCAATTAAATATAAAGCTTCCTTATTTCGCTTTGTTAATTATAATTTATTTAATTTTGATTGTTTATGCAAGAATTTCTTGCATTACTTGTTGTTCATTATTGTTAATAATTATTGAGATTTATAAATACAGCCTCATTTTTAACGCGAAATAGAATTACACATATATTTATTGCGTTGGATGAATTGCACATTTTTCACTATTTACCATTGTCCACAATATTAAATTTGTAATAATTTATTAAGATGTTATTCATAAATAGCAGAAATATGCTACAAACAAGTTCCTTTAATAATCGAGTATTAGTTGCAACTTATATAGTTTTTAATGTTTAAATAATAATAGTAATTTATTAGTTCTTTAATATTATTGTTTATATATTGTTAACAGTATTATAATTGCTTTATTAAATATGTATTATATATTAATTTTAATCATTAACCGCATTTGCATATTTTAATTAATCAGTTTATTGGATAACACGATAATACAATATTTCGAGCTTCGAGTTACAGGAACAAGGTATATACGCTAACAAAATTGAAACATACAAAGTTGTTCAGGAATTATGCCTACAAATGCTGATTCTATCATTCAGTCCGACAGAGATTAATAATATTGTATCAAAAGCAAGTGAGACTTTAGCGAAATAGAAATTAAGTAAAGAGATAAACGAAGAAAGCGATTTTAAATTTTCGCGCATAAATTAAGTAACTTTAGTTTGCGGCTCCATCTATTGAAGAATGATTGAAACTTTTAACGAAGTAGTTCGATTGTTTATCGTATAGATGGAGCAGCTATGTCATTTTTCTCTGTCTCTTTTTATTGTTGGTAAAAATGTGCGAGTTGTTTGTGGGTTTCTTTGATAGATGACAGGCCTCATCAAAGTCAGTTACCACTTTTACTTACTTGTCGATAAATGTTTGTTACCAGTTTGGACACTTTTTGGAGAGATGGCATCATTAACGTTATTATAATGTTTTAGAATGTGGTGGGAAGGGGATGTTCTCGAGAACTCTCGTCCTCTTTCTGGAATGACAGTATATACGTATATCAGATATACAGGGCGAAAGAATAGTAATTCAAAATGGCTATCATTGTACATACGTGTGTTTGGTTTATAACAACATATGCTTTCAAGTAATATAGGTAATGTATATGTGTGTACGGATACAAAAGCATTAACCGGTTTGTATGACGTTTTACACTTACACTATTACAGCTTCTGGAAAAGTTCACAAGTATTATAGACCTACGTATGTGCTACATCTTAAAGTTTTGACAGTCATAAATATTGAAGTGTTTTTTGAGTTAGGCTATTTTACGATTGTAGCGTAAGATTACATTTTATATATCTGAAACGTGTTAATCTTACTTATTATTTTCCATACAAATATAAACCAATTTAAATGGTTAGTGTTATGTGATGTACCAACAAAACAACTGCTTATAAAGGTTTTAAAATGGCATTATATCGTATCAGTAACTCATCTAATCTATTGACTGTTTTGTCACGCACTACTTATACAGGTATGAAATTTACAACATACTTTTATAATGTACAAGTTTATATCTGTTTCTATTATTAGTAAGTAGGTATTATTAATTGTACATAAATTAGAACGTTTTATTAATTTTTTATATATAATTGATACAAAAATATGCTTTTCAATATTATTTTGCTCTTTATTTTTTAAAAGTTGCAAAAATAACACCTTTATAGTTTTTAATTAATTGTATAATACAGTCAACAATGAATCGACGTTTTACAAATGAAAATATTGCAATTCACGCAAAACGTAAAATACTTTTCACAATAGTTCTGCATGAAAATTCTGATACCTCCCTCATTCAGTAATGCATGCTCAACTCTGCAGTTTCAGTATTGATAAAGTGTTAATTGTTATTCCATTTGAGGTGTAAAATCCATAAATGTTATAAAGTGAGGAATTGATGGTGTCAAAAGTATGTTGACTATTCGGAAAAATTTCTCTATTATCGTATTGAATGTATTAATCCGTCTAAAAATCTGAATATATGATCATAATAAGATATGAAACAATTTACCATTTTTCCAGCGAATATATCAATAGGCGAAGTACAGTGCACGCAGCATGCAGTGGTACATCAAAATCGCACAGAAGGTCTCCATCTTACAAGTATCCGTCGTTATCCTGATCCTCCTACTCTACCGCTTCCTACCAATGTTTCTGAAATATTTGCAAATGAAACTAGTCGATTTACACCTGAAAGGGCCCGTGATATCGCTGCGCCAATATTACTGTATGGCAGAAATGATTGCAGATCATATTTTTCTGAACGGTTAACAAAACCGATGGAGCTATCAAGTAGTTTACAAAACTGCTACGACACTCATGTGGACTCCTATGATTGTTTTGGAGCGATCAGTTTGAACGGTATAATGCAGAGTAACGTACCGAAACCGTTTTCCTCCAATGGAAAATCAATGCATTTGAACATGCCGGGCGGTGAATGGGCTAGAGACGAGAAATACATTGCTGAAGATATGCAGAAATCCCATTATCGGAGTATTCGTTTACCTCCATTGAAACTGGGCAGAAGTGGTTAGTATGGATATAAGGAAATGAAGAGTTCTTGACAATTTTCTATCTTTTCACTAAGATATAAAAGTGAAAACTGTTTGCACATAGAAAGCATGCACAAATGTTGAAAATAATATTGTTTATAAAGCCTAATTTACCGAAAGAATTGTTTAAGCTTTACTTAAATTAATTATTGTGATTAACGAGATAAACAAAAGTTAGTTAATTAGTTAGTTTTTGTCAATTATATATGAAAATTACTGTAATATTTTAAACTGTGTCCAGAATACAGAACACATTCTGTATCTTCCTATTAATATGTGTAGAAACTGTAATTTGTCACTTAGGTTTAACAAGTTACATTGCAACGAATACAGTTTTCCAAAAAATGTACATACCAAAACATGCCTGCAATATGGAATATTCAACGAAAGTATCTCCTCCGCCATTAAATAATTTATTAAATTCCGAAGATAAAAAGTCAAAGATAGATGCACCTCCAAATTTATCCATGAAAGAGAAATTCAAAGTAGTAGTAAAGGAGTATGGAATTACTGTTACGATGTTTCATATAGGAATTTCTCTAATATCTCTTGGTGCTTGTTATACTGCAGTAGCTAGGTTGGTTGCTGCAATTATATCGAATTGTTTGACATACATTTTTTTCTTCAATTTTCTCAAAAAATATAAAATATTACAAAATAGCACTTGATTTTTTGTGGAATAAATGTTAAATTCGTTTAAAAAACATATCATAAACTATCTATGTATTAATTATATTTAAATAATTGTATATATTTATTATAATATTAATTTCAGCGGTTTAGATTTAAATCCTGTGCTTGAAACTTTTTTCAAAACAAACAACAAACAAGTAGAAAGCGTACTTAATAACTCATCGACATTCTTGTTTGCATATGGCATTCACAAGCTAATGGCACCCATTCGAATTTCGATAACTCTTGTTGTAGCACCATTTCTTGTACGAGCTTTACGAAAAGCTGGATTCCTTAAACGTCCAAAGATAACAAATATTGGTGATAAGAAATAAGGTGTTAAATGATTAATTATAATTATTGTTTACATTGTACTGTACAATTTATATACAATACGTTTGTTTTGTAATTATATATTTATGGAACCAATTTCGATGAATAAACATGTATACACGAGTCACTTGTTTTCACGCGTGTATTCCGATTTTATTATATAAAGAATATAATAGTTATAATTATTTTACACAACATCACGTATATTTTATGTATGATACTTTACGCACCTATTATAATGTAAGTACGGCTGCTGTAATTACAGTTTTTTTCGCTAATAGTTCTTTTTAATTAAAAGCCGTAAATACATGACATGCACAAAAGCTCGGCAGTTTCAATGGACGAATTGATCAATTATATTGGAACAATGATTGCGTTCGATACGCTGATTCTTACTGAGTATTTTTCAATTTGACTCGCAATTGTAGAGTCTTATCATTTGATTTAATTACGCATAGGAAATATATATGAAAATGCCAAATACTTGGCAAACATGTATATGTACATAACTTTTAAAAAATATATTATAGTACATAGTAAAATTAACATATATATATGTACAGTTCAATTAACCTAGATTATAATATATGTCGTACAATTTAATTTTACATTTTTCGAAGATTTCGACACGATTTAAAGATAAACTTGTCTCAACTGTATTCTATAAAGGCAAAATACTTGTGATTGCATGTAAAAGGGGAAAGTAAAATAAAAAAAGAAAGGTTTAAATGTTCTTAAAGTCTTAATTGAATATCATAAAATATTTCTAAAATATTTAGTTGCTTTGTAAAAGTATAAAAGTTCTTCGCGAGATTAGTAAGCGTAATTGTTCTCAATCTATCGATAAAACCCAACATGGGTGGTTCGAAATTACAATGAGACGTAAGACAGTACCCATTGTTTTTTGTGCACAGTAAAAACATACATTTATAAACATTGAACACATTACCTGCAAACAGTTTGAGCATTCATAACTTAAACAACACGTTGCAAATTCTGTTAATATGAAAAGAAAGAAAAGATTGTTTAAAATATGATGCAAACATCGTGTAATAGTACATTGATATTAATCAATGATTAGCTATAATATTTTATATAGTATTTATGCAACTTTCATAATAATATAATGAAAAAATCACAAATACTTCGAACAAACGTATAATCGTTGCAATAAAAAAATATTTTGGCACAGTACATTTGTACAAGATGATTCTATCGTTAGAAGTCTCGAAGGTTATAGCCACCGATCACATAGATACGACAGTATAATCTATCGATTAGTAGTTGTTTCATATAGAAGAGCCGATATCAGCTTCGTGTCAGTAATAGATATTATTGCGGAGAGAACTGTATATGTTTGCAAGAAATGAAAACGAGAGTAAAAGCTTGACTTTCATGTTAGAAAGTTGTCAAAAAACCAAAATGCTTTTGTATTATCTATTATATCAAATTGTTCTTTAATGTCATGGTAATAGCTGATTGACAAGTTATGTCTATTGATATCAGTAATTATTACCTTTAGAGCTTTTAGCAAGAAAATCATCTTGTATAACTCTCATTATTCTTTATAATGCACTGATAAGGTACAAAAATAATATAAAAATTAATATTTTACTATTCAGATCTGTTTTTCAATAAATCAGTCTAGTAACATTATTTTGTATGAATCGAAGATTTTTATCAAATGTGATAAAATACATATTTTTACGCATCAATTTGATTAGGTATTATTTGAGCGAGATATTCAATGACCAAGTGTAGCAGATAAGGGAAGGCAAAATTCTTACACTTTTGTTACATATAATTAAAAGTCTTTAAACATACGCTTCAGTACGACGTCCTTGAATGTGATTAAAAAATTGTCGCCAACTAGTCAGCGTTTTGCTTGACCACACCCAAAAACTACTTGTTATACCAACAATCATAGCCATTAAATATTTTATCATAAAAACCTCAAATTCAGGTCGTCTCCCAACGTCGCGCGTACGCTCGCCAACGGGACACGGCATCGAATATAAAGATTGTGGTCCAGGCCTTGAACACATTTCCATGTTCCAAGTCAACATCCATTGATCAAAGTATGCTTGCTCGTAAAATAAGCAAGCAATGACAATCAATGCAGGAACTATGTATAATACAGAAAATATGCCAATACGTATCATTAGCTTCTCTAATTTATCAGTCTTCGTACCGTCGTGTTTCATAACTGTGCGTATACGGAAAAGAGAGACAAAGCCAGCTAATAAGAAGACAGTTCCAAGGATAAGATAGACACACAGTGGTGCTAATACAAATCCACGTAGAGCTTCAACATTCCACAAGCCCACATAACAAACACCAGATAATATATCTCCTATAAAAAAGGAAACAACACATTAATTAAAAGTATGTAAATTACATTACACAAATTCTCTGAATCTTGATAGTTTACCTTCTACTTTACCCATAGCAAGAATAGTAACTGTTTTTATTGCTGGAGCAGCCCAAGCAGCTAAATGAAAGTACTGTGAATTAGCTTCTATCGCTTCATGACCCCATTTTAACCCAGCAGCTAGGAACCATGTCAGTGTTAAGATAACCCACCAAATACTAGATGCCATCCCAAAAAAGTAAAGCACCATAAAAAGTACCGTACACAACTCGTGTTTGGTACCTTGGGTGATTGTTGATGTCATTTGAATTCTCATATCTAAAGGAGGTGGGAAAGGTTCTCTGCAGGCAATAGAATTACCAGCTGCCCACCCAATCACATATGCCAATGCAACCATTAGATAACACACTGACAAAAAGATGATTGGTCTTTCAGGATACCTAAATATAAAGCAATGCATTTAATATACTGTTATTTAGTTACATACTTATCATCTAAAAGAAATTATAAATACTTGAAAATTTTGTATCTTTTTCATTGTAATAAAATGTTTTAAAACATGTTTTGTAAAAATAAATGTAACTTGCATTTTTTCATGTACAAACAATAATTTGGACTTATAATTCTATGTTATATATGTTTTTAATTGTTAAAATTAATCAAACCGTCTATCTTGATTAAAATTACATATATGGAAATATACCATTGCATTTCTCATAACTCCTACCTTATGCTAATTCATCTATTATATGCATCATTATGAATACAATGACTTCTTTTTTACCTGAATCTATCGGTGTCAATGAGAAACGTCAGGAAGGTAAAAAAGCAAGAAGCTGCACAAACGGACGCCCAAGTACCGACCCAAATCCTTGAAAATCGTCGTTCCCTTTCAGTGAAAAACATTCCATCGCAAGGTGCGCCACAATTAGGCTCAATTTTATCGCCAACTTTCAGGGAATAACCAAGTTCGTGCGGAACCTTGAATTGCATCGGACAAACGAAACCAAAATCTCTGGCACCGAGCATAAATCCACTACCATACGGTTTTGGCCCTCCGGTCCAGGATGGTTGGAATTCAGCTACTGGCATAAGTGGTGGAGAATACACCGGTGGCGACGGTTCCGGTGGTGTGGTTTCATTGTGACCCACACAAAGTTCCGGACCGCCGTTCTCAGGCAGCTTGGAACAATCGAGATTATCCGGCCAGGCGAAACCAAAACTGTTCATCAAACGTTCACATCCCGCACGAGCACTCTCACACAATGATCTACAAGGGGGTATAGCTCTGTCAATGATAGTACATACAGGCGCGTACACCGTGCATAAGAAGAAACGAAGATCGGGGCTGCACTTCATCTTGACTAGGGGCGCAAACTGATGCACCTCTTGACCCGCGTCTTCTTGCTTTTGATGATTCATGAGATTCGGCATGATTGTCTCGTTGTATGGAATATTCATGCATAGATTGATCGTGATCGGTTCGCATCTTCCGTGATGTGCCAACGGATCTTTCGCGTGAAGAGTATTGACACTAAGCACGGCCACCGAAAGAACATAGATCGTCGCGTAACACAGAATCATTGCTGCGTATTGATGGCCAACCGTCACTTTCAAGATCAATTGTCACGCAAAGTAGTTGTTGAAAACACGCGAATGCACCACGCCTTCGTACATTACCAACGAATCGTGCAGGACATAATAATCCGAACGGAAGAAGGCGGGGAAACGAATGTACCTAGCGACGATGATGGACGCGACCGCAGTACTGTAAACAGAACATGGCGAATGCATTCTAATAGAAGGGCAACCTCTTCAGAGTTGATGTGCGAGAGTGCTGCCATCTACAAAAATATATAACATTATATACACCTTAAGATTAACAGGAAGATTTAAAGTGCATTCTTTAAAACATAATATTAAATAATCATATTTTTTTTATTACTACATTGCTTCTTTTACTAATTATAGAAATGGTTAGGTTATAAATGACAAGACACAATATCGATCGATTCATTTTGATTTTATTTTTTCCCGACATATAATGCACAATACGCTCGATTTCGTTAGTTGTAATGTTTATTCATCGCAGATGATTAGCGTGATCGTACGTACTATGACTTTTTTTGTTATATCTTCTGTTTTAATTATATAGTACATACGTACTTTTGGAATTCGTGCACTTTTAGACGGGGTCGCATCTTCGGGCGGTTATCACTGTATATTACAATGATAACCTTTCGAATCATGCGGGTCACCCGAAATACGATTCATAAACGACCTCGTTATCGTAAACAAATAAATAGTTTATCTCCTCGGAATACTCTCAACTGGAATCGTCACATTAGACATAGGGGTCAGCCTTACGATCTTATGATTAGTAACACTTAAGATTCAATACGGAAGATTGAAACATGTCGAGGGAGCCACTCTTTCGTCTTCCTGTCCTCCTCTGTAATCTCAACGGTATTAACGATCTTTCTGCCCGCCATAAAACGAAGGAAGCCTGTTATTAAAGAAAACATGATCTAACGGAACGATCGGATGAACTTCGCGTTTTTACTTGCCGCTTTTGCTTATCCTTCCGATCAAAATCAATCAATTTTTCTAACTCGTATTGTATTAAGAAGAAAAAGGTCACTTTAGTCATCATTTACACTCCACTTGGAAGAACTGACTACAAACAATTTGTACAAATACATTTATATTATTATTATTCTATATATCTATATCATCATCGCTATTCACCGCATATAAAAAAAGATAATAACGAGGAAGACGATTGATAATGGAAACTTCAAAAGTTTTATAGCGAAGGCAGACAAGGTAAGTATCGTTTGATACACGAAACAGTTTTATGCAACATTATCATGTACGTATACATAGATATTAAGTGCTATCCTCCTTCAAATTTTATTATCGATAATTAATTTTTAAATGGATCGTATACCTTCGTTGGACCTATTATTTCTTTTGTTTTTGAAAAGGAATAGTTGTACACGAGAGAAGATCTGAAGATCCTTGGGCGGCTTAAAATGTTATGATTGGCACAAAACACGAAGAGCGTCAAAAAGTGTATCATGAGATATCTGTGAATCTCACTTTTCTCTTTATTTACATGTTTTACCTTTTATGGGACGTGTTAAGCTTATAAGAAAAATGTTTTTCAAATAATGCACGACCTGCGCGCCCTTTATCTTAAGACGTCCCAAATATTTGAAATCATTTTTATCATCGCTGTAACACTTTAAGTCTTTCTTCTCGAGTACATGTAAGGTTACATTAACTTATATGTTTTTTATTAATACTTAGCTGATCCATTAAATTAGTAAGTGTTAAGACTAATTAAACGTTAATTGAATAAATTATTTGTAACGCAGATCGATTAAATTATGTAATTTTTAGTTCAAAGTGCATTTAGTAGAGCATTTGTAAGAATTTGATCTTATTATTCTGAATGTAAAAGAAAGAGGAAAAGTGGCTCATACTTTTACCTCGACAAAAGTCAGTTAGCATTCTCTGCTCGTACACAATCATGTGAAAATGTGCATGTAAGTTTTACTTTGCACATGTAGGATTAGGATTGTAGTATACGTGCAGAGGTTTGCTCGCAAATACACGTCTGTACATAATTACGTGCAAAATTCATCGCGCAATGTCAGAAGAGAGTTGCCCCTTTTGTGGTTAGCCCTTTGGAGGTTAGGTTGTCACGTGAAATGCACATTTCAGGTCACGTGATATTCAAATGATGCTTACGTGTGATTTTGTTGAATTTGTAATCTGTTAAAAAATTAGAGATAAAATACGACATCTAGACGACAAGAACAGTCGATTTGATGAAATTCTTTATCTTTGAACTTGACACAACTTGATCAATCTGAATTCCTCCAAAAAGTTAATCCTACTCGCCCGTTTCGAAAAACGTAAGTGATGCAATCGTATTCGTAATAAAAAGGCATGTATAATTTATACACCTTTTTTGATTAGCACCGAACTTAATTACTAGTCAGTTTACGTACGCGTTCATATCTGTATAACAGTATCCACGCACGGTCTACTTTAAAAATTGTAATCCTGTGTTTAAAATTCCGAGTGAAATGCAATTCATTCTTCTGTCGTTGCGCCGTATGACACGCAACAATTAAATAGAGATTAAAATACTTTCGAGACATTCGAAAAAATGGACAGACTTTCTTGGAATATTCAGCAAGATTAGTATATATAATGCTCTCGCGTAAATTACCGCCAGCGTGCATTATATTATATTTATTCGTACCTCGTGTACGTGTAGATATATTTTTCATCTATTTATCGATCTATCTACCGTCTTTCTAGCGACACTAGTCCGTGCCCAACTAATCTGTCCGAGTGTGTCAGGTGCGTGTATATTGTTTCGCATAACTTTTCACCCGATGAAAAATGAATTAAATGTTTCTATTTACAGTCGATAATTTGATGGCTCTTTAAATGAATGCCAGGCGTTAATAACTAGATTTTACAGTTAAACGTAAAGCCAATTATTAGGCTTAAGATTTATGTTCGAAAATATTGGTATATTTTCAAAGTTTAGGCAATATATTTAAAATGCATAATAAATAAAATTTATATGCGAATATAGTTATTATTCGCTTTAGGTAAAAATTTAATTAGACAATTGTTGTCATTAATTAAGGTAAATGGACTGTGATTATAGATATAAAATGGCCATGTTTCTATTGCCACTTAACATCGCTGTAATTTTAAACATTAGAGAAAAATTTGATTAACAAATTGTATAAAGATAAAAATTCATCATCGACAGAAGTACAGGAGTACATATCATGAATTGTGTCAAAAATTTTATAGACGAATATAAGAATGTTTGGATGTGAGGTCATTGAAGGCCATTTGAAATCCTTTTAATGCATTGCTAAGGAACTTGCTATACAGCTTTTGCACTTGTCTAAAATGTTTTTATTATGTTAAAAAAATGAAGGTTGTCTTTTGTATCCCAGTTATCGCTATAAAAAAAAATTGTATCCTGCTCATTAATTTAAAATTAATTCTTTTAGAATATATATAACTGGAAGGTTACTCTACGTTAGGTGTTTTTTAAATTTAAAAATTACAGAAATTTTCTAAAAAATAATTTATATGAACTATCGGTTTTTGTAAAAAGATGAAATTGTTCTCTAAAAATTTTTAAGTCTCTGTAGTAATTCAAGCACCATCAACTTACGCCGAAATAATGACAAATTATACGTTATCAAACTTTATGTTGAACACGATATAAAATTTTGTCGAGTGATTAATTCTTCTTTGAAACGTACACTCAATTTTATTCCAAATTTCATAAGCTTTGTGAACGTCACCCACGAGATATGCCCATACCCGTGCAACGATATAATTTTTATCAATTTCATGTGAGACGTTCATACACACGGTCATTGAATGACAGTTCGAGAAAAAAGAAAAACGAAAAACAAAAAGAATCGTCAGCTACGCGAATCACGATATAACACGCAACACCTGCACACATCGAATGTTACAAAAAAGAAAAAAGAAGTGTAACGAACGAAATCGAATGAAATTAGTAGTATGGTTGCACTTTTGAGCAAACGATTGTTCTCATCGCGTATCATAGTTAATATTCCGCGTTTCTTTTATACGCAACGAGATATCGCGCGCCTGGGAAGATATATATTTGGCACTGGATTCCCTTCGACAGAGCCTCTCAGGCTCGAGTTCATTTCGCGTTAACTAATTACAATTGTGTCGTCCTTGGATCGATAACGTTGACTGTCCAGGATTTAAAAAAAAAGATACTTCATCTGTTTGAAGTAGAAATTTCGTAAAAACGATTTAACGCTAGATTTACGAACATTTGTTGTATATCTGTTTCTAATACACATATACTAAGAAATAGGTATACATCATGTACAATTTGAGACTGTAGAACTGTGAGGGAATTAGATTTGGGTATATCCGTATCATTCCGTCAATAAAAGTCAGCAAAAATGATTAGAAACAGTAGTAATTGCTTTTGCAAATCTTACTTACGAAATTCGAAACTCGTCAAATTAAAAGGGTCTCGTAAATCTAGTGTTAAGAATCTTTACGCAGAAAGGTTTTAGAAGGAAATCAACTAGTAATAATTAGAATATAATGCGCCAATTGAATGTACAGTAGCGGACAAAAGTTTAAGACGATGGAAGAACAATGTAAAACATAATTTTATGGTTTGCGAATATTGTTTATCTATTCATTGTTATCGTCATTTTGGTAGAACACTATTCATTCATTAGCATAGAATACAAATTTAATTTATACTGTTATCTCTTATTAACCCTTTGCGCTCCAGTGGCGACTGTTGGTCATCAAATGATAGTTTCGCAAATTTTCAGACTTTACTTAGTTTATTTATTAGTCAGACCCAGAAGTTAAATAGTCGCATGTGTAAGTTTTAACTAAACTAGATGAAGTTTAATATAAACGAATCTTAGTAAATATTTTACACTTGAAGATCTTTGAAGTTAATATTGTTAGACGATTAAGAATTGCCTCTCAAATGCAAAGAGTTAATCAATTAATTTATTTTCTTCAGTCTTAAACTTTTGTGTCCGTTACCGTAAGATTGCATCAAACAAAACCCCAACGAATATTTCAAAAATGTTTCAATCGAACAATTCTATCAACAGTCTGCGTTATTGTTCCAGGGACCAACGAAACGGCAGCCGCGCCGTAGCAACGATTAACGACTCAAAATCATCGTTTCTCACGCTGCTGTATACACCACCGACTATACTTTCGTGTTCACGTTCACAGTCACCGCTGCGATCAAGATCCATCGAGATCAAAGGAACGATATCGATCGACGATCGAGAATTTCAACGAGAACAGCGCGCGTACGCTCCGTTTCGTTTTATCTTCAGGCTGCCGCCAGCCGTGGACTTCCAAGCCCGCGTTTAAATAGTGTTTCAAGTCGCGCGTATTGAACTGGCAAATACAATCTTGTTTTTTTTTTTTTTTTATTCGTTCGGCATCGACGCGCGACCGTTTAGAATATGAAAAAAATATACGCGGCCGCGCGCACGAGTTATTACTAAGAGAGCTTTTCTATCATAGGGTTCTCGTTTCGGCGACCGAAGACCATCGTATCATGGATCCTGCCAACGTTCGTCGCTCTTTGCGTCAATATATATTCGCTATCATGCTGTACGTATCAGTATAGCTGAGAAAAAGTGAAGCTTCTAGGGTGAGTTAGTGCTAGAGAGAAAGATTTGCAAGATATTGTAGCGGACAAAAGTTTAAGACCAAAGGGTCAAAGAAAACGAATAAATTAATGGATAAGAAATAGCACGATAAATGGAAATCGTATACCATGATAATCAATAAATAGTGTTCTACTGTAATGAATATAAAAAATAAGTATACGAATAATATTTGCATACTATAAAATTATGTTCTACGTTGTTCAGTCGTTTTAAACTTTTGTGTGCTACTGTATCGTGTCTTTGATCATCCTCGAGCAGCCAATTATCTTGGATAATTTTCTGTTTCATAGCTTTGTCAAGATAATGCCGTTTTTCCTTCACTTCAGGTCTGCTGTAGAACAATTGAATTTGTAATTGTTACTTTTAGCTACTAAAGTAATTTTGAAAGAATGTTGGGTATACATGTTCATCTGCAGATAGAAATATAATGTTTGTAACTATCTTTTCGAAAGGATGATAGATTTATGGGAATTATAGTATAGAGTAGGCGAATCAGCTTTATCTTATAGATCAAAATATATTGCTGCTTAAATTGAGGTATTCCTGGCAACGAGTTAAAATACTTTTGATTCCATTTTGATATCCGTTTGCTTGGATACTTATTATGTGCATCAGAAACTTCGCTTTTTCTCGATTAAGCTGTACGATCATCGCAGTACAAATCAATAAGCGGGATTCGTTAACGTATGTACATGTGCATGCACAATTGAGCATAGAATGCCGCTTTAAACACGTGTTCGAACTAACTCTGATTTGATCTTAGCAGTGACCCCAAAACTTGAGCGTATTAACGCTAGAATCGACCAAAGCTGTTAAAATAATTGATTATCTGTAAATTGATTATGATGCATTTTCAGGCATGTGTAATAGATATAAATATCAAGAATTGCTTCTCTTATATTCTTGTTGCATTAGGAACGTCTCAGACTACTTTGAATTATTTAAAGAGAATTTTTATAAACGTAAAGAATTCCTATAAACTTCTAAACTTTTCTGTGCTTTAGACGCAAGCACCAAGTCCCAAGTACAAGGCGTAGCGGTTCACAGCATTTTTTCCATTTCCTCATCGGGGTCTCTCCAAAAAATAATGATTCGACTACCAAACTATTCGTGCAGAAAGACCTCCTTTGTGTAAACTGTACTCGTCGTCGATAAATGTTAAATTTTCCATTACACGTGGTACTTCATTGAAATACCTCGATGTACACCTCAGTACAACATAATCCTTCATCAGAGTCCCCATTACCTCTCACTTATTGAAAGAACCAACAAACAAAATTCAGTATTATTTTCAATTTGATTTCCTTGATACAAATAAACGTACATACTTCAGTGGTCGATAGCTCTAGCGTTAATCAGTCGATCGAGAGAAAGGGGCTGCTCTGTTAAACGACTAAAAGACGCGGGGAGATCGAATGTCGGCAGGGGTCGATCCGCGCGCACCCGATCGAGGTTCTTCGCGCCGTTTCACGAGGAGGGCATCGTACGACGATGATATGGCACAAGAATTCCCTTCGTCCGTCCCTTTGTCCATTCCTTAGCTGTTCATCACGGTGGAGCGCCTGGAGTAGCCTCGTCTCGTCACCGTTTCACCCTGAGCCTCGCACTCCCTCTTCACCCGATCGATTATGTCCGCCACCAGCTTCTCCTCTTTCTCCCTTTGCTGCTCCCAGTCTGGCCCTTTCCCGATCTGTCGGGGCACGTTTCACAATTTTCGCCCTTACTCATTCGACCGTGAACGATCCGAGACATGATCGAACGGATTCGCGAGCGAGGTAAGCAAGCGGACAAGGGTCGGGGGAGGTGACACCGAAAGCCTTCCTCGGGTCGTTCTCGCACCACTCGGTGCTTTGAGAAGCAAACTTCGCGAAGCTCTATTAACACTTAACCAACCGAATGAGGAGATCCCCCATTCTTTCCTCTGCCACTGATTCTGTTTACTTTTGTTATTAGTTAATCTTGAACTGGATTTGAATTTATTAAAAATTGTACTTTGGAAGAGCAGAGAATGCATTTGATGAATTGTGAACAACGCTAATTCAAGACTAATTGATAATAAAAGTAAATAGAATCAGTGGCAGAGGATAGAATAGATCTCCCCATTCGGTTGGCTAAGTGTTAAATGTAGGGTGAACCGATGCTCTTTTTGGGATGCAAGCACGACAGGTTTGGGGAACAGAGGTGGGGACGAGTTTCGAGGAAATGTACGTAGGTGTTTTATTAAAGGGCATGGCTATGAATCGTGACATCTTCGCTTGTTATCTGAAGCAGAATTACTGACACCTTGCGTAGAATAATTTATTGTACAAAGCAGATCTAATTAACATTAATCATGTTATACAAAGTAGACCTAAGTGCTTGAAGTTAACTTCTTTTTATAAACTTTTTAGTGTAAGAAGTAGTTAATTCTCTCATCAAAATAACAAGATTTTACTAAAATCTTTTTTTTTCCTAGGAATTTAATGGCGTATACTCGTTGAAGGAAATGCTGTTGCATGCGTGATGAAAATGTGGAAGAATGCGTCAACAAGCAGGAAGTGGAATGAGGAGCAAGATAAATTTTATAAAATGATCGTTCGTGTATAATATGCTGGTGCCTTGGAAATTGAAATTCGTTTTTAATTGAATTAAGTTAAATAATGCAAAAATTTATACAACAATAACCCCTTGAGTGCAATGTTATTCTAAGATTAATCGTGTTCCAAGTAAGTATAATTTAGTCGTCGGTAGTTCTACTGTTAAGTTCCAATTCTTAGCTGGACTTATAAAAATTTAACTTTGCATAGAAATTCATATTTTAGTAATAATATATATTATATACATATTATATACAGGCTGAGTAGCCTATCGCCTAGGGCTGCAGCTTTCAGCGGACGACAGATCTAAAGAAAATCTCGTCCGTACACAATAAAAAAATGGTGCAACCTTAATTACATACCTTACAAATTGAACACTATAAACTGAGCAAATGTCCTCAGCTTTAATGGGATAAGTTTAAATTAAAGATATGTAAAGAAACGGAAGCTTTGTGTTCCTAGGGGGATTGAGTGGGGTAGCGAGGTGGATGGTGTGAATGTGATAAGTTTAAGTTAAGTTTAACTTAAAGATATGTAAATAAACGGAAGCTTTGTATTCCTATATGGAAAACAAATAAAGAAATACAATACAATATAATACACTGAAATTGCTTTGAGTTACTGGTAATATGAATGAAAAAAACCTTGGAGTGCAAAGGGCTAATTCCAGGCAATTTCCAAGACACCACGTACCGGGGGTGGGGGGGAGGGTGTTCAAGACTTACGTCAGAGGTCTTCCGGACCTTCTTGTTCGCCGGCTCCTCTCTGTTCTCGTCGTTCTCGTTGTCGGAGTGGCGGGAGCTCAGGTGACCGATGTAACCCTTACGTGACTTGAAGTAAGCGTTACAGCTGTGGCACTTGAACAGCGGCGCCGGCTGGGTGACCTGGGTGGAGACGTGGAGTTTGTACTTGTGCCTGTACCAACGGGTTCGAGACGGTAGCACCTCGCCGCACCACTTGCAGACTACGGAACCGTCGTTTTGAATGAGGTATTCCAGCAGCTTGCAAAACAACGTTTATTTTTGGTTTTTCTCTCTCCCTTTAATCTCTCTCGCTCTCTCTTTCCATTTTAATCGTCCTCTCTCGCCCCACTGTTCTCACGTTTCACGTCGCGTACGCGTTCAATTAACTTCTTCCCCCTACCTGTATACTCCCTCCTCTGCATTATACGCAATTTATTTGGATTCCATTTAAGATCTGTTTCATTCTACTTTTCGTATCGTGGTTGACGCCTTTATTAGGTCGACGAGGAAGCATACACAGTTTTTAATACGTAGTGGTGAGGTTCATTTATGGGTCGTTGGAAGAGGAAGAATAAAAGTAGGAAAAAGGAAGGACGATGAAAGGACAAACAATTAATATTATCTGCAAGGTGTCACAGATTTTTCCATATTTTTCTGCATAGCCTTCTGTAGCGTGGTGTTGCGGACGAACGACACGTCGACAGAAAGAAGTGTCTGAGGTAGAATCTATTTAAAATCGTGCACGATTGTACAGGGAAAGGGTGGTTCAACGAACTCGGTGTGTAAAAAGCAAACGCCACGCTAATGGAAGAGATACGAATGGCAAACCAGATAAGTGACGCGCGCGATAAAGGATATTGCACTTTGTGGCTGAACGTTTCTGGGTGCTTTCCATCCAACTGCAACGAGGTGAACGTGTAACAAATCGCGAGAATGCATTTTCCAGTTTATGAATAATCACAGATTTCTTTCTGCTTCGATTACTTCAGAGGACAATTGATTTCTGATAGGTGTAGTCCTATTCGTAAGTTCAGATGGCAGAAACTATTTCTTATTCACGAAACACGCGTATCTGTGTTGTACCTGACGACAAATTGCTTAGACACATTATTCGAGTAAATATTAAGAACATTCTGTTCCTTTTCAAACTTTAGTTACTTTGTTTATTAGTCAGACTCAGAGGTTAACTAGTCGTATACGTAAATTTTAGAATATCACTTAACTAAACTAAATGACGTTTAATATAAGCGAATCTCAGTAAATATTTCGAATTTGAAAATTATTGAAGTTAGTATCATCAGATGACTAACAGTCACCTCTCCAGTGCAAAGGGTTAATTAGAATAGCGAACGACCTCCACCGACCCCATTACGCTTAGCCTACATCCCCCTATACTTCAGAGAACTTCTCTAACTTCGAACTAACGATAAACAAACCCCATATGAAAGGATCAACAAGCCAAATATGGAAAGCACCCAAATTAAATCCGTGGTGACATGGCTTTCCTCAGCGGCCTCCTACTGTTCCCCGTGTTTCTGTCGGTGCCATTTTCGCGAGCACTCCTCGTGTTCGTCTTCCGAATGAAGCCAGGTGGCACAGCTGGTGCACTGCCTGCCGAAGCAGTATCAAAAGCAGCAGACCAACCAACCTGTTTCTTCACTTCCGGTTCAGGCTCCCCCGTTTCCGACTTGGGCAGCAACAGGTCGCCCTGGTCCTCCTCCCTGTCCGTGAGGAAGTGCATCCCGCTGACCACACGCTCTGACTTGATGTACGCGCTGTTGTTACCGCCATCCTCGTTGAACGCGGTGGTGTCCTCGCCAGACCTCGTCGTCGTCATCGTCGTCGTCGTCGTCGTCGTCGTCGGGGGCGTTTGCGACGGTGTAGTCGGTGGGGGTGGCGGCGACGACGAAGACGACGACGTGCAGATCTCGAACGTGATGTCGCTCGGTAGGCTGGGCAGCTGGTCTGGACAGACATGGAAAGAGAATAGGTGCAGGATCGTTAGTAATGTCGAGGTCAAAGATTAGCGACGATCGCGTCTGCGATATTTAACCCTTTCGCTTCGATCGCTGGATATACAGTATATTGTTACATTAAATTAAACTTTTGGCAAATGATATTGAACTCTGGGCGAATAAAGTTAATTTTTAGACAAATGGAATTAAACTCTGATCAGGGATTACAGGTTTAACTGTTGTTCCCCTGTAAATCTCTATTTTTATTTATACAAATAAAAATTATCGCTACCTGGGAGTTTAATTCAATTTGCCTAAAGATTAACTTTATTTGCTCTAAGTTTAAATTTATTTATTCGGAGCTTAATTTCATTTGTTAAAAAGTTTAACTTAATGTGTCAATACTATATTCGGCATCTTGTAAATATATAAACTGTAATTGGCCTAATGTTATTAGAATAACTAATACAATTTTGTGTAAATCTTTTCATATTAAAAATGTAAACTATACTTGTTATATTAGAGCAACGATTGTTTTATTAAGCACAATTGTTGGTATTTAAGACTTCGAAAAAAGGTATACACAAAAACCACGCACACTGTGCACATTTCTGGCGTGTACTTTCGTTTAATGACGGTACTTCTACGAACTAGACTGCCGAAGCGAAAGGGTTAAGGAGACTGAAAGGATTCGAAAGGTTCTAGACATTCATTGGTGGTTTCGCGAAACTTATTGTTCAATTAGGATGCAAGAGTATTGACATTATTTAGTTAGGAAACTAGGAATCATTATGTCACACCCTTGCGGTGTATAGTGCTACACAATCGAAGAAACGTTTGTTTAACCCTTTGAATTCGAAGGACAACTCCCTGCATCGATAGATGCCACGGATGTCTTTTTTCTTTTTTAATTGTGTCGCTTTTGAAGCAAGGGTGTGTATATGTGTAAAGTGGAGGATAGAAGGAATTGTTGAACGTATTGGACATATACAGAAAGTTGAATTGTTTGAATTTTTTGCCTACGATAGAATAATGTTATATCACAGATTATATCACAAATAGTATTCAGATATAGGGTTCAAAGAGGTGAGAAATTGTTGAAATTTTTCAATGCATTTCATCGTTCAAGGTCTTTCGTGTACCATAAATCGTGGCGGTAGATGAAACAGGATTCGGTGAAGCAGAAAATTGGTTCTCTAATAGCTATGAAAAATAATTTGTAAGTTTCACGTTTCTTTGAAACGAAGACGTCCTCTGGATCACGGCTAGAAGCGGCTTAATTTTAACTTTAATTAAGCGCAGATTTTTAATTTTCACGAGAAAAGATGGCGGTCAGTTCCAAAACGGAACAGCCGAGTTAAGAGACGACATACACTTCTCTGTCTTGCTTTAATGAAGGTTACGCTAATCGATAAAACAAATAAACGGTCGGATAGACTATTGCAATTGTATATCACAAAGAGTTACAAAGAAACTACAATTAGATAAAAACAAATAAAAATAATAATAATAATAATAATAATAATAATAATAATAGTTATTAAATTGTTATCGTTTTTATCGCCACCAGGCACCAATGATAATAGGTACATACGTACGTATATTAGAACAAAATGTACAGCCGACGACCGACGATAATGTGCGAACGTGCAGCTTTTGCTTTTCTTTATTGTTACTGTTATATGTATATAACTTTTTTTTGCTTCCTTAAACGCGCTTTCACCGTCGAACATGGTGAACGTATAATATATAATATAATATAATATAATATAATATTCATATATAATATATAATAGATTTTTTTCTGTACTCGCAACATTTATATCTCTTAATAGTTCTCGCAATTTCATTTTCTCCTATTGCAAAATCTACGATCACTTATTAAACGAACCGTAGTTTCAATGTCCTGCAAGAATGTAAGTTTGTTTTGTTATGTATATATAATAATAATAATAATAAAAATAATAATATTGATGATAATAATAATAATAATAATAATAGAATCATGTACCGCTTCCTTCTTCTACCGAGAAACAGAGTGCTGTGCGATGCTTCCATGGTGTTCGAGTGCGAAATTAAAGTGCCTTCGTATAACGTATAACATTACGCGGTGATCGTGAATTTACTAAAATTCACTTGCAATTAATTTCTCCGCCGTTAAAATGTGTAAGTAAAGAATAATAATCATAATCATAATAATAACAACAACAACGCAGATGGACACGTGTGTATACTTTCTTCTTTCCATTTTTTATTTAAGACGCCTCCCTGCGTTTTCTCTAGCTATCGACGAACACCTTTTCTATCGATTAAACGCGCGCGCGCGCAAGTGAACCGCGAATTTCATTCGCTGGGGACAAACATTTTCAACGAAATCGACGTTCTGGCGATAGACGAAGAAAAAAAAAGCGAACGGCATTCGATGATGATAAGTCGCGAATTTTCCGATCGACCTCACGAGATCGATGGGGGGGGGGGGAACCGTTTTGCTAACACGCGAATAAAATTTATAGATTCAACTATGATAAATATAAATAGATCTATTCGCCAGAACCTCGTGACAATATACATGTATCATCTATATCTTGCGTTCTATATCTCAACGAATAAAAGTGGAAACGTATTGGTAGAAGGCGTCGCCGTTAATGTCGCAAGCTACGTAGCATTTTAACGCTCGAATAAAATATCTGCATTATGAAAAATACAAATAACCGTGCTCTGATCTGTCCGGCTAATATCTCCCGTTTCATCCTTAACGTGTTATTATTCTGTGATCTCCTTTAAAGCCTAACGCACCTTACCGCGCTAACTAATTACCCGATGTTACAGTTAAAATTAAAAATAAAATAATAAACGCTATCTGACGATGACAATAGTTGTAGTGTAATAATAATAATAATAATTAATAATAATAATAATAATAATAATAATAATAATAATAATAATAATAGAACTATTACAATAATGGTATAAATGGTATGATATATAAAACTAAAACGTAAGAAGTAAGGTAGTCACAATGCATGGAAATTAAAGAAAAAAAAGAAAAAAGGTGTAACACGATCGTTTTCGATTGCTTTTGCACACGTTATAGAATGAGAAATCTTTTTTCTTTTCTTAACCCTTCCGAGCTGCTTCGAACAACGCAACTCTGTCTTTCGCAAAATAGAAACAATTCTCTTCTCTTTCTTTGTCAACGCGGACTGATCGAAATTGCATACCAAGCCCATTTTTATAAACGTATCTATATAATCGATCACAATTTTTTACATCGATCCCTAAAAACCGCGAATCGCACATTCGTATACAATTTCTTCCAAAAAAAAAAAAAAAAAAAAAAAATATTTAACGTACACATCACTGTTTTCTGTTCTCGTCTCTCGAAACGGTTCGCACTCGAATTCGCGGATCGGCGTGCCATCTTTGCTTATCTTTTTCTTTATCTCTCGCACGCATATAATATCAGAATAAAATTTACGCTCTCCACGTTGTAACAACGATTAATTGGACGCAAGAGACAGGATTGTGCGTGACAGCACAAAATTTCGTGCCCCGACTGATGGAAGCTGAGAAGGAGGTGTGTTTGTGTGCGTGTGTGTATATGTGTATGTATGCGAGTGTGTGTGTGTATGTGTGTGTCATTGCTTTTCCATTACATTTACGCAGTTTCATTACATATACATATTTTTTTGCTTTTCTGTGTTTTTCTTTTTATCGCTTTTAAATACCAACTACGAGTACGAGCAAGTTCCTCTCGAGTCACGGCAAAGAAATTATCATACGTGGGTGCGCATTCCTTCTCACGTATTCTATATATATGTGTCTCTTTGTGTATACATATATCTATATATATTCTTTTAAATAACTCTCTAACAACCATCACGATCATCATAATCATAATCATAATCATAATCATCATTAATCATTCCGACATATATATGCATATATATATATATACATATCACATCATACATCCACATCCACGCTCGTTTCCTCTCACGCGTACAACACCGATGCGGAAGACCAAAATACTGTTTTCCGTTCGGCATTCGTTCGAAGGTTTTCGCAACGAATTTGACAGAATTCCGTAAAAAGGGAAGATACAGGGAAAATTTTGAAGAGGAAGAAGAATGTTCGCATATTTTAACAAGTACAAGGTGATTAATTGTATCACTAATAAGTTTGCCAAGCAACATTCTTTTCTCGCGAATAAACAATGATGCATGTTGCTTGTGTTATCGTTGATTGTCGTACAGATTGTTTGCATTGCATTGTTAGTGGAAAAAAAAGAGGTGCGTTAAGAAAAATACGCGAACGAAACTAGAATTATTTCTCTGCGTTCTTCCTTTTTTTTTGTCTGTTTTATACTTGAAAATACCAAGGGACAGTAACGAGTGTTGTTCTTACGAGCGAATGCTGATCGTTCGTTCGCATTGGTTCTGTTCGATTGCGTGAACGGTGTTCGAATATTTCCCAAGAAAGGGACAGGTGTGTTTGTGTGTGCGCTTGTTTGTGCATATGTAAATTCGTTCAACTATTTCTACTTTGCGGTGTCCCAACCACCGAAGAAAAAAAAAAAAAAAGGAAAACGTGTTAACAATGTATCAAATAATAGATTTCTTTCAGATTTTTAAACGAACGAATGAACGAAAAAAGTATAATATAATATAATATAATATAATATAATATATAATATAATATATAATATAATATAATAATAATAATAATAATAAATCAAAGAGAAAAAACAAACGGTCCGGACCCGAAACTAACTTAGGGTCATCATATATACTATGTATGTATAGATATATAACTTTTTCTCTATAACTTGTCTGTGCATTAACTTATTTACCTAGCAATAATAACCAATTTTATCGGTGCTTGTCCATAGCTAAAAGTTAATGATTCTTATCGAACAATAATATTAATAGAAATAATAGTAACGGTGATAATAAAAATAATATTGTTTTCTTGCTGCATTAATAGTAGTGCGGGTAATGGTAAATTGATAATGATAATAGTAATAAGAATAATAATTAATAATTGGTAATAACTATAATACACTTTCCCAAAAGACCTGTACATATACCGAGGCTGCTATGCAGTATAATTTGTGTTCCTTCTTTTTGCTCTTGCTCTCGCTCGCTCACACTCTCTCTCTCTCTCTCTCTTTCTCTCTAGTTTTTAAGCACTACCTAAACACGATCTCTCTACGAACCTTCTGTGCTCGTAGCGAACCGCTTAATAAACTCTGTGATAAATATACATTTTTCATCTTGTTTCTTTCATTTAACATTTTACTAATATGTTTTGCTACGCACCATTGGAATCAAATTTGTTGGAAAGCTTAGACAATATTTAAAAAAAAAAAAGAAAGAAAAATAATGTATAGATAATAATAATAATAATGAGAAGAATCCTGACTACAAAACTTTGCACTTTTATTAACAAACTATCTGCTTGTATTTTTTTCTTACCATTTATTTGATTTGGAAGAACACTATTATCGTACAAGTGAATTAATGTGCAAATTGATACGTAGAAATTCTTAAACAGAAGTAGACACACACTTCTGAATTCATAATTTCGTACTTACGACAAAGATCTCAAAGTTTATCATGATTGTATATGCAGAGTTTTTCGCAGATGCAGAAAGGCAACTGGTGAAAGGTGCAAAGTTGGAAAGTATATGAGAAGAAGAGAGAACATATTCGTAACCAACGTTTCACATGTTAATAGCCGAATTTCAAAATGTAATTTAACAAAAAGGAAACTAAAAGCGTCACGCGCATTAAAGTGTCAACAGATTTTTTAAAGCTATCACGGTATAATCTAGAACAAGGAATACATCTGCAATGACAACATGTCAGTCCCATTAATCGTATTGCTTATACGTTATTCTGTTACATTTTCGTTAAAAAAAAAAAAAGAAAAAGGTATATAAAACATAATATATTCGCGTAAATTTTATACATTTCTCTCCTGTCCGTGATACTTATATCGAAAATACTATATCCTAATTAAAAAACAAAAAAAAAAGGAAAAGGAAAAGGAAACGATCGAATGAAGGCACGAGAAAGCTCGTTAATTTTTCCTACGAATACACATCTGCTTCCTTTTCTCTCTCTCTCTCTCTCTCTCTCTCTCTCTCTCTCTCTCTCTCTCTCTCTTTCTCGAGTACATCGCTAAATGTTGATTTCTCAAAATGTAACGAAAAGATTGGAATTTCTACGTGCAGACTACGCCCGCGTAAAATACTGCGACCATATATTGGTAGAGATAAAAGAAAAGAAAAAAAGCTGTTCGATTACGCGGACCCGAGACGCGATATCATTTTCAGCATTGTGAAACAATGGTTCCCATATATATCACACACGCACACACACGCAAACGTAACCGCCTCCAACACACTCTGTTCGCGCGATAAAACCTATCTCCCTCGACGAGCGTACTCCTTTTTTCCCTTTCGACGCGTACCATTTAAAAGTCCCTCCTCCCTCTCGTCGCTTTGACTGGCCAAATTATCGATTCGTTCTCTCGGAATTTCGCGCGGCTTACGTTTCCGTGTGCAGAACAAAGCATAGGGAACAGGACGGTTGCGCGAGTGAAGGAGACACAGCCGAGCGTGTCGATCGGCCACAAGCATTGCGCGCTATTGCACAGTTCAACGATCATATACATGTATAATACTAACGACGTACACAGCAGCACTACCCGAGTAGTCACGTTCGAGCATGTACAGAGGACACCGGTCCCCCGTCATCTTTGCGTCTTAGTTCTTTTTTTTCCATCCTCTCTTCCCGTTCTCCCGATTTTGTCAAAAAGATCCCACTCGACGTCGTCTCGCTCCAGAGCAGTGTTTGCATCCGATCTGGTCGTGTAGGTCTCCTCCACTGGCCGACACGTAACACACCGTCGTAGCGCCCTTCATCTCTCGAACGGACAGCACACCCAAGCAGGGGGTGGTCCTGCCGTCATTAAAAACGACTAAACAAAATCGACACAGAGGTGCACGCACGCAACAAGTTCTCGATCGCGTTCCAATACAACGAGACGTTTACTCATCATTGCGGGGGTGAGACAGGCTATGCGATCGGTCCGCGACACACAACAGGGGGGTTAGGGGTTAGGGGGGGTTGGCTAACTATTATACTCTCTCGCTTCATCTCTCGACCTCTCTTCGACGGTGACACCCGCAGACCGAGGGGTTGTGGTCGAGCCGCGGCGCGGATGCCACCCACCCGGTGACGACCACGCGATGATCTTTCTCTCTCAATCGGATGACTAGACTAGGGCGGTGCTGAGAAGACGGCGGAGAAACCGAGGAAAAAATGAAAAAAGTCCCTTCTCTCAAACGCGCCCACGCCTGAACATGGAGAGCACCCTCGAGGAGGTGACATGCTTCAACGCCTGCCTCGAGGCCGCGCCGCCGCCCCTCGGGTTCCTCGGGACCCCGGCGGCGGTCGCGGACGTCTCCCCTCGGCCTGCGGCGTTATTATCTTCCGTTGACGCAGCAGTGGTCGTCGCTCTTCGTGCCGGACCGATCGCCACCCTACCTCGCCCTCGCGCCGCCCGCTAAGGCGAGAGAAAAAAGCCGAACGGCATCACGCAGTCCTTGGGCATGAAGCAGTCGTGCACCGTCTTCATGTGGTTCTTCATCTTGTCGGGCCTGGAGAACTCTTTGCCGCACACAGGGCAGGGGAACACCTTCCTCTGGTGGCCCTCGTGGTAGAGGAACGCGTGCCGTTGGAAGCTGTACTTGTTCTTGAACGTCTTCTGGATGTCGAGCTTCGCGCACTCGGTGCACTGGTACACGCCCTCGGAGATGGACGCGTAACGAAAGAGATTCAGGCCGCGGACGGACATTTCCGTCAGCTGTTCGGCGGGATCCTGGGAGTGCGAGGTGGCGCGACGTCGCATGCGCCTCTTGGGCACCTGACGGCCAGGCGGGGCCGACATCGCGCCGACCTGGCCGTGGCCGCTGGTGGACGAGGAGTTGTTGGTCGGTGCTGGACTGTTGCTACCGCCGCCCCCGCCGCTGTTCTGCGCGTTGTTCCTTCCGGTAGCCGGGGACGTCGACGAGCTTCTCGTTGAGGTGGTGGTCGTCGTCGTGCCGGAGCTCGACGCCGTGCTGGAGGTCGCGCCGGTGGTCGTGGTCGAGGTGTTGTTGCTGGTCGATCTGGAGTTCGATGATTCCGTGGAGGATTGATTCGCGAACGATCCTCCTCCGGATCCGTGGTTTCGGCCCTTCTCCTTCCACGACTCGCCGCCGTCCGATTTCGCGTTCCCCGTTGAGAACTCTGTGAAAAGATCGAAGTCAGTAAGGATCTGATGTTCGATGATAAACGACACGGTTGGTTTCTGGACTACAGTGTTACGACAATGAGCATGATCAAAAAATGGGACTTTTGCTGTCTCGTGTTCTACGATAAATGCGAACGCGCGTGTGTACGATTGCATGCACAACTGCAAGCTAATTCAAACTGAAAACAAATACATCGAACGCTGTCGAATGCGTACAGCGTGTTGACTGTGTATACTCTGATGCGTGCAGAACAGAAACGGATAGCTACTGGCGAACCGTAATGGTAATTTACGGCTCGATGATAAAACCAAGCGATTATACGTGTGAACGGTTCGCTATAAAATTGAAATAATGTTTGGATAACGCCTGAAAATAAAAGTAATAACGCGACAGAATTAAATGATCGTCTACTTAATAAGGGGTAATGGAACGTTCTGCGAAGGATAACGGGAGATAAAGAGGTTTTGGACGAAAATAAAAATGTCGCGTTGATCGAGAACGGAAACAAAACAAAATATGATGATCGTACCATTCTCTCTCTTTTCTTTTTTTCATTTTTAATTAACAAATTGCGCGACAAAAGTTTTATGTACCTTTCATACAGAGATCAATTCCGAGCCGTCCATCGAGTCCGCGCTGAAAATTCGTAACGAACTTGCATGTGAAGGGGGAAAAAATGGGGGGAAAAAGGGTACAGAGCGGTCGTAGTAACCGGGGACGAACTCGTCTGACGGTCTTTTTTTTCTTTTTTTCATGTAAGTTGATGGCGTGAGTAATTTTGGTACACGCCGTAAGATGCACTGGAAAGTTTCCAAGTGAAAACGCCGGCTGACTTCGCGGCGAAGATAAATAAATGTCATTAACGCACAGTCGTGTACCAAATCTGTCGCGCAATGGACTCTGGGCCCTGTACTTTGTACAGAGATCTCGATCGACACGAGAAACGACACCGCTTCCGGGACCGTGGCTGATGTTAAAAACAATTTACAATAACGCCCACAATTTGTCCCCGTTCGTTCGCTTAACCCTTTCACAACGTAATGCAAGAGCAATTCAAACGCAGCGTAAAATGGCACTATTCGTATCGTAATCAATAAATTTATACATACACGCGTGCATAAACGGTTAAGATCGCATATCTTTTACCTTTAGTATGAGAAATGCAGAAAATTTTCAAACATCGACAGATAATTTCTTTCCAGCTTGTTCTTCCTGCGTTTATATTACACGCTGCGAAAGGGTTAATAAATTAAACGTACCACGCAACGCTCTGTCGAGAGGCGCGACCGAGGGAAATAAAACCGAGGTGACAAACGACTTTTTCAACTGTTACGTAACCGATAAAAGTAGCCGTTTATCGGTGTAGAAAAAAGAAATTGCGGATCGTTTCTCGCGACGACTACGCGGCGATGGCTGTTACAAAAGAACGAAATAATAAAACAGAGAAGAAAACAAAAAGAAAGTGACGAGCTTAACGGCAGCCCCGGCAGAGGCTCGTAAAAGTCAAAAGTTAAATGCAACGAACAAACCATGTACATATATATATTTATCTTTTTTTTCTTTTTCATTGTTCTCCAAATATGTTTCACTTTGCTTCATTGTCCGGACAGTAAAAATAATAAATCAACAATACGCGTACGCAACATGCAAAACAAAAGTCCATAAAAAATAATAATCGCTGACTTCCGGCCGCGGTTGCCTTCTCGAGTAGAACCAGAAACGTCTCCCGTTGTTTTTCCCTTTTCTATTCTTTTTTTTTTTTTCGTTTTTGCTGGCCCTTTGACGCCAAAACGATTTGTACGTACAATCGAATACCTGAATTAGATCGATCGAATTTGTCTGTTCGCCAACGGAAACGTTCCTCTTTTACTCGAGCGAGCCACGGCGATGGAATCTTAATATCTAAACGTTCGCTCGGTCGATCTCGACGATCGTTTCTCTTCACCGATCGAGTCGATGATTCTGCGAGAAACTCGATGAAGGTTCTTTAAACGACAGCCGTTTTTCAAACGATTTCACTGGCACAAAGCGTGTCTCTCTCTCTTTCTCCCCACGGAGCACGATAAACGAGACGACGATCGAGCAGCGATCGACCAATCGAACGCGTTTCACGATCGCTAAAAAAAAAAAAAACGAAACTAAATAAAAATAATTTTTGGCTAAGAGTAACGGTGCTTCGTGGTGAGTGCGGGAGTTTCTCGAATTTGGTGTGTTCACGTGTGGACAAATATCGAGATATACAATCATTTACGGGACGATGCGATTTCCGTTTTCGAAATGACTAACGGACAAATCTCTACGATTGAATACACGGCTGTGGAACGTAATGATAGTATCGGGCAGAACAAAAACAGAGAAAAAGAATGAAATGAAAAGGAACAGATGGAAATTTCATTTCGAAATGGCGTAGACAAAACGGAGGAGGAAGTGGCGGGTAGATAAGAGACCGTTCGACGTTTGCAGACAACTCGTGAATAATCGATCGCGTTCTGACAAATCCTTCGTTCCGAAGTAACACTTATGGCACACTTTGATGATGATTTGTCGCATTGAAACAAAAACAATGGGGGGAAGAAAGAGGAAAGTAGTAATAATAATAATAATAATAATAATAATAATGTTCGAGCTACGGGTAAAGAGATTTGCGTGCACACGATTAACGAACCGATCACGAGTGGTCTTCTGTGTGCCGCGGCCAGTTCAACATTCACGTTCCACATACGTGCGGACAATAATATAACGCATACATTGATTACAACGGAAAAAAAAGAACGTACGAAAAAAGAAGAAAGAACGCAACGAAAAGGAGGTAAAAAATAATGTTCTACTGGTGTGTAACTGCGCTGTTAGTCGGTTATGGTAATTACCTTTCGTTCTCGAGTTTCAATTAGTCCGCTACTTTCCTCGACAAGCATGTGTATACGTATAATACGTGTTAAAGGATAATCCAGGCCACTAAATCGGTTAACGATCGGCTCTTTTTCCCTCGTTACAACGCACAAGTTGCGCGCGCGACCACCTTTTTTTTCTTTCTCTTTTTCGCTGCTCCATCACACTGTGTCTCCCGAAAACGAGCCGCACGCTCGGTTCGCTGAACCTATTCTGTTCTCCTCCCAACACTTTTCTTTCGCATCCTCCTTTTACATCCATCGCCACCAGAGCCTCTCGATGAGCGAGGGCAGGCTCGCGTTAACGGTGAGAAAATGGGGGGAAAAAAAAGAAGAAAAAAGAAAAGCGACTGGCGAGATCTAGGCTCGCTCGTTGCAACGGTCGTAACGAAAGAACAAAAGTGTGAACGTGTGTACGTTTGAAATTGAAAGGGAGGACGACGTTAACAGGTGAAATTTACTAAAGTGTTATTGCAGTTAATGGATGAAGCTTCGTTACACAAGAAACTCGCTCGTCGATTTAAAAGTAAAACACGGCCTCTTTCACGCAAAACGTTTTATCACAAGGAGAAAAACAATCTGTGTGATCGATTTCCAAAGGTAGTTTCGAACAATAAGAGGCGACGCCGGTTATTTTTCTTTCTTTCGTCTTCTGTGTTTTTGGAGAAAATAAAAGAAAACGGTTGAACATCAAACTTTCTTTTCTCTTTCACTCGTTAAACACATTCTCCAATTTCTCTCTCTCTCTCTCTCTCTTTCTCTTTTTTCGATGCGCTACTTTGTACGTTGGATACATCGAGCGACTTTTCGAGATCCGCCTCGAACGTTCCCTTTTGGAACCACCTTTATTAATTCGATCGACTCGTAAAGCGTTGTTTGCGACAATTTTGCGACAATCATTCGTTTCTTCTTTCACGTTTCACGTTTTTCTGATCCCCCTCCCCCCTGCCCCTGGTAAAACGGTTTACCGTCCTCGGCGGATCTCGTAAAATCGAGCGGGCACGCACGGTTATAAAGTGATTTCTAAAACGTGAGTATGCATATTATATTTGCACGCGCGCAAAAATACGGAGAACGTGAATGTAAATGAGACAAAAAGTCGGTACAGCGAGACTTAAAAATCCTTCAGTTTTACAATCTATTGAACACCGTTCTTTTTATTATCGATAGTCATAATCAAACAATCAGTGCATATAAAATATACTAAGTCTACTACCCAGCGTCAGAAAAGACTCATCTTCTCTAAAAAGTTCCCTATAAAATTTCATCTTGTTTCATCATCATTTCTTCTTCTTCTTCTTCTTCTTCATCTTTTTTTTTTTGTATTATTTTGTTCATTATTAACTCTCTTTTACGCTCATTTCACGACAAGGTCTCACTTATTTGGCACTAGATAGCGATCATCGGGCGCGCCTTTTTAAAAAAAGGGGATATACACACGCGCGCGCGCGCGCCCACGATCGCAGGCTTCGATAACAATTTATTATTATTACTTCATCTTCTTTTTTTTTTTAACTTTTTTTTCTCGTCATCATCATCATCATCATCATCATCATCATCATCATTATTTATGTCGCTTAAAAAGGCACCAAATCGGGGATTACAGCGCTACATATTATTGGATCCCACTGAAGTACGTTAATTCAACGTATAATATATAAAGTTAAAAGTCAACCACATATTCTCCTTTGCTTCTGTCTTATTTTTTTTCCCTTACTCTCATTTTCTGACGCATCATTTCAAAAACTGCAACGACGTTAATAGGTATTATCAACTAGCGCTAAAATATATTCGATATAACTTTTGTTTATATATATATAATATATAATAATAATAATAATAATAATAATAATGATAATAATCGTAATAATATTAATAATAATAATAATAATAATCGCAATAATAATATTAATAATAATAATCATCGCAATAATAATAATAATAATATGTATATATATGTACCATCTTTACGCCAGTCGCGTATTTTGTATATGTGTCTCTCTGTATACGTGTCTGTGTACATAATGCATGTAATTTATCTGCGATAATAAACTATGATTCTTTTCTTCTTCTTTTTTAATATACATATACATACATATATATATATGTTTATGTATATATATATATTTATATTTAATATATATATATATTAAAATCTATCCGATAGTACAGTCTGCTTTTTAAGCCTCGTAATTTAACTTCCCTCTCATTCTCCCACTACCCCTCTCTTTCTCTGTTCCTCTTTCGTGGTGGTCCCTTGCAAGAGCGTCCGATGCCGATAAAAAAGAAAAGAAAAGAAAATAGAACTTAGAATAATCGGTATATATTGACTGGTGGTCCCCTCCGAAATAAGGGACGAATAAAAAGAGACGAGAATCGCTGCCGCGTCGCCATTGCAAGAGCCACGCATAAATATAATATAATAATCTGTGTAAAATTTTTCATGCCTCTCGTATCCTTTCCCCCGTAACCCACCCGCAACGTCCGTAGACCTATTAAAAATTAATTAAAATATGTTTAACACGAAACTCAATAACGAGACCTCTAACGATAATCCTAACCGCGATTAGCGTGAGAAATTCGCCTGTGCTTGGATAGAGGATTCGCCTAAAAACAAGGGGCAAGACAGTTGCAGATTTCTATGCAAATTTTAATTCGACCGAATCTCTCCCCTTTCGTCCATATTTCTTTTTTTTTTTATTTCCCCCCCTTTTTAAATTACAATTTTGATTGAAGCTAATTTTTAACGTGACCTAGAAACACGTAGCGCGCAATGCAAGTACAAGGTACCCCCTTACATACCACAATTCCCCGTTAGAACACGTAAGCGTGCTTTTTTTTCCGTTTCTTTACTCCGCTATGAACACTTTTTACAATTTGAACACTAATTTTGTACGAATACGAGGACCTCGTATCATTTACATTATCCTTAGTCATTAAAACCACCCCTAGCCCTTCTTCGCACTAAGTTTTACTGATTGGCAACATGAATTTCCACTTTTTTACAACCTTAACTCTAAAGTTTAACAACATTTAAAGGCAACGAACGTGAGCGAATGTTATACGATAGATTTTCGCAGCAATCATCAAGATCGGTTGCTAAATTTTAACAATTTTTTTTTTTTTTTTTTATTAGGTATCAGTTTACCCTGATCACGAGCCTTAAGATACCATTATTAAGGAATTCGATGTAAACAGAGATATCATGCTCGACCCGCGTTACGCGTCATTTACGATTTTTTTCCTTTCTTTTCCTTGTCCTCTCTTTTTCTCCCTTCACGCCGAACGCACTCTGCAACTGTCTTTCTTGAACACTTTAACAGCATAGAAACGTCATTCCGCGCGTTATCTTTGTTTGCTTGCGCGATCACGACAACAATGACAACGACGATGATGACAAATAAGATATTTAACGGAACAATATATTATGCGACAAATAAAATTTAAAGAGAAAACAAACATATGGTCAACAAGGATCGGCTCACCAAAGAATTTCACATCTTTCGAGCAATTTCTCACGTAAAAGTCGACTAGGGTAAACTAACACTCCCTTTTTTTTTTCCCTTTCTTCCACTCTTTCTTTCATACGGACGAATAAAATTGGATTTCCCAAACGAGCTACCACGGAAAGCCCCTGATGATTAAGAGAACCAGTCTTCCCTATGCTATCTTCTTGGTCTATCGTTTAGAGCGCCAGGGAAGAAAGCTAGTACCTGATCCTCGACAAACCTCATATATTGTATATCGTTAACGATTCAACGCAATTATTCGTTCGAATTTGGCAATTGATTTTTGTCTCAGGCGATCCGAGAGCTCTGTTCTGCTGTACTTTCCATATTTCATATCGACACGCGCTTTGCCTCCGTCTCATCCTCTTTGCCTGCCATCTAAAATTGAGTTAGTCTTAGCCTCTCAGTGATTATCAAATGTGAGTGTATTTACTTTAATTATTTTCTGTTTCCATTTTTACTTTATATCGATATAAGCTGTTTAGCCGCTGCCTCTTTGCACTTGTTTTCTTTTAATATATATATTTTTACATATATATATATATATATATATATATCAACTATCAGTTTACACCCCTTTCTCTCAACCTGTCTCTGCATTTTCCCATAATTTTTTTTTTTTTTTTTTTTTTTTGGACGGGCCTGTAAGTCAACCCATCACGAACACAACGATTTTATCAAGACCGGCTCGCGACCGCTTTCTTCACTCACTCTCTCTCTCTCTCTTTCTCTCTGTCTCTTCTATAAAATTTTATCTCTTTTTCTTTCGCAATGAAAAAAAAGTCACGCCTTCCCCACCGAAAATAATCCATCGTTACGAAACGATGGATACTCTTTGGTCCATGAGAGTTAAAAATTTTGAAGATAATTGACCTGAGAGCGTATATCGATCCGCGAGTCAACGGCACAGTCCATCACGATCAGAAAACGCTAAAAACATCCGTATATATGCTTTTAGTTTCTCACCCCTTCTATCGTAACTCTTATTTCATTTTATTTCTCTCTTCACCTACACCTCTAATCATTGCTGCCTGCCTAACTAATAATGTATCCCTCTATCTTTCTAAAAGTACGCGCAACCGCGCCCGGGGACAACCGATCGCGGTTCACCCGGTTTGCTCGGTTTACTTCTTATTAACTAAAATTCTTTATCTTTGCAACGCTAGATATCTCTTGAATAACGAACGAACAACACTGGTCAATCGTGGGCGATCCGGCACAAGAAATCGTATATAAATCACGTTGTGCCCTCCCCTCTTCTATTCCCCCCTCTCCGTCTTTCTATCGTTTCTTATTCCCTCCTCCACGACGTCCTACGCATTAAAATAACAACGAAGGTCTCCGTTATGATTACAATTAATTAATAGTAGCAGTGATAATATTTATAATTATTATTATTATATAGCCTCTAGTCGTCTAAATGTCTATGCCCAACTAGTGAAAAAATTTGTATATAAATTCATCTCGTTTCCTCTCAGATTCATGCGTGTCGTTCATAATCCCTAAACAAACGATCTATGAACGAAGGTCCGACTAGAGAGGATTCGACAAAGTGTAAAGTGCAAAATATAGTAAGCTACGATCGTATTTTTAGTGCTGTCTCTCACGACTAAGCCTATATACCATCACTGTAGCCGTATCCCTTTTGAACAGCGATACTCGATTTGACTCGACTTTTTGTTTCCGCGTGCTATGTATATTTGTCATAGTCTTGGAGACTAAAAGAAGAATTCTCGACGAATTTAATTTTCTTTTCCCCCGTTCTTAGCAATGACCTCCTTTTTCTTGAAGTGTCGGAACACATAAGAAGTTATGTATCAGATAGATCGCGCAAAACTCTCGTAACAAGTAAGACAAGGATATATTTTTAACAACGATAATTCTATGACCCTGGACACACACATCCTTGCCTTACGTTATTTAGAATTTAATATTTACAAAAAGATATAACGATTGGAGCTTTTTTAATTGCTCGCGAATTTACTGTAATAAATTCAATGATCGTCTCGAAAGCTCGCCCCTTTTTATTTTTTCCTTTCCTTTTTGTCGCATTCGAAACGACGCGTAAATTTATACCCACGATTCATTTCAAGTCAAACAGGAAATAAACGAACGTATATATTCACTTTTACGTTGGTAACGATAAAAATCCATGCGTTCTATAATAATATATATATATAATATACAGAATATATAGAATATATAGCAGTAAAACTGTGACCAGTTGTACTGGCTAAGCACAAAAATGTTTTTTCTTTTTTCACTTCTTTCATTTTGTTCAATCGAGTACGGTACAGTACGATATGGCGTTAAGTTACTACTAAAGTGCCTTCAGTCTATCCAATGTCAGTACTATCTTGTATTTGGTGTCGTTAAAACCGTCCCTCTTGCAGTCTTTCAAGAATTGCATGTCCCGTTCCGTTAAATTCCCCCATTTAACTATCTCCCTTGTCCCTTCTTGGCCCTATAACCGCGGACTTATTACCTCCACCTTGGCTCCCTCTGTCGCGACGCCGCTTATTATAAACTCGGATCAAGCTCGACAGCTCGACGCGCCAACAGCTCTCAAACGGCTCAAACAACATGGCGAACGGTCATCGTACATATATATATATTGCATTTACTCAGTCTACGTGGTTCCCTTATTTATATCGTGTGTATGCGTATGCGTACGTGCACGTAACGCTGTTTTTTTTTTCGCCTCGATAGACGCGTGTATACGCATATATTATATACTTTCGGTGCTACATGCGACACGTTTGATTCTCTTCGTATAACATATATATATAATATAGTCACACAATAGTAAATATACTCTTTGTTGATTTGGACTCACGTTTCATCTGCGATTGCTTCGTTTGCCTCTTTTTTTTCTCCTTTTCTATACTTCTTTTTTTTTTTTTGTTCTATATAACTCTGATCCCCGTCGTCGCAGAACTACGTTAAGACGACTAAACGAGTACACCGGTTCGATCGTATTTTATATAAATTCTTTGTATGCATATATTCTCTCTTAACGCCTTTCTTTTCATTTGTGTATATAATCCGCGACTCCCCCGTCGGGGGAAGGAACGCGGTAAAGCTCGTTTTGTTTGTAACTTAATGCCCGTTGCGTGTTATAACGCGCGTACGAAAATCGTTCCTCGAGAAAGGGAGCTTTCGGTTCGCGAAACGGGTCGCGAGAATGCCACGCACGCCCGTCGATTTCGTCCGAAAGAGCGAAAAAAAACTTCCGAACGAATCAAGAGAAAACTAAGTAGCTGCATGAATTCTACACGTTATATTATTTGTATAGTACGAATAAATTGCTTCACGTTTAAAAAATTGACCGCGAACGATAAGAGGTACTCTGCGTTCGATTTGTGTTTGATTTCATTAGCTGCTACGTTTTAATATCATATATATATATATATATATGCCCGTTCGTTAAAAATCCGCGCTGTGTTCCCTTTGTTCAACACGTCGATCCATCGGAACGAAGAAATTGTTTTGAGCTGCAGCAGACACACGGTCCGCGATTACATTTCTCTGTGGTTCATGGAAACGCGATTTTTTTATAGATTTAACTTGTTGTTCAGCGTCTGTTGCTTATCGAACATTCGTTAACCGTATAAAAAAAGAAACGAATATATAACTATCTACGTGTGTATGACGATCAAGCGTTTTAAAACTTGAGTGAGTGAGTGTGTGTGTGTGTGTGTGTGTGTGTGTGTATATTTGATTGACTACCCCCAGTTCACCCAACCCCACTGGCCTTTTTCTCGTTACTGTTTTACCCCCGAAACCAACCCCCGACTATTTTATATACTTCCGTCGTCCTACGCGACCATCTACTCACTACTTGTTCTCTCTTCGTTCGTTCGAAACAATGCGACTTTTCCTCTTTTCCTTTTTACAGCCGCGGGTTCGTCCGGAAAGCCACTAAACACGTACGCTCGCGCCTCCTTTGAGCTTTTCTCCTTTCTCTCTCTCTCTCTCTCTCTCTCTCACGATTTCTCCTCGTAGCTGCCCTCTTTCTTCGCCAACGTTCCCCGGCTCTCTTCACCGCGTGACGGAGAAATCGATCAACGATTTAGGTTCAACGATTTATCGACGACTGTGTAACGACGCGACGCGATATTCGCCCGCTGCGTGTGACACCGAATCCCTCCCCCTCGAAACGCTGGAGGAGGAGCGGCGTTAAACGGTGACTCTCGTGTTCCTTCCTCTCAAGAGACGGAGCGAAGAAGAAGGGAAAGAGCCAAGGAGCGCGGCTAGAGAAGAGAGGATGCGCCGACAGCGGTCTACCGCTGCTGGCCCATACTACCGGTGCCACTGCTGCTAAGGCTCATGTGCGGCTTAAGGCTATGTATGATTTTAACGTGGGCGACCATGTTGTCTTTCCGCGTGAACTCCTTAAAGCAAACCGGGCAAGGATAGTACTTGACGTTAGGCTTGTGTGAGGTGACGTAGTGCCGGCAGAAATTGCTGATGTGTGTGTAGGTACGGTAGCACACGGTGCACCGGTACACGTCGCCCTCTTTCACGCAGAAGTCCCGCACCGAGCCCTCCGTTCTCTCGTTCTCGACCTTAAACGATCCCTCGAAGTCGCTCTGACTGATCTCCGACTCACCGGCGACCAGATTAAATATGGCACTGCTCAGATTGTCTTTCGACACCTTTTGCTCCGACTCGGAGTCGGAATACTGCTGCGAATCTTCTGTAGACGCTGTGGTTGCCGACGACGGTGTTGTTGTTGTTGTTGTTGTTGTTGTCGTTGTCGTTGTTGTCGTTTTTCCCTGAAGAGACGAGGTGTACTCCTTGCGAAAGCATCGCTCGAAGTTGATGCGAATGTGAGTCGGTGACTGGGAGCCACCGCCACTCAACGTCTCCTCAGAGTCTGAAACGAAGAAAGCTCTCTCCTTTAAACAGTTCTCGAAGGTCTACCCTTTGTGTCGTATAAATACCGTACAACTACATTATAATATTAATAGTAATAATAGTAATAATTGAAACTTAAGTAATTCGATGCATTAGGTGGTAAATTATCAAATATTATAATAGTACTATATTTAGTTGTGTATAATAATGTACTTTCTATATTTGTGGGGGGAAGCAAGAGGAAGGGTAGAGCCAGCAAAAAAGAGTCACCGTATTCGAACCGGCTGTCCGTCAACTCTGTCCCATGTTAAAGTGTTTTATGCCGCACCCGCTTTTCCATGTCCCCACCCCCTTGTTGGTTCGTCGTCATTCTCTCTTCAGATTCTTTCGCTCTCACGCACGCTTTCGCCACCGCTCTCGCTGTTGATCGCGGCTTTGCCCCGATCCCGCCGGTAAGGCTGCGAAGAGGACCGTTACGGTCCTGTTTGCCATACCACGGAGAGCCACACGTTTCAGGCGACTCAACGGAGCCTCTCTTTCTCCCTTTCTTCCAAATGGATATGCACCATGCACACGCACGCACTCACTACACGCTTACAAGTGCAAACGTGAAACATACACACAGCAAGCACAGACTGCTCCCGCACCCTTCCTTTCCATTTCTCACGCACGCTCGCTCGCACTCCACCCTCTCACCGGACTCATACCATTTAAGCTTCCTTTTTCCCTCTGTCGTTCACCTGGACGCTCTTGTATCTATTGCCACCACTGAAGGTATGCAAATGCACGTACACATATATACATACACGCATACACACATGCAGTCGAAGCATCACATCGTTCAGCCAGACAAACTGCACACACGTACACGCACACTCTCACGCGCGCGTACACGTAAATGCATGTATATGAGAAATGTTAATAATCATCATAATCATAATCATCATCATGTACACATTCGAAAAACGAACCCCACCCTCGTATATATATATGATTTTTTTTTTTTTTTAATCGTCCGTGCGTCCCGTCAGTCTAAACCGTATTTATAATTACATATATCCATTCTCTACGGGAAGACGATCCATCGAGATCGAGGACGCTCAAGAAGAAGCAACATTTTCTCTTCTTCGATGCAATTACATTTTATTATTATATTTAATCCGCTTTCGGCTTCCTGTATTATCAGATTCTTTTATCCGATTTTCTCTTACTTAGATATTCTGGCATTTCGGAACGGTTTCATATATGTATGTATATATATATATATATATTATATATATTGTTATTTATTTGTTTTTTTTTTTGAGCGGCTGGCCTCCCCTAGTTCCCTCGCTTCCCCCGCGCAAAGGTAATCTCTCAGAGATCGAATGGTGACTCAGATAATCTCAACTCACCTGCGCAAAGAGAACAAAGCAACACGGTTTCACGGTCACTACCGAACGATCATCAATGTTCGACATCTTCGAAGCACTCTGTTTCACGCGCGCGCGCGCGCGCGTTTAGAATGTGCGTGCGTACGTTTAGTGAAGTAACTTCTTTCCGTTCGTTCTTTCTTTCTTTCTTTCTTTCTCTCTTTCTCTCTCTCTCGTTCTCTCTTTTACTCTATCTCTCTCTCTCTCGCTCTCTTTCTCTTTCTCTCTTTTTCTCGGATAACGTATGGAAAAGAACGTACGTCACACTTTCGGATAGCGATTTTTCGTTTCTTTTCTTTCCTCTGAAAAATTGATCTCTTTGGTATTTCTCTGTCAATCTTTCTGTCTGTCTCTCGCTCCTTCCTTTCTATGTCCATACAAATTTCCGTTTGTCTCTTTCTTTCCGTCCTGTCGTTTAGATCCTTAGATCTGTTGTCCCTCTTTTCCGTTGTCTCCTCTCTCAGCTTTTCCCGAATCTCTCTTTCTTTCTTTCTCTCTCTCTCTCTTTCTCTCCGTTTGAAATTCCTCGGTCGTGGAAACTCAACTAAGCAACGAGAAGAACGCAAGAGAAGGCGGAAGCGATAACCTGCCGACGTTCGTTGTCAGTGGAAAGAAGAAATGCTACGCACAACACTTCATTTTCTTTCTTTTCTCCATTTCGTGTAATATCTATCCGTTTCACCGTGCGGTCTGTCACTCGGCGGAACATAGAGACTGCGCGCGTTCAACTTCCTTACACAACGAACGAACGTGAAAAAAAAGTATACCAGCGTTTTAAATAAAAATCAGAAAAAAAAAAGTAAGCACCGCTAAAAGCTGGCTCCACCCCCTCCTTTTACCAAGTGGCCAATGGCAGCGAAGCGTTTCTTGTTCGTGCGGGAATGTACTCTAAAAAAAAAGATACATACGTACTTATATGTATATATATATATATACATGCAAACATGTGCATGCACATATCCACGTATATGTGTATACGTAATACAGGCATATAAATATATGTACGTATGCATTGGTATGTAAAATAGGAGTGAAAGGGGTCAACTTAAGGTGGCGGTAAATAGAAAAGTGTTCGTGTATGTGTATGTACATATATGTATATATAATATATAACATATATATAAATACATATACGTAAATATATGTATCTAAAGAGACAAGTGTATGGAGGAACAAAGTGTAAAGAAGAAGGAACGAGGCGCTGCGCATTGGCCGAGCATAAATTACATGGGTATGTATATTCTATATGTATACATAAATACATATGTCCCTTAACGACAATCGGTGGGTGGTAGGTTAGATTTTTGGAGGCTACAGCATTCAAAAGGGAGTATTATATCTTGTGTGTTTGTTGGCACGTTTTTTTTTTTTTTTTTCGATATCCCGCTCGAACGTCTCGTCGTTTCAGAGAAGCATACAACAAACGCCTGTACGGGCTCAACGAGACGACGGCTTCCTTTCTCTCTCGTACACTCTGTTTTCTTTTTCATGTATGTATATATAATATAATATATATATGTATATGTGTATGCATATATATATATGGTACGCATATGTATACATATTTTCTGGCATTTTTTTTTTTTTTTTTTGTTCTATTTCAAGTTGTCACAGATCAACACACGCGTGACTCAAGTAGAGGTTTCGTTTTCTAAAACCTGTGTGAAACACGGAGCGCATCGTGTTTCGATATGTTTGTCGCCTACACGGCTCAACTGTGCCGAAAGATTCGTTTCGGGTTGCCACGAAAAAGGAAACGGTTATTATTATTATTAGTATCCTTTTTTTTTTTTTTTTTTTTTTTTGGTACTTCTAACAGACCGACTTTAGAAACCCGTGACACGCATATAAACTCCTAAGAGCCTAGAGTATTCGCCTGTTCCAGACGCAAATCGCACGTATTTTTTTTTTTTTTTTTGTAAGTACTCTGCGAGATTTGTTGACCTTAATTTCATGTAAGGATGCTAACTCAGGCGAGATCCTCGAGTTAACATCTTAACGAATTTCGCTCGTCAACAAATTCATCGACAGGAGTAGTAGTAGTCTTGGAACTCGTTCTTTTTATTTTTTTTTAAATCTTTTTATTTTTTGGTTTTTCTTTTTCTAGTGTACTTGAGTCTACGATCAAAAAATAGCCTCTCCCCGTAAAACATTGCTGCGATACTGCATACGCAATCGATTAACAGTCGCGCAACGATGAGTAAGGTGTAAAATTAACGGACGAAAATTCTGAAAAATTAAATTCATTAGCACATCGTAAAGCAGTTTTAGTACCGTTTTTTGTTTTCGTTTTTTTTTCCTTTAATATAACCGCCTCGTTCAAATCTATCAAGACGATTATGATCACCTTGATGAAACGAGCGATAGATAAACAAGTAATAGCATTTGTTAAGGATTAGAGTATAATGTCGCTTAGGAAAGCTTACAAAATGAAATGTCTGTGTGTAATTACCGTCGATCGACCTCGACGAATCGTGTGGAAAAAAAAAATGGAATTAATTTTTTCGCAATTCGATGAAACAAGTAAGATGAATTATTAAAACGTTGATTGGCTTACATCTGTGAAATAGATACAAACGTTAATATACTCTTATATCATTGACAAGTATTCACTCGTTGAGGTATTCACTTGGATTTACGGGTATGAACGCATTGCTTACATATTACCGTCTCAATATAGATTAAATTAATATTCATCGACGATATAAAAAATACCAACATAATAAATATTAATACGAAATCGTGTTCGAAAGTTAATGAAAATTAATGTATCGTAATTTCTGCGATAAAATTAGCAATACTTTTAATTTCGATAGCATGTACAAATCGGTATGTAGGGTTTTATTCGCAAATCTCTATTCTAATATCGCAGACAAGGCTAGACCGATTCGAACCACGAATAAAATATTAAGTTCGCTCGAGGTGGTACATTCGTCTCAAAGAATATTAAGTATGCAATGACGTCGTCGTGTTACTTAGATTATTTGCGTTACGGATGATGATTAAAAAAGGTGGCGCAAACTGTTAATCGTGTAAGCTGACAATGGTATCTCTTACCTTGCTTGAAACCTTCGTTCCCTTGTCTACTGTGCGGCCGCGCGAACGTCTCCTCAGAGGCTAACAGACAAATCGGAGCCGACGATTAGATCATCATCGTACGTAAAGAAGGACGACGTTCCAACGAATTACACAGAAATAAAAGACTTCGTGGCTTTTTTTTTGCGATTAGAGAACCAAAAGAAGAAAAAGAAAACCAAACAGAAAAAAGAACAGTGGTTTACCTTGGGAAGAGGTGCTAGGCGTTGGTTCGGGTTCTCGTTTCACGCGAGGTGCCATCGATTCAGGCGTGTCGGTACCATTCTCCGTTGGTTCGTCCTTTCTCGACGACGACAAAGAGGAAGCGGCCACGTTGGACCCGGTCGTACCCGAGTTCCCTACGTTGTTGCTGTTCACGTTGTTGTTACTCCCTGAAGCCGTGCCCGAGCCCCCGGTTCTACCCGAGTTACCGGTGTTGCTTTCGCTCTGAAAGTCGATACTCATCTTCATTTCCATCATCTCGGGCGAGCCCTGCACTAGGTCTGCCCCCGAACAGGACTGCAGGTCCTGGCCGGAGATTTCGCCGATCGGTGTGTCGGAGGAACCGCTGAGCTTCCTCGGCCTGCCTCGTTTCCTCTTTGGCGCGGATAAGGCCGAACCAAGGAGAGGATGACTCGACATGTGGTGCATCCTCTTCTGCGAGATATGGTGGTGAGGCCCGATTTGGTTTATTCTATGTAGGTTCGGTGGTGGTGGAGGTACAGTGTTTTGATTGCCAAGCAACGAAGAGGTAATACTAGGCAAGTCACACTTGTCCTCGTTTACCTCGGTCAGGCCCTTTATCCTGAGAGACTCAGCGACTTTCAAGAAGGCGGTCAGCCTATCCTGGTCGACGCTGACCTCTCCGCGATACATGAAGTCCAAAAGGCTGCGCATGTCCACGTAGGGGACATCTTTCAGAATGACTATCGGGTGCTTGTCGGGGTGACCGACGAAAAGGGCCTGCAACGGTAACAGAAAAACGAAAATTACCGATCGGTATTAGATTCGACGGAAAAGGGAGGGGAGATAGGAGATGCACGAGTAGGAAGAGAACAACGTTATGAATTATCAACACTTAACCAACTAGATGGGGAAATCTATTCTTTCCTCTGCCATTGATTCTATTTGCTTTTGTTATTAATAAGTCTTGAACTAGTATTCACAGTTTATCAAATGTATTTTATGCTTTTTGAATTTTTAATCAATTCAACACTAGTCCAAGACTAACTAATAACAAAAGTAAATAGAATCAATGGTGGTGCTTTGTTGAGGAACTAGGAACTAGTGTTGAATTTATTAAAAATTGTACTTTAGAAAAGCAGAAAATGCATTTGATGAACTGTGAACAATACTAGTTCAAGACTAACTAATAATAAAAGTAAATAGAATCAATGACGGAGGAAATAAAGGGAGATCTCCCCATTCGGTTGGCTCAGTGTTAACACTCGTCATGGAATAGTTTACCGTTATGAATTATTAATAATACCCTTAAGAACGCGATTCATCGGTGTTCAAAAAGAAAGCAACCCCAGTTAGAGATTGTGCTGCATTGTTCTTTCTGGACAAAGCTTGTGTTCTTACCTGAAAGTAGGGGCTACACGCCGACAGCACCATCTTATGCGCCCTGAGTAGCTGACCCTCGACGGCCAGGGTAACATCGACGAACGACTCATCGTGGAGCAGTTGGTCGAAAACGGAGAGTAGATTACTTTGATGATTATTCCAGCGCAGACAAAACCTCTGCGACGCCATCGCTTCGCTTCTCAGATCCGCCAAGTTACCGTTAATGTCCGCTAACATCAGATCTAGTGTTGATCTTTTTATTGGTATTCCTGCTGCCGCCTCGTCGTCGCTTCTTTTCGCCTTCCTCGACGAAGCCGCTTGCTCTTGTTCGTGCTCCTGCTCGTGCTCGTGTTCGTGCTCGTGCTCTCTTCTTCATCGGCCACAGTTTATCATATCCTTCCTTCTCGTGATCTAGAAGGGCAGAATAAAACGTGTTACACTACTCGAAAACCTAGACATTTTTATTCTCTTCATTTTTCTTTCGCTTTAATCAAACCATCCCAATCCCTAGCGCCATCATCTTGCAACAAAATTGAAATTTAACACTCATGACCGATGGTCAATTACGTGTACGAGAACCGAACTGGTTTCTGTGTATGAATGATTCATGTTAACATGAATCACTATGATTCCTTCTCGCGATCAGAACGTGCGGAAACGCCAAACGATAGCGACGGCTCCAGAATTCTTACACGTGGAAAATTTCTTGAAAACTACACATCGTCCTGGAAGAGTCCTGTGAGCGAGTATACACGCATACGCGTGCACGCGTGTACACACGCGCACTATTATAACGTCCGCATGCATAATCGTCCATATAAGCCAGCGAGACGATACACGAGAAGTATTAACGTGGGTGTACGACCCTGGAGGACGTAGGTTGGGCGAATAGGCGACTCGCTCGGTTCATGCCTTTTATGTAATTCTCTCCTCACCCCTTCACCAGCCCAATCACGGTCACGTACGCAACGACCGTTCTGTTTCGTCAAGATCGCAAAGATGTGGCACAAAAACGACTTTCCTCGGTCTGCGAAGGGCGGAATTCGTTATGTACCACCGGGAAAAATATCCGAGGCAGGTACCCGACCAGTCGCCCACGAACGAAAAGGAAAGGATCGAACGTAGAAATTTAAAACGAGAGGACTTAGGATCCCGTTACGTTACAAGAGGTTCTTTAGTCGAAACATTGATCGAAGTAAAGAAAGCTTCCGTTAACCTTGCTGTTCTTAATTTCAAATGGCTGAGAACTTTTGTTTCAATGAATATTAACGCTTAGCCAATCGAGTGAGGAGATCTCCCATTTTTTCCTCAACAAAGAACTACTATTGATTCTATTTACTTTTGTTATTACTTAACCTTTAACTGGTGTTGTTCACAGTTCATCAAATGCATTTTCTGCTTTTCCAAAGTACAATTTTTAATAAATTTGCCAGTGATTCAAGACTAGCTAATAACGAAAATAAATAGAATTAATGGCAGCGCGTTGTTGAGGAAAAAGTCCACTCGGTTGGCTATCTGTTAATTACATAAAATCCGAGCATTTTTTAAATGTCACTTGTTTGTTCACCGGATCCATAATGCAACACGCGAACGATATCACCGTGAAGTGTTGGCGAAAAGAAAGATACGTTTAACGTTTGCGGTATTAATTTCAAAACCGTTAATACTTGGCGGAAACTAAAAGGGTACTCCCTCCTTTTTTCCGGGAAAACAACCCGGAAAATGTATCTGAACTTTCGCTCGGCAGCTTACGGTTCGTTTTAGAACAGACACAGGGAACGTACGTTGTTTGTACGTTTGTTTCGCTGAAAAAAATTTCCGACGTCAAAACACATCAACCTACGAAGATGTAACGAAAATAACAGTAACAGAGACCTGCCGGGGAACAGCAGCAGCGTCTACCGTTAAAAATTGTTGGGCGTAACAGAGGCGAGGAGGAAAGAAATTCGCGTGAAAAGTCCGAGAAACGGGGGGGAGAGATCAAGTTTTTCAGCGAGCGATACGGAGAGGAAAGCAAAGGCGAGAGGAAAAGAGAGAGGATCCTGCCACCACCTCCTCCTCCTCCTCCGCCTCCTCCTCGTCAGTCCTCGCAGCTGCACAACGTGGAGAAAAGGTCGACGGGTCGGCCGAGAGAATCAATAGCATTTTCTACGCATTCGAATCGATACCACCGGGGGTTCCGTTGCTTTCGCGCGCAAATCTTGATACACGTATACACGTGCACGCGTGAACTCGCCGACCAAAAATTTGGAATCGCTACGTATTCCATGAAAGCCGAGAATTTAAGGAGAAAAACACGATCAGGAAAAGAAATGTACGGTTGTGTTACTTTAAAAGGTATTTCGATTGAAAGTAATAATTAAACAGAACATGAAATTGTTTACTAATTGAAGTTTTTAATACTAGAACTGTTGACGATTAAGGTATACTTATTTGCGACGAAGAAATGAAAATTGAAAATTATATGAAAAATACCTATCGCGAAGGAAACAAAGCTTAGTAATCATAGTAAATGTCCAAAAGTGTAAGTAAAGTACAGTATTATGTCAATTTACCAAGTTTCTATGAAAAATTACAGATTGGTCGTTTTGACCCCTTTGGTAATTCTAGTGTTAATAACATTAATATTATGTTTGTATTAATATTAGTTAGTCGATAAAACTGGCGAAAAATTTCATATGGATGGATCTCGAATAGTTGTTCCAAACTTTTGATTTGTAGTGTACACACAACGCACGGATATACGTGACGATACAGAAGTGTAAATGTACGCGCTCGATGTTAGTCGTGAACGGTCGAGTATCGTTGTATATTCGATATAAATGCAGGATAGCTGTGCACGACCTTGCACGACCTTGTTGTTAATACCTTGAGTGAATGGTTTTCACGGTGAATGGCACGTCATCATGGTGCACAGAGCACACATACACTGTGGCGGCACCATTAACGATCGCGATCGGGAATTTCTGAAATGTCGTGGCGCGAGATTTCGATAGCCGCGCTTCCTCCTCTTTCGACATCGCTCGCCTCAGCCTCGACTTCCTGATAAATAGATTACGTAACATAAAATCGTGCAAACTCTCTCGGTTGTTTTATTAAATCGGCCGCATAAAGTGGAAGCCACGTCGCGAGCAACCGTAGCCGTGAAAACCAGATTGATAATGGTGTGGCATCGATCACTCTGCCCTCTCTGAACCTTTTCCATTTCTCGACTCCTGCCCCCCTCTTGTGTTAAAAACGAGAAACAAGAAAAAGAATCGCGCTCTTGTTATCGGCGAAGATTAAGGTATACTGTGTACACGCAAGAAAAAAAACGAAGAAAGATACAACTGAAAGGACGTTACACTGTACACGTTCCACATAATCCAAAACAAATTCTAACCTTTAACGACAGGCAGCGTATATATATACACGAAAAGACTGGGCGTTTATTAAAAAGGCTCCACGAGACGCTCGTGTTTATTCTGTCGGAATTATCTAACGAGGGATTACGTCAGAAATTATTGAATCAGCTGGAATACGCACGCTCGTTCGACTTCATTATTATCTATTTATCAACCTTAAAGGAATATTTTCAATCGAATTCAGTAATGGATATCACCATAAAAAGGTGGGAGGATTGAAACGAAACCGTGTACGAAAATTGATCGACGATGAAAACGAGCCGAGAAGGAACAGGCGCAAATATCGAAGAGGGCCGTGACAGTGTACACAATCGCGTTCCTCGAAAGGTGCACGTATAACCAGCATCGCGCGAGCCACCTCGTTTTCTTAGTTATGTTTGTTTAGTCGCGCAGACACACCGGACCGTGTTCGACCAGTTTTCGAGCGAACGCGAAAAAACTCGACGCTTCTATGCGGAGAGCCGTTAACGAAACGAAATATAAAAGTGGTCGAGTCCGTCTCTTGGCTTGCCAATCGGGACGTCATCGCCGCCTCTCGAATACTATTCAGGTTATCAACAACGGCCGCGTGACGAACACGCTCGTCTATATTCAGGCATTAGCGAGATGAACACTCCTCGCGGTATAATTAAGCCGTTAATTACTTCCTATGGCCCCGTATCATTCCTCTCATTAAGGGGGTATATATCATGATGTTCTAACGTGCAGGAGGCGGCTTCTAATGCCGATTAACGAAACGTTTCGCTCTAATAACGGAAAATCGAAGAATTCGTTGAATAGGAGGCACGAAAGCGAATCATCGCTGGGGATCCAGCGACCGCGTACATACGATTCGTTCGATCACGCGTGTGACCGTGCACCACGCGGCCGATAAAACCCGATTAAACGATATTTACGACTTCTCTATCGAACTGAATTACACACGACAGAGTATAGCGTGCCGCTCCACTTGGATAAAGAAGGCGCGCCTCCGCTGCTACTGAAACATTTTCATTCGACAGATAACGTTGTTCGAACGGAATGACGATTACGGATCGACGAAACGTTGCACAATAAACGAGCGGGGAGCACAGAAACGAGAAGGAGCACGGTTATCCGACCGTGTAAAAAACGCGTACTCGACCACCTCGTACCGAACTTCGTCCCGTTATATTCCCTTAACCGTCACGGTCACCACCATTACCATCGTCACCACTGAGTTCTTCTCTATCCAAGATCATCATCATCATCATCGTCGTTGTGCTGTGTCGTCGTCGTCGTAACCGACCCCATTGTTCCTAGGTTACACGCGTCTATACGTATATATGTGGTATCTACGAGGCAACTAATGCGATACACACAAAAACACTTCGCACTGTCGCCGCTACGAGAGTCGCATGCATACGCACACATTTAACCGCGGCACGTCGTAATCTCCCGACGTGGATGACCCCGAAAACGAGGTTTTCGTGGTGAATAGAGAGGAGCGTATCTCGTGGTCGTCTCGACGAGAAGTGTAAAACGTTTGTTTAAACGTACTTATTTTGAATCGTGTCGATTGCTACAGTGTTGCACATTTTGCCAACCGTGACATATTATATACGTTCTGTGCAGAGATGAGTAATGGTTTAGACAAATGAATAAGAATCTAAATAGTTATCTTCCCTTTAAGCTCACCCTATTCTCAAAAAAGATTATAAAAACAGTGCTGGGGTATATTTTCAGTGTTAGCCCAAACGATTCACGTATCCATGAAACGGATCATACAATAGCAAGTGACGAAGTCACAAACAGCGTGAACCGAGTTCCTCTTGCTTGTATGCTCTTCCACCAACCAACTTTTTATCTCCGTACAGTAATTTTACCCCGCAGGGACTAACTAGACGAATAGGATAAAGAATAAGATAAAGCGCTTCGTGTCATGCATCACCAGACACCTCTAAGCACACGAGCTCGATTACGATTTATGTTGTAAACAAAACGAGATGTGGGCCATCATCGATGACACCGAGAGATGATGTACTAGTTGATGGTGCACGCGTTGAGCGATCGACAAGCGCGCGCATACGCGCTCTGTAGCACGCGTATTCACGCACACCCGCACAACCAGCAGTAGCTTAATCGAATCTACGCGCACGTACACTCACGCAAGCACGCCTGTTGCTCACGCACGTGCGTGCACCGTGTCCGTATGCGTGTCACGCACACGGCTGCGCTACATTCTCGTTTGTGACGCACACACGTCCTTAAGGCGAGGATACATGTATGCGTTCGTACGTGAGCGTACGCGACTCACTCCTCTCATGGCCACGCATTGCGTAATCAGCACCAGCGGCAGAGTCACGCCGAGGTACAAAACGAACGACAAAGCGCGGCAAATACCGCTGCGTTTCGAGAGCCTGAAATCCTCGCTCGTCCTCCCTGTCTCTTTCTCTGTTTCTCTCTCTCTCTCTTTCTCTCTCCCTCCACCGTGCATCATTCTCGTTCTCTCTCCCTCTCGCTCTCTCTTTTTGTTTCTTTGCTTATGTACTGTTCCCCCCTCGCCCTCTTCGTTGGCTGGCCTGCGCCTCCTACCTTTTACTGTTTCGACGCTTCCGCGTATAGAGGATACGGGTACGTACACACGTCGCATGCAAGCCAGCCGGACACGGAGGTGGTGGTTGTGTCTACTAGGTATATACTCCGGGATCCATTAATAGCGTTTAAAGGCGCTAGTTTTTATCCTGGGATTATTCTTACTGCGGTCAGCCGACAGCTAGGTAGGGTACGTATCGATAGAGAAACGTTCCGCTGAGTCATCGCTCAAGGATGTACGTGTCGGTCGACAAAATCGTTTCTGCAGGAATTCTACCGACTCGTCACGGTGTGCACCGCCGTGTCACGCCAGTTGGTATTCCTCCGTTTTTGTCAATCGCACGCGAAACCAATTCGACTGCGATAATAATGATACTACACCGATTCTTGGGCATCGTCTTTGCTCGTTATTTTGAACATTCAGCCTAGTTTCCGCTGTACGAACGTGTTCTAACTTTTAGGAGTCTTTGGTGCTCGTAATACAAACGATCGAGGAAGCTTAGGGAAACGAAGCAGAAAGAAAATTATAAAGAAGGGGCAGGACAGAAAGGATGGGGGAGGGGGAGGAAGAGGAGGAGGAGGAGGTTGAGCAGGAGAAAAAAGGGAGCAAATAGGAACATCCGGGGGCACTAGTCGGTCTAGAATAAGGGTTGCTTCATCGATCGACCGAATTTTAACGGTGGATCGAGGTCGAAGCCAACCGAGTGTGCAACGAACGAACGAAATGGCTAGATAAACGGATAGAGATAGATCAGCATGAAAAAAAGTGCAAATTCTGTCTGACGCACGAAGGGAAAAAAATACAATCTATCGCGACGGTAGACTCGTTGGAAAATTTCATAAGATCGAATGCGAAAAGATCGGTGGAATGTCTCTTGGCACATCCCCTCGGGCATCGATAATGGAAGACCGTGGAAAAAAAATGGAGTGAGCGGCTAGGTTGGGTTTACGATAATCAATATCGCTAGCGACGAAATAAACAAATCGAGTCTCGGCAGCCATTCTGGAGAGAGAAAGAGATAGAGCGAGAGAAAGGAGAACGGAGAGAGGGAGAGAGAGAAAGAGAGAAATTTGGGGTAACCTTTTCGATGACCAGATTTTCCTCGCGCTCGGTGGTGATATAATTCGGGAGTGTTTCAAATCGAGTGAGGCAAGCGTGCGCTCGGATATCTGTCCCTTGTCGCACCTCCTCCCACTGGGGGAGTGCCAGGATGTGCTTGGAACGATGAACGCGCTCACAGTTCGCACATTCCCGAACGCGCTGCGGTGGCGTGTGTGTGAGTGCGTATATGAGACCCGCGTACACGCGTGATAGTTTGTCGGCATCGAGGCACAGGTACGGCTCATTCCGTTAGGAGTAGTGGAAGCACCAGGTACGAAGTTAACGGAGAATTTTGCGGCAAAGGGGAAGAGGGATTGGCTACCGAGGAACGTGTCCCACATTTTAGAGCCTTCTCGTGGAGAAATACCCGCAACACTTCTGATTCGTTCGTTCGCCAATGATCGCAGACATCGCACACCGAGATATACTCGTTTTCGGGTTTATTGGCTGTGCAAATGGAAAGTCACGCCTAATTTTATATGTTCGAAAAGACTCGCCTCGCTCCAAAGGCAAAATATTTGAATATCGTAGCCATGCATGTAGGTGGGACATGTGTGAACACGACTTAGAAAAGTGTTTAACGAACAATGCAACTTCGTTTACATAATTAGAAGCTTAAACGTATCGAAAACATCAACCCAATTCAAAAGTTGTTTCACACGATCATTTTCGTTCGAAATTTTTAGTTGCAAGCATTTTGGTAACGTGGAAAAAGTTGTTTGCGTTTTGAAATCGTTCTCAAAACAATAAAAATTAACGAGCTTCAACTGTTTCCTTGAGTCGAAGAACACCTTCAACCCTAAAAGAATATCGTGTGCTCCGCCGTCACAGGATTCCGAGACGTTGAATCTCATCTCTGAAGAGCTTGCTCTTTTGCCCCTCTCAGACATGTGACTACCACAGACTCGAACCAACATACACAGACGACTCTGAGCCACTCTCACGCACTCACGCATGCACTCACAGACAGGTCGGCCATCTTTCTTTCTGTTAGCCTGCACCCTACCCCTCCTACCCGCCATCGCGCCCTCCTACACCTCCTCAACCTCGTACCTACCCCTCTCTAACGCTCCTCGCCCTCACGACCACCACCCTTCCGCCGACGACGGCGGCCGACCTCGCTACGCGCATTGGCGTCCACCCTACATTTTTTCACAGACGAACGTTCTCAATTCTCAAAACTTTCCTAAACAACATCCTTCGCACGTTCAAAGGTCCTTGCAGACAGCTGTAAAAACGTTGTGCACAATGCAGAACAACGAAAGAATTTACGACAAGAAAAATAAAAATTTACGACCGATAATGGAGAACCAGTAAAGATGTTAAAAAAAAAAAAAAAAGGAAAAAGATGGATGATGGAATCGAACCTTGGCGCGTTTTTCAAACACTGTGTTAAAATTTTCACGCTTATTACGATATCGTATTATTTTACTTTTAACGAATATTGTATGCTAATTAAAAAGTATGCTCCCTTTTTTGGAACGTTCATGTATAAAAGTGGTCGACCCTGCAACGAGCTGCGTGGCTTTTCAGCGATTTCCTACGCAACGTTCCGTTCCCATAGAGCGATTAAATCTATGCACCGTTGCCGACCCTCCGTTAAATGCGATCGCCCCTCGATGCGCATTGCTACGGCAATCACCCCTCTGTTTTCACTAAATTTTTTCTCTCGGTCTTCGTACAAAATCCACTCCGTTCCAAGAGATATTCCACACTACGAAATTGGTCTTCCATAGAGATTGAGCTAGTACTTTTTAGACGTATCAATGCCACGAACACCACTGTATCACAAGGATGCGCGCTTAATAAATTGTAAACGATGCTAGACCAATTATAGTCGTAGATAACTGCAATTAATGGCTCCAATTAACCGACTTGAATTCGCTTAATTTTATATTTCTTTTTATATTGTACTGTAATTATCTAAATACGGTTAGTATTATTTAATTCAGAAATGGTACAGTGTCGCTGGAAATTAACCTGAAATAACGTGAGAAAATGGAAAATCACTCCGTCCGATCTACAGCGGTGCTTTTAAAGGATCGACTAATAATTTGCCTGTAACTCGTTATTCAATGCGACCTCAGTTTTTCAACTATGCAGTTATGAGAAACGTGGCAACCTCGGTTGACGTACAGTGTCGTGCAAACGTGTTACGTACCTCCACGATGCTAGACGCAGGTGTAACTAGGGCGCGAAGCTGAACACCCATTTCGCGATATAGTTATATGGTGTTATGAAGAAAACAGGTGCAGGTACACCCGATTCCTGCTCTACGACGTCCATTTCACACTGACTAGCCTGTTGTTGACACACCGACCTCAGTGAATCATTTCAAGGATAAAACAGATTCAAACAAAAGAGCGGCTGGCCGAAAACAAATCCCTCGAAACGTTACCCTCGGATTCTTTTATTGCAAAGCACTGTTGAGTAATCAACCCCTTGTGAATAGCATGTCATATATTCAACAAAAGATAGAACGTGGAGTATTTGTCATCTTAAGTAAACCAAGCAGATAAGATGATAGTAAAAATTAATGTGCAAAATTAAATTTTTGGCAACATTTATTTCTGATTTTTGATTATTGACTGAAAGAAAATTATTGATACAAAGGGGAAACTATCTATTCAAGTTACACTCTCTGAATATCGTTGAAAAAAATATCTTCATGGTTGCCCAAAAAAAATGTAGGGTTCCTAAGTAATTAACGAATTCGTAAATGTGTCATACCATATCTACATGAAAATCAAAACTGCAACGAGTTGGCAAAAGTGCAAACTGCTGTCGGAGTCCGACATTCTTGTAATGGATATATCCTGACGACCACGCAGTCGTAATCCACACACGTAATAAAAGGAACAACGGATGGGGAGTACAGGGAGAGGCAGCACGTTGCACAGTCATCACCGTTACACGAGTGCGCAGGCGCACGCAGTTTAGATGATATACACGTTTTTACTTATAAAATAGAAATCGAGTAACTCATATTATCCTATCAAAGCAATATTTAAACCTAATTCGCCTCCTTGAAATTATCAACAAGTTAAAAAGCATAAACGCTAACGCAGAAATATATTGTCCTATACAGTTTTGTGCTCTAACCAATCACAGACAGCAATTAACAAGTTGCCACCACACCTCAGCCTTGCGCCCAACAGGCGTTTTGCTGACGACGATTGAAAACATATGTGAAACGAATTATTACTTTTCCCTAATCAAATTTCAGAAAATATTCATCTGTTCATAAAAACATTTCTTATTTACAGCTTTTGTTATGAATAAAATCCTGACGCGTTCCCTTAGCTTTAGTAGACTAGACAGTAGATCGCCATGGTAGAAATCTATATTATCGGCAAACATCTAGACGCGCGGGAAATTTAAATAAAGGAAGACTAAATTACAGTGCTTACCTATTCATCACGATGAATCAACAAATTATACTTGTCACACTGATAAATTAACGAACTATTACCATCACAAAAGGTAGACCCTATGTATAAAGCTATTTAGTGGAACCCTCCCTATAGCAATAATCGACGCTTCAACCCCTCGCGGGTACCATGATAAAATCGTCACGCTACTTTAATCAGAACCCGCAGGAAGTCCCATGTAAGTTCTCATCGAAACACACATGGGTATGAATATGTTGAGCTTCAGTGCACAAGCTAACACTTGTCGCATACACACAGGTTATATTATATTCTTTTTCAAACGCTATACACCACTCACGATCTAGTAGCATTCTCAATTATCATAAAGAATGTTTTTGGAAAAACTATATAATTTTTGTCATATCCTCGAATAAATTGGTTATCAGATCCTAAACAACATCCAACCATGCTGTCAATATTCATAGCTCTTTATCTTGGTAGCACAAAGATAAATAGATTATTTTTGAAGAACACGTGGACAATGCATGTAATTATTCGAAGTGATGTTAAGAAATAATTGTTTTAAATCATTTCTCAATTAAATTTTATTACGAAATTTTGATATCAATGTATTTAATATAATGTAACGAACAAAAAAACTAAAACATTTTAACCAAAATGGAGTAGTGTAGGCCAATAAAGGTACCACGTGTTCAAACCACGTGCTTGTTAGGTTATTTCACTTGGCGGGAGGTCGTTAGAGGAACATGTTTTTTCACTATACTTGTTTCATACGATTCATTTAAAAATTATTACGACTACAATACGTTAAAAAATGTAACAAAACACATGGAATTGATTTCTTATATTTGAAAATTTAGATTACTAAACAAATTTATATTTCAGGATTATATTACAATGAAAAATGTCGAAAAATTAAATGACGAACAATTTTGCAAGCTGAGTTCAATCTTTGTTCAAGTATGCTTATATCTCAAAGATAACAACGAATCCCTGTTTAAGATAACTGAAGCTCAACGACTAACGGTAAATGTGCACTTTGAGTTCTTATAACGGAGCACAGAAAATTCGAAACGTATAAACACAATTTATATAAACAAATTTGAATATTAAATCAAAAACAGTTTAAAAAGAAATAAACGATACCAAAGAAAAATCCTTTTATAAAGGGTTCCACGTGATTTTTCATAAAAACATAATTAAGAAAATAATAGTAAAAAAAACTAAGCAGGTTATCAATATGTCATAATTATGCACAACGCACCTGTAATACACTGATCTACGTGTATGTCAGCATCTACTCCACTTCCATCCATAAACTTGCTCAATCACAGACCTTCTTTTATCGATTACGAACATTTTACACAACCCAGCACTGTTTTCTTGCTCATTTTAATTGTTTTTTACACACCCCGATCTAGCACAAGTTACATAATTTTCCACTACAATGTAGGAACAAGGGGATTAATTAATACTTGTGCGGTGACACTGCCGACCGAAAGGCACGTTCTAACACGTGCTCTTACTCGAGGCTGTGGCACTGATCCCATCTCGTGAGTTTGTAAAGACGAGTAAGGTATGTGTACACAACTCACCTGTTATGGTACGTGGTAACGATTGCAATGTGACTCAAAGGCTATATTAGCCGAATAGGAAAATACGATTCGGACAGGGGAAAATCACGAAGAGGAAGCAGACCAACGACAGCAACAATGACGCTCCCTCGCAAGGGAAGCAACTGCAGAGGCATACTGGGGAACAAGCGGCTCAATGAACACAACAAGGGGGAGGATGGTCGGCGGATGGACGAACGAACGACTCGACTCGAGTCGAGTCAGCCTCGACACCCTGGGGCGTATCGGCGCCTATGGGCAGCGCCATACCCGACCGCGACACGCGTTCAAGAGAGAAAGAGAGAGACAGATAGAGAGGGGGAAGCAAAAGAGAGACAAAATACACGAGGAAGACAGAGTGATTCCAAGAGACGAGGAAAAGAGGAGGGAGAGAAGATTTACGCAACCCTCTCTCGCCGAGCGAAAATCCACGTCGAGAGGCACGCTGTCGTCGATGCGTCGATAAGCCACGTAGTATCCTCCTTACACGCGCTTCACTTTTTCTTCATGTTTTTCCAAGAAACTGTGAAACTAACCTCTCTCTTTTTACCCCGCGAACGTTTCCTCTCTCTGTTACTCTCACTGCATTAACCCTTCCTACGTACACTCACACACAATATCGCACTGTGGCACGCACGCACGTACACGCACACACAGGATACGCACACATACATAACCGTGAGCGCATAAACATACGAAGCACTAGCAAACACTCCTGATTCGAATGTGCACCACACAGTAACCAAGATGATGACGATGACGGCAACAGCGACGATGATAGCGGTAATGATGATGATGATAATGATGATGTTGATGATGTCGAGGTTGATAACGATGCCGACGATGATGACAACGACAACGATGGCAACAATAAATACGACGAACACACAGCACGACCGAATTGTGAAACTAAAGGAACAAGGGGCGAATAGAAGGAGACAGCGAAAGGTGAAAGATAGATGGACAAATAAAGAGGGAGAAAGCGGTGAGAAAGTGTGAGAGAGAAAGAAGCGTTCCCTCCTCCGCACTGGTAATATCGATTCGTAGGGTAGGCACGATGGCAACGACCCTACCTGGTTTGACGAAATGAGCTCGAGGCGCACGGTACATTTTTCACCTTATCGACACCGCCCGGTTTTTCCCGATGACACCCGAGTTCCGTAACAGCTCGATTCCATTTAGTACACGGTATGTCGAGAAATTTACACTATTGCACCTCGTCGACTTACCTTGGCATCCTGGGATGCTGCTGATTCGACGACGGGGTGAGAGCCTCTTCACCGAGGACGTGCGACTTCGCCCGTGCAGCGCTAGGACGCCATGTCATCAAGTCGAGGCGCGGACTTGGGGCAAATCGCGCATATACACACCGATAGAGAGAGAGGCGCACGAACACCACGTAGCTGACCAACCCGGTGCCTGCCGTGCTGGGAATTCCTGCTGCGCCACCGAACGGCCGTCACGGAACCTCGCCTACGCCCGCCTAGCGCCACGACCGTGCTTTCCGTTCGTGGTACCCTTCACCGCTTTGCAACGCTCGCGACACCCGCCCGTTTGCGCGCCCTCGTTCAACCGAACCACCGAAGTCGAGCCGCGCACAACCTCCCGCAATCCTACCACCGCTACCTACCCAATAGTCCCCACTACACCCTTCACCCTCTCCTTATATCCCCACCTTCTCACCCTCCTCGTCACGCACTCCTCTGTTCCCTCGCTCCGCAACACCCTCTACTCCCTCACGCCATCCTGCGCATTTCGTCCTTCTCGTTTCCCCTCTCTTGCACTCATACCAGTATATAGTCTTTCCTTTTCTCTCTATCTGTTTTCCTCTCCCGTATCTCATCATTCTCTCTCTCTCTTTCACTCGTTCACTCGTACCCTCTATCTTCCTCATACCAATTCTCCCACTCTTTCTTCCTCAGCCCGCAAGGAACGAATCGCTCGACTTCTCTCTCTTTCTTTTCGACCGTCATCCTCTCTTTTTATCTCCTTCGAAACCTACACAAATACATTGCCTCGATTCGTCTTCCTCTTTCTTGCTCTTCACCCTCGATCACCCTCCAAAAAGGGCACTTATTTTCGCCCCTTTGTTCTCACGCTTGTGACCAACTTCTCCTTCTCTCTACCTTTCCTTAAACCTGCCACCTTCCCCTGCCTATACGCCCTCGTTCTTTGGGCTTCTTTCTCGAATACACCCTCTCCCTCTCTACCTCGTAGCTACTTCTTACGTCGTGTTACTGCGCACTCGTTCTGCCAAAGTCGCCACGAGCTCGTGCAACTACTTGCAAAGTTGTTACCCATTGACGACGTCATACGCGGTTTCAGCGGTTGCGACAATCGCTTATCGCTTCTCATATTATTTCGATAAAGGAAAATGCGGGTTAAAGGGGCACCGAGTCTGTTAAAGGTTTTAAAATAGAGCCGTACGGATTTTGTTACCGACCAACGATGCGATGCCGAGTTCGTCCTTACAATTTCTATTATCATACTTTTAACCGTTTGCCGCTAATGCAATGTTATACATTTGAAAACAACTGGTCGAACGTAATCGTAAAACGATAAAATAAAGATACTCAGATATTCCGTTGGATCAAAAATAGGGTCCACGAAATGATTGCTTTTCGTTTTAGCGATGATCGAATAGAAAAGTGTAAGGGGTTGAACCTAAGGAGGACTGGAAAGAAATTCATGAATGTGTAAAAGACGCCCGCGGAGGAGGTGCGTTGCGAGTTACACACGCAACCACGATTTGCGTCTGCGCACTTTTTTCTGTGCAGACTCGCCAAGCAGCGACGCAAGATAGAGCGAGACAGCCGCTCTCTGCCACGAGGCTGTTTCTCAACTTCTGAGCTGCAAATGTACAAGTACCAACCACATTTGCGTATCCTGGTAGTAGTTTGTCGCTGCTTCAGCTTCCGCTTCGTTCCTTGAGCCTTGTTGCGTATCCGTGGCAAGAATCTGTGCGTCGTCACGTTGCCATGGAAATAAACGCACCTTCGTCTGATTTCCTCGTTGAATCAACGTGTGTTGGTCGCGCGTGTCGTCACCGGAATCGTTGCGCTACGCTGACGGCACCTTGACACGTTTACCCCGACACGCGTATTCTACACGATTGCAATAATGTCGAAACGAATTCATTATCGGGGCCTCTTATTACGCGATGCTCACTATATCTTTATCGACACGATCAACCGACCATTCAACGACGAAAGATCGAGTCACTCTTAACGTTTTCCCGCGCTTTTACTTTTCTACCGCTCCCTTAAACGCGACGATGCATGTAAAGCAAGCAGAACATGAATGAGGGAAATTTAGCTGTGATACTTTAAATGAGCAATATGTTTGCGTACATGAGGTAAACGCGTTTCCAGCACGAGGGTTGGTTGGTGGAAACGATGCGCGGGGCGCTGCCGCGGAAGGATCCCCACGGATCTTTTCGGTCGACTGATAAAAAGGCTTGGAAGCTGCCTTGTCGCGATGGACGAGGCGTATACGGACAAAAAAAGTCGCTGGAAGGGGAAGCTCCGGAGAGTCTCAGAGTCAGGCAGGGGAGAACGGAGCACGCGGGAACGGAGGGATCGTCTGTCGGTGGTGGAGCTGGGGTGGGGGCGGTAGGTACGGCGGGGACGGTACCGGCGGCGACGGGGTAAAGAGGTAGAGACATACACGTAGACAACATGGGTCGGGGTAAAGGGAAGCTATCGCCGCCGTCACCGTCACCACCACCACCACCACCGCCGCCACCGCCGCCGCCGCCGCCACCGTCGTCGTCGTCGTCGACGCCGCCACGATGATTTGACTCTCTGCTCGCTACTGCCGCCGCCGCCGTCGCCACCACACGATCATTCGATTCCTCTTCTAGCTGCCGTCAGCCACCGCTATCGCCACCGCCACCATTACCCGTAGGCCACACCACCGCCGCCGCCGTCGCTGCTGCTGCTTCTCTGCTCCGCTATTCTTCTAGTGTCCTTGGTTTCGCTCTAGCAAGACTAGCGTGCTAGTTCTATACTATATCGGCTGGCGCGTTTAGAGAAACTCGGTTGGCTCTCCTACTGCTTGCGCGCCCACGGCCAGGGCTGTATCGCTTGGGGCTGCATTCGTCCATTCTAATCTCATGGTCTCCCTCTTCATACTTCTCTGTCCCAAAAACGTGTTCGTCTCTTTCTCTCTCTCTCTCTCTCTCTCTCTCTCTCTCTCTCTCTCTCCCTTCCGCCCTCTCGTTCTTTAGATTCATGATCGATTTCGGTTATCTCTTGAAACAACAGCCTACGTACAAATGACACCTATCGCGTAGTCGCTTTTTCTTACGATCTATTCTCATTCGATATGCCTTATCTTATCAGAAATCACGGTTTTTCCTAATTTACAGCGTCAGGAGTGTCTCTTTACGCGAGTTCGCCAAGTTTGGGCGAAGTTCTTTTTTTCTGCTTGGTTACTAAATCAGCGGCGTGTTGCTCTATCGTTTACCAATCCCCGATCTAATATCGTCATAGCGTGTGGCTCATGAATAAACAGGGTGCCGACCGTAGTCTCTTGATCTTCGACAGCCTTGAACCGCAGTCGGTCCGTTGATAGCCGCGACATTCGGTCCGTGAAATGCCTGTGGAACGTCGTTCCTTCATTCGCGGCTAGAACAGGGCCCGGCTAGTATCTAGGGAACTTAGAAATCCAGTGGAAACTAAGACGAGTAGAAGGGATACTATCGGAGGAGGTGGCAGCAATGGCGTCCCGAGCCGCGAGGAGTAGGCAGAGAGGAGACGGCTGCCTTCAATATACCCAGGGAAAAGAGGACGGCGGGGAGGGTCGAGGGAGGACGCGGAGAGACAGAGTCGAGGAGTACTACACGTGTCGCTGCAGCGGGGTGTTGACCCCAAATAGCTTTTTTAACGTGACGTAACCACGAAAGGGTTGAGAAACGGCTAGCAACGTCGTTCAACGACCAACCGACTTCTTAGCTAAAGCCAAGCCCTTGCCTCGCCTTTAAGCCTCGTGGCTCCCCGTTAGATGTATGGCACAACGATCCTTTCATACTCGAAAACCCACTTGCGCGGTTCTCTGCCCGCTGCCGCCGCCGCTGTGACCACAATGTTATAATTAAGATCAGGGGTGTGATCTCGATTTATATGGATCTGAATGGACGCCTCAGCGTGCTTGGTTGCGTTCGACGATGAGAAAATCGTGGGAGGATTAAGGAATTCAATCAAAGTAAAGAATTGATAAGCGTTGAAGTTGTAGGGAATTAATTTATACGTTTTATTTTTATTTATTGCACGCGATCGTGTTACTTGTATCTATTAAGTAATTCGATAATATTTTCATATGCAATATGTTCCTTAATTCAGTTGTAACATTATGAATAATGTACTCTCTCAGGGAGAAGAGAGGTTAATTAATCAGTTCAGCATCGGTAATAAGTGGAAATTTACCGCAAGCGTTCACCGGGGACTAGAATTGTCAATCACAGTGTTTTCGTACGTTTTTCGAACACGGAAATTTGACGTCTGGCCGCTCGGTTATTTATGGTGATACCACCATATGTGAATTAGCATTATAATTTACATACACTTTATCTTCGTGACGTCGAAGGTGAAGTATAGGTAATCACAATACGGTCAAGGGTGACAGGTTACGGTACTACGGTCGTATTATAGCTACTTTCTATTAGAATAATTTTTCAAGAAAAAGAAAAATATCCTCGTTTACGGCGAAATGAAAAGTAGAACGTTTTCACGTGCCACGTCGACTCTATCAATCGCGTAGGAATAATAACAGTGAACTAAACGATGCTCTCGTTACGAATACAATATCAACGAACAAGGTCTAAAGGAACGAAGTGAAAAAAAGAAGAAGGTTAATTTTTAGTCGGAGTCGATTTAGGAATCCAAATACCGAAAGGAGGTTAAGACGACACTTAACCCCCCGTCGCATATGGTTTCCAGTTGGAACGGTACTGGTATGTCGCAATACAGCCTTATGTGTACACTGTATGTACCTAATTAGGACCATTGAGGAGAAGGAAAAGGCAGACAGAGACGTTGAATATAGGGCGGTCCCTCGTTCCTTTTTATTTCATCATTCGATAACGTTAACACGCTCCTCGAGGACCTCATTTTTTTTTCTCCTTCTCTGCTCGAACAGAACATACCCGTTCGTTCGTCTAACGAGCAATCGTTGCTTCGGAAACGTAACGAAGGTGGTGTGTGGAAAAAACGGCTTGCGCGGTTGATAGGTGCAGGAGAGGAAGAGAGGACGAAACAATGTCTGTCTATCTCCTTCCTTTTAATATCGCGTATGTATACGTACACGCGCTGCGACAGCAGTGACTATCTTATCAAAGCAGCTACACCCTGAGAGAGGCGTACACGATATTTCTCCTATTTGCTCCGGAAAGTACAGTGGTTCCCCGTTGTCGATCGACGGCCGACCCTTCCTCTCTAAGGTCGGCCATGGAAGGTTTTGAGGTCAACGCAAATAGAAAGGGCGAGATACGCCGATGAGATTTTACCGTGTTTCCTAGCACCAGCATGACTCGGCTGGACGGACAGTTGTTCGGTGTTCAAAGCAGATATCCTTATCCATCGTCGACCGCAAAGGATATTCCGAGAAACCACGGGCAGAAGGAAACGGCCGCCAGGCTGTTGTTCCTTCCATCCGTTTTCAGCCGCGACTTCGTTCCGTCTTACTTGAATTCTCACGAGAACCGTCCTAAAGATTAGTAAAGCGGAATGCTTAAACTGTAACTAATGAATAACGGTACCATCGATACTTCTTGCCTAGCTCTTCGGTTACGCTTTGCTCTCGTACGCGTAACGGCAGGCGGGAGGTTTTCGAGACGCGGTTCGTTTTTCGAGAAACGAGAGAGGAGAGAAAGAGGGGAGCAGAAGCCAGCACACGTATGTATATGTATGTACGGCCACGGGTTAGGGTTAACGTTTCAAAAGGGGGAAGTTAGAAAGGAATCGTAGAAGATTCCGTCGTTTGATAAAAAGAGTCAGTAACCGTGGAGGCGAGTAACGGCGTGCATACCTTACGTATACGTTAGGAAGGGGATGACTCGAAGGGACATTGCTCCCTGGCCTCGCCTGCCCTGCTCTGCTCCGCTGTGTCCAGAAAGGATCCACCTATCGTCCTGCACTCTCACGGCCCTTACGGACCGTGACACCTCGGGTTCGGATCCTTCCGGCGACAGGTACCTCGCAAGAAACGCTTCCTGTTCTGTGGCCTCGGGACGAAAACTTGGAAACTTGTAGGAACATCGAAATAGGTAAACCGGGAATAAGTGGAATATCCGTCGATGCCATGATTTACTTTGATCACTGGGCTGCAATTTCGAAACGCAGCCTCTCGTAATCTCTCAAAATGGCAAGAAAAGTGAAAATTTCGTGCATCGTTTCCCCCCGACCAATCGAAACCACGTTTCTCCCCCTCCGCGACCACGATGTCGCATGTCTATATATACACGTATACCGCCGCCTGTTATCCGAGAAGCTCGACCACGCGCTATCATGCCTGGAGGAAGCCGCAGGATGTTCGAAATTAACTCGCCGCCGAAAATAAAGGGCTGGTGGAACATCTAGACCGGGTTTCGAGTGGATTCACCACCCCAACAGGTGGTTACGCCACACTCCGACTGAAAGATAAAACTTTCTACCCCCTACGATCGAACCTGTCGGTCCTGGGTACCTCGTTTTCGGCTACGAGCCTGCCTCTCCGCGCGTTTTCTATCCCTACGCCTCTCTCACGGCGCCCTCCCGCCTTACCACCCAACATGGACTTTCTATCCCCGGGCTGCCTTTCAGCTTTTTTCCCTCTGCCTGCTCCCTTCTCTCCCCACCGCTGTCCACCCCCCTCCTCCCTCCCCCTACCCTATGCACCTCCCTCCGCCACTTTCATCCTCCTCCCCGCCTGAGCCAGCTATCTATCCGTGTACCTACGTGACTATCCGCATCCCTATTCCTGACTTCTAAATCTAACCCTACGTCTAACCCAACCTGGAGGCGCCCTTATACCCAGACGGCGGCGTCATGGATGGGGAGGTGTATATATATCCCCACCACGGCACCCCTCATCGAGGGGTCGTTGATCCCCCAAGGACAACGACCTTGCGTTTGCGGCAGCCAACCGTTCGAACGGTTCTGGGTTCCCGGATTCCTCGATTACCAATATCTTTCACTCCTCGCCTTCTCTCTTACCTCCCAGCCTTCTTCTTGCACCCCAACCGTCTGTCCCTTGCCCCCACCAATTCGTCCACCCTCCCTCCCTCCCCCTCACCCCCTCCTCCCGCCCCGTTTAACCGTCCTGGCCGTCTCCTTTCATTTTCCTTTCCGTTTTCTTTCCGCGTCGCTCTGACCGTACGGAGCGCGGTTTCTTTTCCTCTTCTCTATCGGTCCCGGTATCAATGGCGAATCGACCACGGCCATATCGAGGAAGCGTGCGCGCCACCGATCCTCGTGGATCGCGGAATCCTTCTCTGTCAGCTTGAAACCAGTCGACTCGACCGTGAACAGTTAGTCAGTCTGTTACCAGCGACGAGGGACGGATGCAACGCGCAGAGATCGCGAGGCAGATCCTTCCACTGGGGTCACTGGGTTTATAGAATCATAAACGACGGCCAAACCGCTTTTCAAATTGTAGAGGAGTATGAAAAATTCATACGAGCCGTCATCGATATGCATGACTCGACCCCGACCCGCATACCTCTCCCACCGTTCTTCCCTCTGTCGTTCCTTTTCACCGGTCTCACGCATAGAAACGATTCGTGAACCCTCGTGCACACGACTCATCGATCCCGCGGACGACGAGAGAAACGTTGCGTTTCGAAAACTCGCTTAACCCTCGACGGACGATACGGAATTGTTGCCATTTTCATTTCGTTCAAACGTAAAACATTTAAACGTTTACTTTGTACATCTTTGGGGGGAAGAAAGAACTTTGAAGAATACGAATGCAAACAATGTAGGTAAAATTTTGTTTATATGGAAGATCAGTGATACAGAGTGTACTTAGGCGATCAGTATGGATCATAAGTGGTCCATCAGTCTCTATCTTATGAGTTGGGGGTTAGGGTTACCTGTATGTAGTTGGTGATCGAACACAATAAGAACCGAACCAAGAATCGTTCTAATTTACTTTTCCTCATTTCATTAATTTTATGGAAGATTGTTTAAGCGAGAAAAGGTTGTATTTACAAATCGAGTAAAATCGAGTAATTGTACAAATCGAGCTCGAACCCGAACGCAACAGATACCTGATATGTTAAAACATAGCCATAGTTCCTCTAAGTGGGTGGACGGGTGGGTGGTCAAGTACACACGTAGGAACAGCCATGGTACACGTGTATGACATATCTTCACGTACACACACCAGCTTAAACGTTGTGATACGTGCAGCGTTGGGTGTGCGAGCGCGAGTTGGGAGGCGCGATGACGTAATGTTCGAAGGGAAGGAACAACATCGCCGTTGACCTACTAAAGACCTGACTTTTCTTTCGTTCCTTTTCAGCCCTATCTTTCCGACTCCTTAGCATAACCATTTTACGTGACGTTCTGACGAAAATTCTCCGGTTAAATAATTTACATACCTCCTGAACGATTTAAAACGCGACCGTACATCCGTGTATGGGACCAAACTGTATTAAGGCACAGTTTTCAAAATTTTAGTGGAGAACAAATCAAAGATGCAAAAATAGGAGTTGTTTATATTGTGTAGGACAATACATTATCGGTTTAAAGACTAAACTACTTAGAACGAAATAATTTTTAGCACCGAACGGGTAAAAAATGTCAGGCAACTCGGATATCCTATTATCTGAACATTTTGTCACTTAATAATAATAGTTTTTTATTTTAGACAGACATGAAGTTTAACAGTGAGGAAGATATAAGATACACGTGTATTTAAACAAACTTTTAACTTTCTTAATATCCGTTTAAACAAACGAAGCTTACAATTAGCACGAGAAGAAGTACAGTAGCGGACAAAAGTTTAAAATGACAGGAAGGATAATGCAAAACATAGTTTTATGGTCTGCAAATATTATTTATATACTTATTTTTATCGTCAATATGGCAGAACAGTATTCATTGATTAGAATAGTATACGAATATTATTTATCGTGCTATTTCTTATTAATTAATCAATTTGTTTTCTGTTGTCTGCCAACGCATAGTATTATCTTAAGTTAAGACTACCTACTCATCCTCCGATAAACATCCCGGGATCCTTTCCTCGATGACCGATGGTTTCACCCTCCTGAGTCATTTCCGAACCTTGTCCGTAACACCTCATCCCTTATTGACCACCAACCCAAAATAACCCCCACCTCTCAATTTTAAAGTTTATGAAAGCCTCGAATCCTTCCCTGAACGAAATGAACAGTTTGGGTCGTTTTAGGACGTATGTCTACACCGAATACTTTCCGACATCGAAATAAAACTTTCGTCCATTATTTCGTTCGAAATTTTTTTTATAAACAAAAAATAGCCTGCGACCTACGGCAACATTTTTTTGGTCTTAAATTTTTGTCCATCACTGGATCTAATTGTTGTATCATTTGAAAATTCTTTTATCCGCGTATCTTTGTCCCCCTATCAGTTTACACATGGGAGGTTCTACCATGTGTACTACGAATGAGATTGTTTCAATGTACGGATACATTTTTGAGTGATTTTTAAACACGACTATTTGCATTCGGAAACTTACAAATGTACTATCGTTGGATTATCAATAGTCACCTCTCGAGTTCAAAGGATTCAAATTACTACATTTATGTTTTAACCCTTTGCACTCGAGTGGTGACCGTTAATCACCAAATGATAGTTTCGCAAAATTTCAGACTTTAGTTAATTTGTTTATTAGTCAGACTCAAAGGTTAAACAGTCGTATGTGTAAATTTTAGTATATCACTCAACTAAACTAAATGATATTTAATATAGGCAAATCTTGGTAAATATTTGGAATTTGAAAATTTTTGAAGTTAGCCATCTTTAGACAGCTAACACTCAGGCTCTCGAGTACAAAGTGTTAAAATGTTCGGGAGCACCGGTTGTTTCGAAAGTTACATCGGTAACACGGACTAAGCGGCCACGCAGGCATGCACGGGGGCTCGTAAAGCGAGAAGAATAAATGCGCGACAAGTGCTATGCCGCAGAAATACCAAAGTAGGTCCTACAGGGTCTCTCCATGGACCACCCTATCGTTACGCTGTGGTGACTTTTGACGCGTGAATACGCCCTTTGTTCGTCCCTGCCTCTCTGTCCCTCCCTGTGTTCCCTTTTATTCCCGCGTCCCGCTCCCTGCACCCCAACAGGCAGCGGCAGGTAAAGCAGGTAGACAGGTAGCGGCGGCAAAGTCAATTTCAATTCGATTCGAAAAGACCTAAACTTCCATTGTGCCCGTGGAGGATACCGTGCGATAGTAGGGGATTATTTGTAACAGGATTACCGAGGGCGCTTGATTCGAACAATGACACTTACGCACCTGTTTTCCTGTGGAGCCATTAAAATTTACATTTTTTCGAGGAGGGGAAGGGGACGTTTATCGATGGAGCAACTCATTTGTGAATGTATACTTGTAATTGCTGCTGGAAATAACAATCCCTCGAGGAACAAGAAAAGGCTACGAAACGGAAAGTTCAATTTTCTTAGGATATGTCTTGATTTAAAAATGGCGAGCTTACATTTTGGAAATAAGCAGGCTGCAAATTTTTATAAACGCAGGCAAAGAAATAGAACTTAAATGGAAATTTGTTTCACCCTCTAAATACTGTGACATGCAATATTCTTAGGATATTTTGTAATAATTTCGATGGTGGTTTTTTACCAACCGCTTCTTAATACTTATTTTCTTTTTGTTCTTCATCGAGAAAAAGTCTTTTTATTTCTTTCAATCGATATTGCTTTGTGAAGGGTATAGTTACTTTTCGAAGCTTTGTTACGAGCTTCTTTGTATTTTTTAGCTTCCCTAGTTAAATTGGTTGCTACTAAAGGATATTTTGTATTATTTTATGAATGGTGTAGATTTTGTACTTTCTTGAACTCACTCTAGAAATAAGAGAAACACACTGCTCGTGGTACACGTGAAGCGTGGGTATGATACATGAAATGTAACAACATGCAAATGTCTCGCGTAATCGCGTGTATTCACATTAATTTGCATGATACACCTATTATCGTGGAGGTGAATAAAAATACGAGTTTATTGGTATCGAACGGTGCAAGTTCACCGAGAAGCTCGGCTGGAAGTGGTTATGTGGCATCTTAGTTTGCCTCGGACCAGTTGGACGTCTCCCGCTGGCTATGGCGTGTCGGGGTGGTTGCAACAGGTTGTTGCTGTAGCAGCACCATCACCAGTACCAGCGGCTCCTTTTGGTCCACCAAGTAACCCGACTAGCTAGCCACGGTATCGAGAATCGTTTCGGGACGTTGCTCGAGGAATCTCCACGATTATTCGGATACTTTCTACTTCGAAAGGACCAAAGTCGAAGGTGACTACGGTACACGGTGTCGCTTCTAAATTAATGTACCTACTCCCAGGCAGATCTTTCGTCGGTCTGACGCGTCCAAATGGAAAAAACCAACAGTTGCTCTGCTCGATAACGTCTAACCAAAGGTAAGAAACGTAAATAATTGAATTTATTCAAGGAACACTATGCATAAGGATTAAAAGGTGAAACCCACCAGTATGGGGGTCATTTAAAAACCAGTTCTAATAGCTGATGAAACAGCATTACGAACACCATTAGGTACTTCTTCTACTCTGTTGAACGCGCTTAAACAATCGAGTTTGATAAAAGAATATCACAAGGATTGAAAGATGAAATCATCTAACGAGGTCGATTTAAACCAATTTCAACAGTTGACGAAACAGCGTTACGAGTATCGATACTTGCCCCGCTCTGTTCGATACCGTCCAACGAAAGATAAGAAACGTATCCGTTTATCTCGCCTCTTATTATCGCCCTTAAAGAAGGGCATTGCCTCTGCTAAACACGTGTACCTACGTGTGCAACACCTTTCTCTCTGAGCTACATATTTGATCTGCTCGACTCTACGAGCGAGGAGCAAGAGCAGCCGGCCATTTCGAAGAAACTTCTAATCGACCTAACTCCTCTTACTATTTGCTCGAGCTTCAGACGCCATCTTCCTCTTTTTCCTAGGAGAACGACGGAGTTCGGGGAACACGGAGGGAAGGATCACGGGAACCGCAACCCCGGCTCGATGGAACTACACTCGCGGGTAGCTAGGCCTCCATAAAACGTCGAGAAGATGAGCAGGATGAACAGTGGACGTAGCCTGACATAATGTAGTGTGGGAGCGGCGTGGCAGCAGCCTGGGTCAATGCCCTTGTTCTCGACGAGCACCGCGTTCCCCAGCAACCCCGTGCAAACGAACCTAGACGGGGACTGTTCCTGGGAAACCGTGACTTCACCCTGGCGGGTGCTCGGATTCCGCTGTAATTCGTACGCACGGATTTAATTGCGTCCAAGCATTTTAAACGGTGACTCCGTGGAGCACGGGGGGGGGGGAGGCAGGGAGGAAGACGCGAAGGAGAGAAAGGAATTACGTGAGAAAAAGGGAAAGACGTAAAAATCGGCTGAGAAACGTGACATTGATACGATCTTCTGGAAATATAATGAAAGACCGCCAAGAGGTGGATAACGGCAGAACTATAGATACTAACTTGTAGCAGGGAAATCAAATTGACAATTAATGAATCTTAGTATGTGGCTTTTAATGAGATTCATAGAGAATTCTAAAAAATACACCAAATACAATGGTGAATCAATACAATTTCCATGAAAGACTACGAATTGGTTAGTCCGACCATTTTGATAGTTCTAACAAATGATCCTATTTGAATATCCCTCGATTCGTCAACCGATATAGGATACAATCGAATTAAGATCCACGGCCAACTCATAAATTGCCCCGGTGGCCGTTCAAACGTCGTCATAAAAAGAAAGCAGGACTAGCCCTCGAGAGAGAAGATGGAATGCATACGATGCTCTTTTCTAAGTTCGATCCTACGGGTGGGCGTGTAAACGGCCAAGGCTGTTACAATGGTAGTTGCCTGGTGCAGCTCGAAAATTCTCTGCTCCTTCACCGAACTGTGTGTTCGCAGGTGGGCGTGCGTGGATCGTAAAAAAAAAGAGGAAAGAAATAAAAAAAATAAATAAATAAGAGGAGAAGGAAAATACCGGGCGCCGCGAACAAGAAGAAGAAACGAGCGTCGGGAACGTTACGAATTTCGTGAAACCCCGTTCCACGCGTAAGGATCGAAGCCTGACTGAGCTCTCTCAGGTGATACCGTTAAACTGACTTCCGTCTGCCCACCTACCTACCTACCTACCTACTTTCGTCCTCGTACATCGTCCGGCACCGTCCAAGCCGCGTATTTCGCAATCCACCAACCGAGAGAATATCTCGAGTCAGGGGCTCAAAATATTTAAACGAGTGGGTCTTCGCCACGCTAAATTTGTCCAAGAAAGTAACAGAGAGGATAAACAGAGAGGGGCGGGAGAACGGAGAGGGAACAAGAGGGAGAGAGGGAGAGAAAGACAGAGAGAGGCATGCCTTTGCAACAAAGTATCGCAGGAAAAGCGAACCGGGCGATGCTTATTCGCCACCGCTAACGATAAACTTGTCATTTTCATTCGTTCTAATAGTGTGTTTGTCGACGTTGATGTAATCGCTTAAAATTTACGCGTCCACGCTTGATGGCCGTTGGAAATGTTTTTCTTAGCCCGTTGTTGAATTATTGCGGCAACACGGGATGAAGAAAAGATTTAGGGGATGATCTGTTACGTACATGTGTAATGTTGTTAAAGTGTTGGGAATTATTTGACCGAGACAAATTTTTGATCTGCTACTCTGTTCGATACAGATGCAGGCTATTAATAAAGCTCTGTTGTAACTTTGAAACAGTGAATGCTATCGAAGGTCGCTCACAAATTTTAAGACCTCCCCTGCTGATCAATCGAATAACAAATATTCGTTAGTACACATGTGCGCACTTGCATTTATTAATTAACATCGGTTATTGAGTCTCTAGAATATTTTCTACCAGAGAATTAAAAAGTATATTAACACGACGTTTTAAATCCTGACTGTTTAAATCGCGGATGATACCAGCGAAAAATATCGTCAGCCTCGATTCAATTTTCTTGCCCTTTTCAAATTTCAACGTTTTATTCCAGCCAGTGTTACAGAGCAGTAGAAGTAAAAAGGGGAGCACGCGAAAAATGGTGTCTATATCGGTAACACAATGGAAATTGACAAAGTCAGTACACGCGTAGCCGCAGTTTTCCACGGGGAGCCATGGTACCCAGTGCATGTTGGTACCAGCAAGACTGGCGATCGCGCGCGCGCGCGAGAATCCAGCATATAGAATAGGTCACACCCTCTGGGGACCATTATTGCCGAGCACTGTACGTGCACGTGACTTGTATAGGGTCGAGACAAGTGGGTTGGTGCAGTCGTTACTGTTGTCCTCGGTACCCCCTGCTCGTTCAACGACCCCGCATGTATACGCACTCTCCGCGCCGTTCGCTGTACGCGTGCATGCACGTGACGACGGCGGCGACGGGAGGCGAGCCGCGCCGCAGAGAAATACGCGTAGGACGGCGACATCGAAAAACTTCGAATCGGGGTGATTTCGACTCTTTCATTCGACCGTTTTTCAACCGCGAGGCGCCACTCATGCTCCTCTCGGACAATCGGCTACAGCAGCCACTGAACGTACCCGCGCATCAACCGTGCGAGGAAACGCGGAGATTTAGAAAGAAATCAACCACCTATTGTCGAGAATGCATTGTGCCGTAATACGTGGCTCTTCGTATTCTCACGAGAACTAATCGAACCCTTGTAAATCGTACAAAAGGGTCGCGCAACTTTTTATTCGTTGATCACGCGTCTAAGTTCAGGGACGAGTTTGAAAAATCGCGCCGATTTTCGTTGGACGTTGCATGCGTGCGCGCCGTGCCGCGGCGGTTACAGAAGCGCGCGCGCGCGCGTGTGTTAAATCGAAACTGCGCGAGGCGAAGCGGCACATGGGGTCACGTGGGCTAGAGAGCAAGTGGGACCAAGGGTCACGAGAGGCAGGAAACGGTAGTATTGTGTACCGGATGTCGTAACTTCCGAGTCCTTTGGCCCCGCTGTTTCCCTCCGCGCGAGCGAACGAGCGAGCATAACAGCGTATTACCGAACGCGATGACACCGCGTTTCAGAGGGGGAGCAGATTCGGTTCGGTATCGAGGAAATTTCGAAACGTACGAATCAGAAGATGCACAAGTGGCTGGCGGAGCGCCCTAACGCGCCCTCCTCGAGAGATCAGCCAAGCGAGCAATAGAACGAGAGAGTATGAGTGAGGTCGTGCAGTCGAGGCTCTTTGATAAGAGCGACAGAGAGAGACAGAGAGAGAGCGACGGCGGCAGGGTTGGAGAGAGGGAGGGAGGGAGCGAAGAAAGAAGGGAGAGAAAGGGACGGCAGCGAGAGAACGAGAGGGAGGACGCGGCGTGCGCGCGCGCGCGTTCGCGCGAGGGGCGGAGGGAAAGAGTATAGTCGTCGTGAGCTCCTTACAGTGCATTGCCTTTACGATCCCTCGAGTCCCCGTCACACCCCGTGCCCCGACAAATCGCGTACGACGTGCCTCTCATGAAGAGATCCACGAAACCAGCTTCGCCGTCGAGCGATTCGGGTCGTCGAGATTCATCGAGAGGAAGGGTTTCTGTATGCGTGACAATGAACACGAAGGTATCGGCAACGTGTGTGTCTCTGGGCACACACAGGGTATACCGCACCCCATGGGCTAGAGTTGATCTTCACTTGCAAGTAAAAGAGCTGATCTCCTGCGCGACGACGTTCTCCTTTCGTTCCCCTCGAGAACACTGAACTCGCGTCTACTGTCTACAGTGGAGACTTTCACCGGTATGTTGTACGCGTTTCGAGGGTAACAAGATTATCGTGTCGGCCTCACTCGATTCTCAATTTACATTTCTCACTTCGACACGGTGGAATTTTTAAAAATCGCTCGTCTTATCGTATCGAACGATGTCAGAGGATGTATATACTTTCGGAGACGATTTTACGATGAGGTCTGTGGATGAGGTCTGAATATTTTTTTGGGATACAAATAAAATCGTTCGTTAAAGCATCGCAGGTTTTGAAAAGATTTTGAGGTATCCCGAGAGTCGAACTAATTTTATTTATTCGGATAAACAGACTTGTAGATCTCCAAAAAAGGTTTACAAGTCGAAATCGTTTATAACATCTAAAATAGGTTCTTCGAGTAGAAACTTTCGAAACAGCCACGTTTCACAGCGCACGAGCGCCTTCGCAAGAGGGGAGCACAAAGATATGTCCGTCCCCATCCCCACCACCCCCATTCACTCCATCTTGCTCGGCACGTTTCTCATCTCGATGTCACGACAAATACGTCGCTTCCTTGTCGTTCACATCTGATATAATATATTGTTCGATTTGCATTGTATGTACATGCACGTACATGCATATATACCTATTTGCCATTTGATTTGTTTCCTGTGGCGTGCAGGTCGTGATAATGAAAGTCGGCAAAGTAGGGAAAGGAACGGGTTACGCAGAAATAAACGCGTTACTGATAAAAAAGATGTGACGTCCAGTGTTAGTCAAGTAGCACCGGTAGTACCGTAACTCGTGGATTCGTTGGTTGTCCTGTTTCACCTGTGCCTGTAGTTCACGCCGGTTCACGCCCTTCTTCTTTTACACCGCTCTCACTAACGGTTAATCGACGTCGACCACTTACGTTCGAAAGAAAATTAAATGCACAACTGGCGCCATCGAGCGACAATATTGTGTAACGAATTTTACCGCCTTCGTTTCCTCCGGGTCCGGAAACGTGTCAATAACGTAAAGTAGGAATGTTATAAATATTTAAGATCAATTATTCAAATATTTGAAAAAAGAAGAAAATGGCATTGTTATTGAATAAGTTGAAATTAATGCAGTTTATGAAAGTTCCTGTTCGATACATACACAAAAAAGATCATTGGGTTTGTATTTTTATAACCCTATAACCCCTTAAATGCAATAATAATAGTATGTAATTATTTACATAGGCTAAAGTGAGGAAGAGAAAAACAGCTAAAGATAAAGCGTTACAACATTTCGATGACTTCTACGCAAATGTTTATGGAGATAGTTGGCTGCAAATACGAACTGCATTATTGGAAGAAAAATCTAAATATATGGCTGTGGTTAATAATTTTAGTGATACAGAAAGAATACAGTCCGATCTGGAGGTACCTTGTTATTAGGATTCTAATAATATTAAATACTATAGAATTGTAAAATGAAAATATTATAGGTTGATTTAAATAAGATTATTTTAGTTACTTGGTGCAGTAAATTTAAAAGCTTTATACGATACACAAAAGGAGAACTTAAGTTCCATTAAAGCTAAGAGAAAAGCTAAGTATAATAAATCAGAACCAGAACAAAATTCAGCACAGATTGAAACATCTAAAGATCAATTAGCAGAAATTAATGCAATTTATCCTTCTGATTATCCAAATTTATTAGAAGCATTAAAAGCAGAAGATATGGAATATACTAAAAAAGATGGGTCAGTATCTATAAAACTGCAGTCTATAGATGAAGATTTAAATGAAATTTGTTTAGATACCACTCGTATTGTTGATCCATCTGTAGGTTTATCTACGCTTCATGAATATGTACCTGCTACAAAGATAAAGGGTTTGTTCATTTAATTAATTATACCTAATTATATTTCTTTAATAAAATTTTATGTAATGTATTTTTAAAAATATGATGTATAGGTTTAGATAATTGGGTTTTGGAATCTGACCATTATAAATTTTATACCAGAGCTAAGGACTTTGAAATAAATATTGAAAAAGAATTTGTTCTACCATTTCCAAAGCATTTGCATGCATATTGTTTTGAAAGAGAAAATGATACTAGATTTCCAAGTCCTAAAAACGGAACTACGGGTGTTTTAGGTTTGCATTGTTTCCCTTAATATTGATGATAAATAATAAGTTACTATTTACAGGAATATTTCATTTCTTAGATTACTATTTATTCGATGGTGCATCTGTACTTCCTGTGCTAGCTCTAGATATACAGCTAGGTGATATGGTACTTGATATGTGTGCTGCACCTGGAGGAAAAGCTTTGACTATCCTTCAAACTCTTTTCCCTCGTATATTGGTTGCTAATGATCTTATGGAGTCTAGGGTGAACAGGATAAAAAACGTTATGAAGCAGTTTGTTTTCGACGTTTATAAAACAGAAAATCTGTTATGTATAACAGAACAAGATGCTAGAAGCATCGATGAAACGGATACATATAATAAGGTAAAAAGAAAGACAAACCACTTAGCGTTGAGTTTTTTAAAAAGTAAGAATATTAAAATTTGTGTATGTTAATTTTCTTAGATTTTAGTCGATGTGCCGTGTACAACGGATAGGCATATTTTGCATTCTGACGATAACAATATTTTTAAACCAAGCAGGCTTAAAGAAAGATTAAAACTGCCGGAACTTCAATCTGATATTTTAACGTTAGTATGGATAATATAGATACTTTATATTGTATCCTTCTTGTTTTGCATTAATTAATTAAATTTCCGGATTATAGAAATGCCTTAAAGTTGGTATCAGTAGGAGGTACAGTAGTTTATTCAACATGTTCTCTTAGCCCTATACAAAATGATGGTGTTGTACAAGTAGCGCTAAAAAGAGCATGGAAAGAAACTAATTCTGTTCTGGTTGTAAAGTATGTATTTATTATATTTTTCTGAATGAATAGTATTGTATATATTGGCTATTGTATAACTTTTGCAGAGATATGACAGAAGCATTGAAGCCTTTGCGATATATATTTGAATTTGGTAACATTAATTCAAAATACGGTCATATTGCTATTCCTATTCCCGAGTGCAATTGGGGGCCAATGTATTTTTGTAAAATAGTACGAGTAAAATGAAGACGAGTAATCAAGAATGAGTTAGATAGTTCAGATTAAACAATGAAGTAATTTGTATTTATAATGTAAATACTGTAACTGTGTAACATTACTCTTAGCGAAGCAAAGTTTTAATATAAGATGTAATTGTAATTTACTGTTTTGTTACTACAAATAATTAAAACGATGAAAGCAACTTTATATAAACAGAAAATGACATTCTTACAAAGCACATTTTTCGCAAAACGTAAAGCCGAAAAACTTAACACGATGTTTGTACTGTATATAAATATATGTAAAAAAGAAGTTAGTAAAAATTAGTTCAAATTACACATCGAAAGAGTACATTCATTTTCTAGTATCTTCTTTCAGTGGTAATGTTTGATCGCTGGTTTCTTCGTCAATCGGTTTAGTTTTGTTCCAAGGTTGTTCTTCCCCGCTTCCGAAAATAGTATAGACCAATATCTCGACCATGTACAGAGCAACGGTTGCAAAAAATATAACCCTCCACGCTCCTATAGTTTGCTGCAATTATAAACAAATTATATTTGAGTTACCGAAATAAGTTGTTCGATAAACAAAAAATGTGAAATACATTGCCCTGAACACTTCATCGTATACGACGATTAATTTATGTTGAGAATCGCTATAAATACGTACGTTCCCATGCGTTAGTTTGCCGACAAATATCGGCACCACGAATCCAGGTATAGTGGCAACACAGTTTGTGATGGCGACAAGTGTACCAGCAAAATTTGGAGCGATATCAATGTGATTTGACAGGAATCCGCTATACATGCCACCGATGCACGTAACTCCGATAGTCATCAATGTCACGGCTAATGCTCGATTACAACCAACGTATGATACTCCTATTAGACAAATCATAGGAACAACGGATGCTGTGAACAAAAGTGTTAACAATTATCACTGGAATTCTTCGTTTCTTGAATGTATGTTATATACATTCTTAATTTATATATTAATTTTTATATTCTTAATTTATAGATTCTTAATTTATATATTAATTTATATATTCTTAATTTATACATTAATTTCTATATTCTTAATTTATATATTAATTTATACATTAATTTATACATTCATGATAACTTACACAATAAAGTACCAATTTTTCTAGACACTGTTACACTGATCAATTCTTTGTCCTGCATAGTGGCTAATATTTTGCTAAGAATCATAGTGAAAATCCACATGCATAAGAAAGGCATTGAAGAAAGTCCGGCATTCTTAAAAAAAAAAAAAAAAAATCGTCAACAATGGGGATTAAACGTTTTATTTTCATCATAAATGGTAATACTCACCGAGCTCATATCAAATTTTAATATTTGATTCATAAAAGTAGGCAGTTCGATAAGCAACATGTACCATCCAAAATTACTGCAGAAATGGGCGATCAGGATTGCCATGAATGGTTTAGACCGTAACACTTCTCCCCATGGGACGGGCAATTTCTAAACAGTAGCGGGCAAAAGTTCAAGATCAAAAGGTTGAAGAAAATAAATAAATTAATTAATGAGAAATAGCACGATAAATAAAATTCGTATTCTATGCTAATCAATAAATAGTGTTCTACCATAATGACGATGAAAATAAGTATACGAACAATATTTGCATACTCCAAAACTATATTTTACATTGTCCTGTTGTCTTAACACTTGGCCAACCGAATGGGGAGATCTTCCCATTTTTTTCGCAACAAGGATGTTGTGATTAATTCTATTTACTTTTGTTACTAAGAAGTCTCAAATTAATGTTGTTCACAGTCAAATGCATTTTTTGCTTTTCCAAAGTACAAGTTTTAATAAATTCAATTCCAGTTCAAAACTAACTAATAACAAAAGTAAATAGAATCAATGGCAGAGGAAAGAATGAGAAATCTCCCCATTTGGTTGGTTAAGTATTAATAGAGGTTCGTCAAATGCATTTTCTACTTTTCCAAAGTACAATTTTTAATAAATTCTTAATACGCTATGGACAGAGTCCGGATAAGTGTGGTTAACTAAATGTTAATGGTTGATGAAGTGTTAAGCTTTTGTCCGATACTGTACACGCGTGTTAACTAAATATGATTTTCATAAAATTTCGTGAACCTGTTCGTGCTCGTTGCCATTCTGACCCAAAGATTGCATAATATAGTCTTTCTCCTTTAGACTAATAAATCTTGTTTGCTCCCTTGGGCTATCCTCGATCATGATCCACCAGGCTGTACACCAGATCAAGCAAAGCACACCCTCGATGTAGAATATCCACATCCATTCAAGATTCGCGGCCAATATTCCCGTTAGAAGTATAGAAATCACGGTACCTAGCGCAGTTCCTGTGGTACGAGTTAATTAATTGAAGTAAACGTAGGTGTAAACCACACAATATGTTTTCTTTATCCATATCTTTAACACTAGGTTTACGACTTCATGAGCAAAAGTTGCAAAAATAATTACTATTGTTCCTAGCAATTTTTATTGACTCTTATTGATGGACTGATACAAACACACCCCAATCTATTTCCCTCTGAGCTCTGCAATTTAAAATTCTGTACAATGTATACCTATTTCTTAACCCTTTGCGCTCGAGAGGTGACTGTTAGCCACCAAACAATAGTTTCGTAAATTTTCAAATGTTAATTAGTTTGTTTATTATTCAGGCTCAGCGGTTAAATAGTCACATATGTAAATTTTAGTATATTACTTAACTAAACTAAATGATGTCTAATATAGGCGAATCTTAGTAAATATTTCGAATTTGAAAATTTTTAAAGTTAGTATCGTTAGATGACTAAGAGTCACTTCTCGAGTGCAAAGGGTTAATATATGTGTATCACAAATAGGTATACAAGAAACTTTAGTCCGTAAATCTAGTTGTTAAATAATCAGAGTTTCAGTTAATCGCAGTTTATTTTACCTGCATACACAATGGAGGCGAGAATGTTTCTCTCGTTTGGCGGAGCCCATTTAGCGACCATAACATGCATCGCGGGAAACGTTACACCCTGTGGTTGTTTAAGACGTTATTAAATAATACGAGGTGTCTTTTAAACGCTTTTGTGATCATTCGCAATATTTTTGATAATGTTGTTTTAATACTAACACCACCGATCCCTTGAATAACTCTCATCACAATAAAGAGAGAGTAATGCGTTTTAGCCGCAACAGGTGATAATATGGATGCTACCACGTTTAAAAGCACGGATCCGTTCATCACCCATTTCGCGGACAAAAGTTCAGCCATCCTTCCGCCCGGAAGCAAGGATGCCATGTATCCCCAGAAATACGATGACAAAATAAGACCTTGCAACGGTTCGTTCCACACAAAAGGACCATCCTACATGAATGAATGTCTTTATTAATTTTACATCAAAAAATTCGTAATAATATTCCTTAATATTACCGACGGGTTAGAGTATACTTATTTGCGACGAAGAAATTAAATTGAAAATTATATTTAAAAAATACCTAACACAAGGGAAACAAATCGTAATGATTACAGTAAAAACCACAGTAAATTTCCAAAGATGTAGGTATCACGATAAATTTACAAAATTTCAAATTTCATGTAAACGTTCACACTGTGTTCGTGTCATAAATTTGAGTTGCCAAGAGAGAAGGTGATAATATGGATCAAATCCTTATTCCTTAAAGAACTTGATATATTATGAATTATTGTCACGAAGAAAACAAATTTCTAAGTAAGTAGAACTTCCCTTATCCGTAAACCCGATTATCCGACTAATGTAACTAGAAATTGTATTATATCCGAACATAGTGTCATCTAATAGCTTCTCAGAAAACGTGATTGTTCTATTATCCGGAAATTCTATTATCAGAATACATTTGTCTCTCTATTATTAGTTTCGATAACCGAGCTCCTTCAGAAGTTTCAAACTATGGCCTTAGAAAAAATCTTCTTCGTACTTCGTATAAAATTAACACTAGGTTTACGGAACCCGTCAATTTGACGGATTTCGAATTTTATGAGCAAAATTTGCAAAAACAATTACAGTTGTTTGCAATAACTTTTGTTGACTTTCATCGATGGTGTGATACGAATATACCACAATCTATTTCCCTTTGAATGCTGTAATTTCGAATTCTATACTATGTATACCTATTTCTTAACATATGTAAATTAGAAATAGATCTACAAGAAATATCCGTAGATCTAGTGTTAACGCTATTCCTACCACGACCGGTCAAATGACCGGTTTTAAAATTTCGATAAAAATTTCCTATATACAACGTAATTGAATCGCCTTTAAATTTCACGACTTGTCTTCAAATATGCGTATAACACATTTTTCAATGTTCAATTCTTTTTTTATCGTTTATTTTCTAAGAAAAATTTGTAGTCTGTCTTATCTACCGCGATCAGTCAAATAACATGAAGCGTCGGTAGGAATAGTGTTAATAACGATACGTTCGTGTACCTCGGTGATAGTTTTCATCTCATTGAAAGAAACACTATCGTCGTAGCACTCGTCCGCAGCAATTGCAGTTGTATTCTCGGATTCCAGTTTATGCAACGTGGATAGCTTTACAGCGGTGTGGTTCACCATAGCTACGATGGCCACACTTACGTTCACCTTGAACCCGTATATGATGGCGAGGCCGATAGAACCCATGATCGCCATCAGGTAACGTACAGGGAACATAATGCCACCTGTTTCGATGAATGTACGTTTAACAATGTTGCGTTCACTGTCCATATATAATTAGAGGCTACTTAACTTGGTAATTGTAATTTTTGGCAAATATAAAAATTTACAATAGTATAGAAATACTATTAACATTAGATTTACGAGATCCGTCAATTTGACGGGTTTCAAAATTCATGAGCAAAATTTACAAAAACGATTACCATTATTCCAAAGCAATTTTTGTTGACTTTTATAGATGAAGTGATACAAATGTACACTAATTTATTTATTTCTTAGCTGAGCAATTTTAAATTCTGTACAATTTATACCTATTTCTTAGTATATTGCATATTAGAAATAAATATAGAAGAAATATCTGTAAATCTAGTGCTAATTGGTAATGGGACATCTTAGGGAAAGTCGGGTACATGGACGACGTGTCGTTTGACATGAGGCACAGGTGAATGTGCTCTCAGGTTTTTGACGCACGATTATGAAGCTATGTATCCGTGAAAATGATACATTTTCCGTTTTAACTCGTACAAATTGCGCAAATGTATAGCGAATAATAAAAGAATTTGCTTATTATTATTTTATAAATTAAACGGGGATAATAAATGGATAAAAGGAGAATGATACAATTTTCCTGGGAATAAGTTACGTTGTATTCCAAATAAAAAAGATGAATGTTTCCGATATTTCAGATTCTGAAGAAATAACGATGTTTTTTATGTATGTACGTTTATAAAAAAATATGAATAAATTATTGTAATAAATCTAATAATTCTAATAATAAATTTTTTGCACATTGATATTTCTACAATAACTATAATAATAAATTTCATGATCGCTGTTTTTCCAGAATCCATTTAACGTTAACTGACAAAGGAGTTAATCTGCATAAAATACTTAAAATCCTTGTTTTTTATTTTAATATCTTCGATTTTAAAAATACTTGGAAACTTTTATGATCGACTATAACTGCGACTGTCATAGATATATTTTATTTTACGAATTATATTTTTTTAAATTCATCCACTGCTTCAACTATAGTTGATATTATTTACGATAATGTATTTGAAGTTATTTTAATAGGTGACTGTGAATTATAGAAAGCGAAAGTAAGTACGATAATAGATATCGTGATAGAATGTACTACAGTCACAATCTTTTATCGCTTTACGTTCGGTAAGTAAATATTCAATCATGTATTGCCAATAACGGAAATGACTTTTCTAAATAAAAATGTTTAATACAGCCAGACGAATATCTGTTTTTATTCGTCGTCAGATCCAAATATATTGGTAGCATTTATTTTCAGTCGGGATGTGGGTCAACAAACTCAGACAACAAAGTTCCCGAATGCCGTTCTCGCATTTGTCAAATGAAGAATAAGCACGTGCTTTTATCAAGTAACAGACAATAGTTTAACAAAAATAAAAAATAATGCATGCAAAAATTAACGTTTTTATTTTAGATAAATTGTGAGTTCAGGTAACGGTATGTGAGTAAGTATAAATAAAAGTAGAAAATATAAATTTACAAATTATTGATAAAATAAAAACTCGAAAAGGTGATTAAATTCTTAGTCATACCTTTTATAATGAATAGCTTAACAAAAATAGAAAATAATGCATGCAAAAATTAACGTTTTTATTTTAGATAAATCGTGAATCCAGGTAACGGTATGTGAGTAAGTATAAATAAAAGTAGAAAATATAAATTTACAAATTATTGATAAAATAAAAACTCGAAAAAGTGATTACATTCTTAGTCATGCCTTCTATAATGATTACACCCAGTTGCATCAACCATGCGTGGAAACCGCGCGGTTTTATTGTTGCATTTACTATTGCATCATGCGCTTCATAGACATTAACGTATCTATCAGTTTTTGTGTTAAACAGTAAAAGTGTTCCGTATTCCAATAGTCCGATCAAAAACTTCAGTGCACACTGTATAGTGATCTGGACTGAAGGACGCTTGAAGGTCACAAGGATGGAGTCTCAAGAAGAAACGTTTGCGATGAAACTTTTAAAAATCAGAGAAACGATAAACCACCCTCACATTTTCGGAACAGAATTATCAACGAGCGATCTCTAATTTGTTGCACATCACCCATTTTTACTTATAATTCCCTTTGAGGAATAGATTATAAAACTTGTAAAGTCAATAAAAAAAAAAAAAAAAAAAAATGGAAGCAGAACTATAACTACTCACCCTTAGGATCGTCCTTCCCAGTCATGGTTCCTCAACGATCACCTTCAAGTATTTCTAACAACAAACAGTATAATTCTCCCGAGACTTCTGTTTGCAACAGAAATTTGTAATGCAGTTCGATCGAAATAACAAGTTCACGTCAAACCTTCGACCAATTACTGTTTTTAATTTATAAAAATCAAATGTATAAAAAATGCCACACTTGAATAAAGTTTATAAAGTCCGTTTAATTTTAACCGATCGCAGACGCGAACTTGGTGAGGACGTTCGTTTCCTCAGGTTCGATTCTTCGTGCGTGCAACGTGCCACTGAGAGCGAACGCGATGTTCCGGATCTTGGGAGAGCCTTTCGGAGGTGTACCGGGCGTGCGCCTCTTCTATAAATGTCATACCCCGCCTGAACGCAGGCTCGAATTCACCGTCCTCTTCGTCGCTGTGACGTGTTTTCGCGTTTCACGACAGTTCAGTTCGGCCATCGATTCCAAGAATCTGTTCCTCCGTTTTTCCAAGGATGCACGCACAAACGTTTATTCCTGCACTCGCAATTAAAGGGTGGCACGTGCAACGAGCAACATGTGCTTGCATTTGGTGCAACAAATGCATTTTTCAGAAATGTTGGGCGACGTGCGAAACGTTTGGTAGTTTTTTATCAAATTTTAATCGGGGCCTTTTAATTGAGCATCGATCATAATTTCATGATCTCGATTCATTGCAGGTGGTTGAAATTCTTTGAGATTTTTGAAGTTGCGAGGGGATCCCCCATTTTTTTCTCAACGAATTAGTTGGTCTTGAACTAGTGTTGATCAAATGCATCTTCTGCTTTCTCAAAGTACAATTTTTAATAAATTCAACATTAGTTCAAGGATAATTAATAACAAAAATAAAATAGAATCAGTGACAGCGGTTTGTTGTGGAAAAAATGGGTGATCTCTCCATTCGATCGGTTGTGTTAATACTAGAGCTACTAGAGTGATCAAGATTACTCTAAATATTAATTTTTCATGAAAGTTTTACGAATTTACTGGGGTACGATTTCTGAAATTTGCTACTTTTTCATCTAGTAGACATAAATTAAGATTTCTTTTCTTTATATTAGATGTTCCTTCATATAATTTTCAATTTGATTTATTTGATGCAAACACTTTCATTGTCGGTAGTTTTAGCCTTAATTATTATTTTGAAAATTAATTAAATTTTCAAATTGATTTACTTTTTATTTAGTCTTGATGTGATATACTGAACGGTGTTTGTAGATTGAGGCAAATAAAGGAGGAAAAGCAGGATTGATTAATAAAAAGTTCGTTTCGTGTTTTCACATAATTTAATCATCGTGCATATACAAAATGCAACACACGCGAGCTTCAGTCATCCAGTTTACCGTTACTCGATCTGATGCAAGGGACAGGCAACGTTTGGATGAGATGTGTCCTAAAAATGTTCCACCAAAATGAAGTTGCATATGTAAAGAGCGTTTCATGCGGTGCGTGTAATAAAAATTTGCAGATTGACAGAACGATGTAACAAAAATATAACGATGAGATTCGTAAATTTTGATGTATAAATAAGTCATTTTTTGGATTTTATTGCTGTAAATGAAAAGGGAAATATGAGTGTAGACTTGGAGTCTAATAGTAATCTCGAAGAAATATATACGTGGATCGAGCAAATATCATTTTCTAAACCAAAAAAAAATCTTGCTCGGGATTTCTCTGACGGTGGTATAGGACAAAGTTCATACTTCATAAAATGATTATTTTTGTAATTATTCGTGTCACGTTTAACAGGTATTTTAATGAATTGCAGTTTTTATGGCAGAACTGTTGAAACGGTATTACCCGAAATACGTCGACATACATAATTATATTCCCGGGAATAGTATCGCGAAAAAGATAGACAACTGGTGTACCCTGAATCGTAAGGTATTCTCGAAGCTTGATATAAAATTAGGGAAGGACGTGATCAATCAATTGGCGAACTCGCAATCGGGTGTTATCGAGAAGGTTTTAACCGAATTGCGAGCTAAAATTTTGAAAGATTGTAACGCAGATAGAAATTCTTTATACGCCGAGTTCGAGGAAAGTGAGAAAAAGAGTAAGTGGATTGTTACGATAATTCGTTAGATAAAATTGATTGTTTAAGCAAAATTCTATCTTTCAAAAAGATGTCGAGGTTGTTAAATCGGTGCTCAATTCGGAGGAAATAGCGAACAAAACTGTTCCGCGTCACGTTTTCGTTCGGCTAAAACAGGAATTGGAAGAAAAGAATGAAGTGATAAGCACGCTTCATCAAAAAGTATCCCATCTCGAGTCTTTGATGAAGCTTAAAGATCAGAGAATCTCAGATTTGACATCACAAATAATAAAATCTACAGAACAAAGTATTACACCGAGGACTAGGAATTTATCTTCCACAGTTAGTACAATATCGAAACTTCGAACGAAAATATAGAAAATATAGCGAGTAAAATTCTTGAAACTAATGATTTCAAAGTATTTTAAATGACGATGTACTGCAAAAATTTGTATTATTTATAAAATTTTAATTAATGTATTGTTTTAATATAACGTACTGCAATTTGTTTCATTATATTTATATAGTAAGTTTTTTTTATCTATACTATAGGATTTATTAATATTAAATCTATCGTTTTTATCAATTTTTTTATCACAACTGTCAAATGCTAATACAAAATATTGAGAATTTTATGTTCACGTAGGATTCGATCCTACATTATTCGTTTTTTATACTTATGATAAATTATATGTAAACTGCACTTTCATATCGGTGCCCTCATGCTGGGTGGAGAAACTAAAATTACTCCATCTCCACGAACAAAGAGCATAGATATATTTCTTTTGGTCGTACGATAAACCTCTTCGTATGTTTCTTCATCGATTTCCACTGTAGTTACTGTTTCTTCTGCCTCACCCAACACCATATTTAAATGTTGATCATAAGCCTGCAAATAGTTTTTATACAACTATTAAACTTAATATAGGTTAGGAAATATACATAATGATATAATGTTCAGGTTAAAAGGAATTTTACATGCAATCGTCCTCGCAGCTCTCTCTCATTTCTCATTTTAACATATATTCTTTCATCGAGACTCAATCTTATGAGGTCTAACGGTTCTTTAACGTTTATTGCTGGTACCTGAAATAAATATGTATCGCTGTGTATATGATTACAGTGGATTAGATTTATATTTAGTATCTTAAATCAAGCATTTTTACCTGCTCCGTCTCATCAGCCATGATACATTTAATTCTTATTAAATTATTTTTAATTTATTATTACAACACTATTAAATGTTTTTATGTTTACATCTGTTTATCTACTATAAACTTCCGCCATAGCGCGGCATCATTTGGATAAACCGATAATATCATCATTCTGTCGTGGTAGACAACTTCCCGGTAAGTGGCGCCACATAATCTTCGAAACTTGAATAAATATGTGCAACATCGTTTAAAAGTTTTCAGTTTCCTTTATGATATATTATGATTCGTTACATTATTTTCACTGAAATAATATATCTTTTTATAAATGTAAATATATTTTATCGTTTGGAAGTTATTGCTTTCAGCCAGGAAGAGTATCTTGATTTTCCCGGGTGTTAGTTCTGTGTTCAACCGCATCGTTGTATTGGCGCTAAAAATCAACGATAGAAATCAGCGTAGCTTGAGATATTGCTAGAGTGAACGAGCGCGAGGGAGCAAGGAACGCCATTTTCTCAATTCGCGGGTGAACACTGTGCGCGGTGTGTGAATCATTTAACAAAGTTTTTTCCACGTTTCTGCATTACGACGTCGAAATTACGGGGTGACCGCCGGCCCTGGTGCATTAATCAGTGTTATGCGTAAACACGCGGCCAACTGTGCGGTAGATATGGTGAGTTCAGAGAGATCGAAGCGCTCCCGGGAGACGTGACGTCTTGTCAGTCGGCCTTTTCCCATTCCCCCTTCTTGGTGAGTTCCTGCAGGGATGGGTCGTGCAGAGTTGTCGCTCATGATAACGTAACACAGAGACTAAACGGTTAACGGAGCGCGTGTTCGAAATTCTCGTTTGGTTCGACTTCACGTGTAATAAAACGAGTCTCGGAGGAACCGGGAACCCGTAAAATGTTTCGTTCGGGCCAATGGGCGGAGGTTTAGGGCGGCACATGGCTGTTGGGGCGCCGGCTGTGCAGGGGGTGGTTTTCCTGACGCTAGCTGAAACCGATGAAAATTCACAGTTCTTGTCAGTTACGGTACTCTGTGCTCATGTATCTCTCGATTGGGATCGCGTGTAATTGCGGCCGGTCACGGTTCAGATAACAAGTTCATAGTGACAGTGGAAAGAGAAGTACTCCGTTATATGTCTCGATTTTCTTACCGAAGAGGAGAAGCAGTCGGAGGCTTTGGCCTTTCGCGGATTACGCGCGTCTCTCGTGTGTCGTGTGTAGCGTTCTGCATTTTCTTCACGTAAAAATCGAACAAAGGAGCCAACAGTGATCACGGACAATTTCTGGGAGAGAGATACTTGGTGATCTTTGTGTTGCTGCGAAGCAGGGCCAACGGGCAACGTAAGCTCCTATTTCGCATTTGCTTTTGTAAACTGTAACATCGTGTGAACCGCTTAATTTGATCCTTCACCATGATTTATCAGTGGACCGTTAGATCACCCGGAACGTGTATGCGTCAGCATTATCGATCGACGCTTGTTGACATACTCGAATTGTATTTTCATCTTTCTCTTTTTTTTCTATAAAAACGCGATGCAGTTCATTACACTTTTATTTTATTCGTTCGCTCGTGATTTCGTGATTTCCTACATTATATGTATGCGTGCAAATAACCGTTTCTCTTAGCAAATATTATTTTCATTAAAGTCGTAGCATCGATACAGATTTCATTGTAAATTTATTGCATCTCCACACATGTCTGTTTCGATCATACGTTACACCGTGGCGCTTGGTGATTAAAATTCGCCGTGACATTCATGCGCCAATTAACTCACCCCGGCCTTTCGACCTTGCTGACATTTTAAACGTTTTCTGCCCTCCCAAGAAATCCGATAGCTAACTTCGCCCGTAGTTCGAACGGTTAGCTCGCTAATCTTGGATTATCTTTATTCGATAGGTCTTCCCGTGCGTGTCGTTTCTGCTGTCATTCTATAAATTTGTTTCATTCAATGTATAAAGAAGCATTCATAATTTTCCGGTTCTTAAACTACGCGAGTTGAAATTACCGCGTTTGATAATTAACGCAGCGCTGCTAATTAGGATGAGATTAAAAACATGATGATGCTTTTTCCTAGGAATTTTACTTGTCATTTTTGCGGCATTCTTTGTTCTCTCAGCAAATAACGTTACAAAAGTATAGAATCGTGTAATTAGCGAAGTAATTAACTATAATTTACGCGTTGCATATTTTCAAAGGCAATTTCTTGTCGGTTTGAATTTTTGCTCTGTGTTATCGTTCCACGGTATCTGTGTTTTACTCCAGGGCGATACGATAAATCTACGATATACACATGTTTTATGACGTTACTTAGCCGCGAGTACCCGATTAACCGGCGTAATTGAGAACGAGGCAAGCCGGTTAAATCGAGACCAATTGGTTAATTTAGGGGAAATGATGAAACCGAACATATTTATTTATAAAATTGTTAGTTCCTGTGTAACTTTACAAACCTGTACATTATTAATTAATTATTCTATATCGATTTTTCGTCTGAAAATAATGTTTCTTATATTTCCTCTACACGGAAGTTCTTTTTTTTTTCCAACAATAAGAAACATAAAAGGAAAAACAGACAGATGTATGAGCTCGTCGCTTTTGTTTTAGGATCGAACGAATTCTTCATCGTGTTATACGGGAGATAAGAAGTGTTATATATTGTGTATCGTGTGAAGCCGTTCATGTACACGAACACGTGTTCGGACACGCGACGTGTGCGGGAGAAACGAATTCAAAATAACCGTGTATTTTATGGGTGGAGTACCGTCGAGATATTTCTTTATTCATGAGTGCAAACGACGAAGCGGCACAGCGTGCATTAATCCCTTGAAATCGTCGCTCTACCAAAGCGCGCACCAAGTCGAGGGTGTTTTTAACTCTCGCCTGCATTGAAACGTTTTATGCGGGGAACTAAATTACGAATTTATGCACCGGGCAAGCGTTGCCTCGGACTTGTTCGTTTCTTTATCCAAGACAGAGTATCGATGATAATTAATTAATGACAAGTTTTCACCGCGTCAAATGTGTGCTTATTTTATATTTCGAAAAATTAACGAAGTAACGGAATATCAAGGGTTAAAAAATATATTTTCTTATTTTCTGAAAAAATTTATTATTCTTCGCTGAATTTTTATTTGAGAAAGAATTGATGACGGTAGTCATTTTTCACGGCTGACAAATCTTATGGCAGTGATAATTTAATAAATATAATAAATTGTCCATATTAACACTTTATCGACCGCTTATAGCTCAACTTAATGTTCATTCTGGCGTGGATGTATATCTGATGAATCGATTACAATGATTTTCTTCCACTAATTAATAGTTTAATATTTCTTTACAGTATATATACGATATCACCCGAAACAATCATCTTAGTTTAAAGAAACAGTACAAAATTTACAAACTAAGTATGTGAAACTTGATTAATTGGCTCCCGGTCGATAAAATGTTAATTATATGTAAACAATTATATATACTTAAGCACTTGATTTTGCAGAATGTTTGTTCACAATGTTTTTAGCTGTTAACAATGGCGGCGATTGGTCGATTTATCTCTCGATTCGCTTTCGCACACTCGAAAGTATATTACACCGATTTGCGCGTGGCGTATCGAGCCACGCACGTCGTAAGTTCATATTAACTAGTGATTTACGAGGCGCGCGCTGCGCGGTACATAAATAATAACGGATACTCTGTCCTCTATGGTGATTCACACGCGAAACCGCAGATGAAGTAACACGTCTGTTTGTCAGTGAACAAAAAAGTGATAAAGTTCCATACACGATGCACAATCCGGGTACCATGATTTCGTTGTGAGCTACTTCTACGAGCAACGCGGTCTCTGGTGAGTTTACAATGTTAACCCTTTTTGATAACGAAATATTTTAATATTTTGTTTAATTATTTATATCTAATTTTATATTTATATTGTATAAATTATTATATCTAATATTATATATAAACATTTTTAAACGATTTTAACAATAATAGTGTTTTAATTCTTTGAAAAGCTAGTAATTTATTTGAAAACTAGGTGAAGTTGCAATATCAGGAGTAGTTTCACCAATTTTGATGAAATTTAAATAAGCTATAACGGATAATATTTTAAACAATCTTTTCATTTGCCTATAATAGGCTATCCCGTGTAAAGAAAGAAGTTGTTCAATGTATTATCCTTTATAACATATTCAAGCTTTATTAAAATCCGTAGGAATGTCCTTAGTATGCAACCTCACCCAGTTTTTTGAATAAATTACTCGCTTTTTGAAATGTTAAAATTAAACAATTCTTTCCTTTGCACAGGATAGCCTGTTGTAGACAAAGGATAAAGTTGTTCAAAATATCGTCCTTTATTATTTTTATGTTTAAATTTTATAAAAATTGGTGAAATTGCCCTTAATGTGCAACTTTACCAGAAATTGTGACGTTTAAGTTATTTGAAAAGACGTCCTTTATTATCTATATGTTTAAATTTCATAAAAATTGTTGAAATTGCCCTTAATGTGCAACTTTACCAGAAATTGTGACGTTTAAGTTATTTGAAAAGATTAAATTGTTTAATCTTGTTTCTTGATGCGTACGTACTTACAGTAGCGGACAAAAGTTTAAGACAACAGAACAGTTTAGAACATAATTTTATGGTCTGCAAATATTGTCTGTACATTCATTTTTATTATTATTATAATGGAACACTTCTTTGAATAGCATAGAATGCAAATTTTATTTATCATGCTATTCCTTATAAAGTAGTTCGTTTAATCTGTTTGAAACTTTGGTCTTCAACTTTTGCCCACTACTGTACTTTATGTGTTCGAGGTAATGGAATATTTTTCTTTGCTGAAATAATTTAATCGAACACGCTTCGTTTCGTTCATTTCGCGTGCTTGGACGACCTAAAAAGATCGCGACAAAGAATTTCACCTCGGTAATTGGTATTCGCATAATGATATAACTCTTACTTTCTACGAGCCAGGGAGATGATCCATGGTGCACGCTCACGATTTATAGTTAGAAAATAATTAACCTTTTACTTCGGCTCGTGCCTAGCGTGTGTTAAGTTAGATTGATTTCTCCGCTTCGCGTGTAAATTTAAGCAATACAGGGAAATCGGTATTTTTTAACATTTAACCCTTTCGCTACGGCAGTCCAGTCCGCCAAAGTATCATCACTGAACGGAAACTCGAATCAGAAATATGCACAGTGTGCATGTTCTAAGTCTTAAATAACAACTGTGCTGAATAGAACAATCGTTGCTCTAATCTAACAAGTATATTTAAATTTTTAATATGAAAAGACTTACAAAATTATTCAAATATAAAATTATTAAAATACAAAGTACATTTGGATGCCGCATATATATGGCGCTCGAAGCGAAAGGGTTAAAGGTAAATTATTCAAGTAATAAGAGAAGTAAGATACATTTTTAATCAAAGGCATTTTTTATATCGATACTATTTTATATGAAATTACAGGAAGAGTTTGTTGCTTCCGTTTGAAGAACAATATGCTATAGGAAATTTCTTTACTTTCATTTATTTAGTAGAGTGCAGGTGTGAATAAAATATAATGAAGTGATTAGAATATAATAAATGTATATTTAAAATAGTTTAATGATAACAACTTAAACAACTTTACAACTTAGCGACTACTTCGTTCTTACTTCCTTCAAAATCACACTCTTTCTGCCTCGCGTTCGCATTTTCCCCGTCATATATTCTTCCAAACACTCATTTCCTTTTCTTCTAATCGTCAACCTTTCTCAATCGATGCATTTGGTGACGTTCACCTAAAATTCCTCAATCGCTCAATTTTCTCAAGTGCTCATCTTTCGCGTCTTAGAAACACTCGAATCCAAAAATTCTACGTTAACATAGTTATCGTTCAACTCAACCACTCTTCACATTTTCCTAAATTCGCATTCACTCGATCGCAATCCTACATGTTTATCTGTGAATTGCTGTAGTTTGCAAAAATTCAAGAATTTGTTGAAATAGTGAGAATTCTAAGGGTAGATCGAATCCAAGTAGATCGAACGAAGAATTGAACTGTCCTACTCGTACGATCAGCTTAAGCGCCGCATAAACAATCTTTATCGCCAATGAAACGCTCTCGATCGTTTCCACCTCTTTTTACGACCGGAAGGAAATTCGTGCAACGCGAGAGAGGAGAGAATCGAAGCAGGTGCGCTGCACGATGCGAATAGTTTTGATCCTTTCGCGGACCGTTTACGATCTAACGGTGTCCAGGCGAATAGGTAGGACAGCGGAATGTTTGCTGCTATTCGATAACTGCTGGCAATCGGCTCGCGAAACTGTTTGTTGTCACCGTGGACACTTTCGCGAGAATCGAGCAACGAACACTGTTCGCGTCAACTTACATTTCGTACAATATCGCCATTCGTCGTGATCAATTGGCGAGCTGTGTTTTCTTTTGATTTCTTTTGATTGAAGATATTTTCTTATACCTCTACATTTATCTGTATATATACACGTATCAAAAGTATTGATAATAAAAAGTAAATAGATATAATAAAGAAGGTTTTTTGTTAAAAATAACAAAGTTCAATCGTTTGCAGATATATATATATATATATATATCTATGCATTTATCATAAGAAATGTTAGACTTTTTATTTTGAAACGCTTACAAAACATCACTGCTGTAGAGGATAACATAGCATAATGAAAAAAAAGGAAACTCGCTCATATAATGCCGAGTCCACACTGCTGTTCGCGAACAGCTTGGGAATTGTATGTTCGCTAGCACTATGAACATTTTCGCGAACTGCGACTAGCGAACATTATTTTTTTGGAAAGTGATACATCAAAGGGATTATTTGCGAGTTCAAAGCGTGTTAGGATAGCAGAATATGCGTGAATGCTAAGAAAATAGGTTTTGCAACGATTCGCGAATTATGAATATGCTGCTATTTCTGTTGGCAAACAACTGGCGAACTACTCGTGAATAGTTCTGACCGGTGTGAACTGGGCATAAGAAGGTTTTATCTTCTATTGTCGTATAATATCACGATAGCTCTCTCCGTTTTCTGTTTCTCGCGAAGAAGCGTGTATCGTTTACGCGGCGCATTGTTTCGAGAACCATGCGCTTTTGCCAAACACGATGGAATGTGGTAGAAGAAACGGGGACAGCTTAGCCGCCGGCTGCAACAATCGTGCATCGAACGCTGTTGCACAATCCGCCGCGTTTGCATCGCGGCTCGTTTGCTGCCACTTTCGAACGCCGCGAGAAACACTTCGGATAATGCTGATGGATTTGATGCAACGGTTTCGAATGCTGTGTTGATAGTACCAAAAGTATCCGGCCATCTCGTGTAAAATTCCAAGTTCACGAGCGAGAGAGATCGTAGTTGCGTAACAAAATTGAAAATTATGCAAATTCATTACACGAATAGCGAGTTGGCTAGGAAATAGCAAAGAAGTTGGATCTATAAAATAAGTATACTATACTAGTATGGTATAACAGTATACTATGATTACTATCAGTTAGTAGATTAGTTAATACAATAATATACTGCTCAGTTTCAGTTTCTCTTTTTACTATTTTTTTCGTATCATCAAAATTTAAAAGGAAGCTTAAATAAAGAAAGAAGAACCGAAATAGTAGAAATAGAAATTGTGCTCGAAGAGCAGAAATTGTAGGAAGCAAATAGTAACTTGACATGCTTTAGTTATACGTCAAAGTGTTACATTTTGAACATTCTCAACGCGTTTCACGGTGAATTCTGAGGTAAAAGTGCTAGCTCATACTTAGACCATCTTCTCTATCGCTCAAAAGTGTGGAGTCATTATGCATTCCGAGGAATGCAAATATTTAAGGAGAAAGGAATTTAGGATTGCATAATTTCGAACGATTCTGCGATCGAAAATCTATGAAAAAACTGGAAAATTATTGATTTTGCAAGAATCTTTTTATTGTATTGTATCGTAAGAAGCGACATTACCGAATCTTTTAAGCCCTAATCCAAGTTAACGTAACCTAATCCTAGCCTCGCTCGAATCTAACCCAAATCTAACAAACAACTCGTTCAGTTGTAATTTGAATGGCTCGCATTCGTAATCATTTTCTTTTACAATGATAACTGCAATGTCGATAAATTGTGTGAAATATACGTGCGTTTCTGGGAATTGCATTGTACGTAACATTGAAATATGAGTGGCTCGGGTCACCGACCCTTGAACGCATTTATTATTCCGAGATAGTGTTACTTTTGCGGTAACAGACACGATTGTGTAAGTGAGAAGCAATTTATTTAAAAATCGTATGCATGCAATATTTATCTCTGAAAAATAAACCGTTCAATTATGCTGCGTCGCGTTTCATTCACAGCTCATCAAATGGATTTTCTGCTTTTCCACAGTACTATTTTTAATCAATTCAACACTAGTTACTAATTCCTCAACGAAGACCTGCCGTTGATTCTATTTACTTTTGTTATTAGTTAGTCTTCAGCTAATGTTGAATTGATTAAAAATTGTACTTTGGAAGAGTAGAAAATGCATTTGGTGAACTGTGAATAACACTAGTTCAAAACCAACTAATAACACAAGCAAGTAGATTCAATGGTAGGGTTTTTGTTAAGGAACTAAGAACTAGTATTGAATTGATTAAAAATTGTACTTTGGAAAAGCAGAAAATGCATTTGGTGAACTGTGAATAATACTAGTTCAAGGCTAACTAATAACAAAAGTAAATAGAATCAGTGGCAGGGCTTTGTTGAGGAACTAGGAACTAGTGTTGAATTGATTGAAAATTGTACTTTGGAAAAGCAGAAAATGCATTTAGTGAACTGTGAATAATACTACTTCAAGGCTAACTAATAACAAAAGTAAATAGAATCAGTGGCAGGGCTTTGTTGAGGAACTAGGAACTAGTGTTGAATTGATTGAAAATTGTACTTTGGAAAAGCAGAAAATGCATTTAGTGAACTGTGAATAATACTACTTCAAGGCTAACTAATAACAAAAGTAAATAGAATCAGTGGCAGGGCTTTGTTGAGGAACTAGGAACTAGTGTTGAATTGATTGAAAATTGTACTTTGGAAAAGCAGAAAATGCATTTAGTGAACTGTGAATAATACTACTTCAAGGCTAACTAATAACAAAAGTAAATAGAATCAGTGGCAGGGCTTTGTTGAGGAACTAGGAACCAGTGTTGAATTGATTAAAAATTGTACTTTGGAAAAGCAGAAAATGCATTTGGTGAACTGAACAACACTAGTTTAAGACCAACTAATAACAGAAACAAATAAAATCAGTGGCAGGGCTTTGTTGAAGAAAAAATTGAGAGATCCCCCCATTCAGTCGGTTAGGAGTTAACCCTTTACACTCTAAAGGGACTTTCTGCCTTCAAAAATTTGCAAACATGAAACACTGAAATTAGGGAAATCAGAATTCACTTATCTTAACACTCGTTTAATTCAAATAAAGACTGCTGAAATTTTTAAACATGACTGTATGCATCCGGAATTTTGGAAAATTTCTATAATTTGATTATCAGCAGTCACCTCTCGAGCGCAAAACGTTAATATTGATCGAACAGTAAATCGAAGACTGCTAATTTGCTACGAGTTTGTTCGTCGAATTGGCCCACCCTCGATACAGTTCTCAATTAACGAGTCGCCTAAGCGAGCATCCAGTCTTACCGGTTCGCATGATTCGTATCCATTTTATTTCTCTGGCCCGTCCTGCTCTTCTTTCATGTTCAATACGCATGCTTGAATTTCTCTGTGACAATCCGGTGTCACACCAGCCGGACAACTTTTTCTGTCTCGCGTCACGATTTTCGAGTTCTGCACCGTGTCCCTCCTGTCTGGTTTTCGTGTCCATTTCAAACTGCACGGTGTCTGCGAACATCGAACAGTCGTTCTGTTTTCAAATTGAAAATTCGCTTTCTTTCGCTTTTCTACGAAAAAGGATTGAAACAAGATTTTAACCCTTTGCATTCATTTGTCGAGTGTGACTCGACGTCAGTTTTTACCACGATAATTCCTATGTTGAGTTACACCTGACATTTTTAAAGTACCATTTTAAACACAATAGGGGACAGAAGTTTTGTTAACAAATTTAGAAGATCTATAAATATAAGTTACAATAAAATTTGAAAGTTATGTTTAACATAATTAAACATTAATAAATTTAGCACTAATAATTAAACACTAATATAATTTAACATTAATAAAAAGAATAAGTACCACTCAAGGAATTGTCCGTTGCAGTAAATTTCAAATAAAGTATCTAAAATATTAGGGAGTTATTGGAAAATAAAAATAAAATTGAAAAATAATTCGGAATGCAAAGAGTTAATGTAACACGTACGCATGAGAAATGTAAATTGGGCATTTTATGCACATTTATCTCTTCTTTTGTTTAATTCTTTTTTTTTGTAGTAGCCTTCGTGAGTATTAAATCGCTGTTAGGTTTTTCTGAAAGATACTAAAGATCTTTCTGTTTTCCAAATTTTTACTTGTAGGAAATTAACACAAACAATTTTCTAAACAATGCAGTATGTATATTTTTTGTTATCTGAAAATTGAGTGAAAAATCATTTTTTCCCTGAAACTGATATTTCACAAATATATTTTGTTATAATAGCAGTGACATTAACGGGGCGGATTATGGAAGAATTTAATCTCTTTATCTTTTAATTACGTTATTTAGTGTTACAGTATCATGTACTTAGATGCTCGAGGTATAAATATTTAATTTATGTTAACACGTTTCATGATCGTTTCGATTTATTCTCATGATAAAACACGTAAATCTTATCTATGAATGGTACCTTGGAGTTGATCGGGACTTTTATGATTGAAACAAAGAAATGTGTGCCATCCTGTAATAAGCCTGCTTCCGTTCTTGTAGAATACCATATAAGATCTGGATTTTACGAGTTTTAAATGGCTGTGTGAAAAAGCTTTAAATTAATGGAAAAACGTAACCTAATAGCGTTTTGCAATTAATGAGACGATTGTTTCTCTCTGTCAGTTAACTGTTTTTACGTTCACGAAGTAATAAAATTTGAAAGATTACTTTAATACAAAGAAAATATTTTTAACGAAACAAAAGTATGTGTTTGAAAAAGAAGTTACAATTAAAAAATGATTAAAAATAAATCACAAACAACATAATTTGAACGTTTAATTGTTTTCATATATTTTTATTTGCTGACGATTAACAAAATGTGATATTATTACATTATGTATGCATTGTAAGATGCGAAATATTTTGCAAATGCAATCCTGAATTATTAATTAAACGTTGTCTTTCTCCAAACAAAAGAGAGAGAGACAAGGTTTCCCACGGTTGCAAATCTACCGATAGCGATTAACATTTTACAAACAGGTGTGCACACGCATGCCTGTCCGGTGTGTCCTTAGCAGGGATCAAGAAAGGAAAGGTATAGCTCACAATAGGATCTAGAATGGCCACTTGACCGGTTCTAGCGAACAGAAAGAAACGAGAACCGACCGACCACTTTATTGCATTTATGCATCGTGCCTTTGAGAACGTTAACGTCCTCGTGTGCTCGTGTAGCTGTGTCATGCTTCCTTGAAACACTTTTACTGCGTCGTAAAATTTTCGTTTCACAAAAACGGTAACGCTGATGTCATCCTGGCCATTTCAGATTACAGGCCTCGATTTCTGCGCTAAGTGCGGGAAAGCTAGATAATAGGCGACGGCCGATTAAGAGTACAATAACACTTTCACTTTTGAGAAGCAAGGAAGTTGTTTACGTTCAAGGATACAGTCTTGTTTACGTTCTTCGTCAGAGTTCGTAAACTATGTGAACGAAGAATTTTTGAAATTTTGAAGATTTCCTACGTTCCTCCAAGTTTTAAAGTCTTCGAGTTAACTTTTTTAACATGGTCAATTAACCCTTTGAGTGCTGAATATTCTAGATTGAAATGCTTTGCGTGGATTAATGATACTCACACACTAGTATTGTGTTGCACTAAGTGCAACTAACGCTAACTAAAACAAACTTATATGAATGCTGAATATTCCAAGGAGTGGAGATGGTGATTGTCAATTAACACTAGAATTATCAGAGCCGTCAAAATGACGGATTGATGATTATTCATAGCAACCTTATGAATTCACTTTATCAGGCTTCCAAAATTTACTATGATTTTCTGCAGAAAGTATAAATAAGAATTCGTTTTCTGTGTATTTGATGATTTTTCATGTGATTCTTAATTTGATCTGTTCCATACAAATAAGTACACTGTAATCGTACAAACTCGTAGAGACAACAGTAGTACTTCACCAGACGCATATATGCGTCCATAGCATTTAAAGGGTTAATACAATCCATTTTTTGGGGAATTTTGTGAAAACAAATGTAAATAAATTTGTCTTCCTTCATTTCTATAATTTTGATCCATAATAAATGATTCACGATTGATCGAATTATAAGATTTGTCCTGTATACTCCGTTGCTAAGTTAAAATAAGTACGCGTATCCTATCCGGCATTTCGAAATATTCGAGAGAATTGAAGTTTAATTACTTCGAACGAACAACGGCACTTAAAAGGCAATTAGGACAAATAAATTAGATTGCTTTTGGACCTCTACAAAACCTTGAGACTTTCACCAAACGACAAAAAACCTATGGAACCTCGAATGTTTCAATGGGTTCGAATGTTTCAAAAAATGCAACAGTTTGTGATAAAAGAGTAATTACTTTTTAACACATTTGTTGACCGGAAATTTTACCAAAAATTTATCTCATGTCACCAGCTATTATTTCGTAATTAAATGTGGAAGTAAAACAATATAGATAAACTTTAATAAATCTTATTTATTATTCAGCTTTTAAGCTGCTCTTTACGTATTGCGATGGGATTTATCCAAAGATTCTTATTTATCTAAGGATTATTAAGAGGATATAAAAGGAATCACGATACGTGCGTATCTCGTAGAACGTGAGACAAAAGAGTAATTTTTTTATAATTAAAGTATCCGTACAGGTATCGTTCTATGTTTACGACAATGAATACAAATGCTTCGTATTGCTCGCCATTTTATCACACCGTGAAAGGGTTAACCCTTTGCGCTCGAGAGGTGACTGTTAGTTGCCAAATGATAGTTTCGCAAATTTTCAAGCTTCAGTTAATTTGTTCATTCCCAGAGATTCATATATGTAAATTTTAGTATATCAGTCAACCAAACTAAATGACGTTTAGTATAGGTGAATCTTGGTAAATATTTTGAATTTGAAAATTTTCGAAGTTACTATCATTAGACGACCAACTTCTCTCGAGTGCAAAGGGTTAATTCTTCCTATCATCAAATCGTCAAACAGTATACCAAAGTATTCTCGATCGAACGTAGCCGCCATTTTTCAAACGGCAGCTGCTTGGAAATTGAATTGGGTCCACTGACGTGGAATAAGCGTGACCACCAAGCAAGGGTTAATCGTCGATGCTCTGGTAGATGTTTCACATGGACAGAGCATATGGGTCCGCCTTCGCGTCGTTGCCTTTGCTCTGCATGAAATTAACACATTTCGTACGGGTCACGAGATATCCTCGTTTTAATACCTTCTCACACACCCGTATCCACGACTCAAAATAATTTGATCTGTTTTTTATGTTCGTTACATTTGCCACGTTTATTGTTACACAATGAACTAATATACAAAAAAACATATACTAACATTTAAGAATTTACAAATGTAAATTGGAGGAAAAGTTGTTTGTATGCATGTACTCTATTCAGGTTTTTGGCGAGCAGAGCAATGTGTTAACACTTTATCGACCGGAAGCCTATTAATCGGTTTTCACATGCTTAAAATTAGTCGGTCAATTTTGTAATGTTTCCTTACACGAAGGTGACTGTCTCGAGCGATATCGTATGTATACTGTAAAGAGATATTAACCCTTTTGGTGCCAGGCATTTTACGGAGTACATGAGAAGAATGCCACGGGCCGATTTGATATGCGCGTATTAAAATTAAATTAAAAACTGAAGAATAAGACTACGCGTCTGACCATTAAAATAAAACTCAAGAGTAGGACAACACGTCTGGCCCACTTCGACGTGACATTTATTTCTGTTCCTTTTTTTTTTTTTATAATATCAACCGTCTCTTCGTTAACACCTCTGGCTGAACTTTGCCGCCTTTATTCAAATTTTCCTCCGTTGACAGCATTCTAGAAAATGCTTGATGCATGGCATTCTGTGAGCCAGCTCGCCTCACGAATGCCTTGAACGATTCTGCGCTAACACGCGCTTATATGAACAGCTTTACAAGGAACAAAATTCCGAACGTTGGAACTTTTTTCCCCTGTAATCAACAGTGAGGATAGGGCTTCAGTCGAAAATATTTCGTTACACCTACAGTAAATTTTTCAGTAAGCAGTTTGGGTTTAAAATTTTTTAAAGATCGGCCCGCTGGCACTAAAAGGGTTAAACTATCAATTATTCGAAGAAAATCATTGTGATCAATTCATTAGCGATGCATCTGCGCCAAAATGAACCGATCGGGAGTACGTGTGCAATAAGTTACGCGGTCGATAAAGTGTTAACAGTGAGGGGACAGTGTTACACAATATTCTTACGCAGGATAATGCCTGACCGCGTTTTCAGACGCGCGGCATCCAAAGAAATCGGGTCGCGACTCTAGACCTACATCGGAGACGTACAAAAATATTACGTGTACGCTCCACGTGATTTGTCGCAGGGACGAAGAAGAAGCCCTTTTGGTAATTGGGTTAGCGAATACAGAAGCTAGAACGAAGCTTCAACGAGATTGGTGGTAGTGCGCGAGGAATATTTAATTAGTAATCGTTCCGATTAAGCGTTTTCACTCAATAGATTTCAGAAATATCAAATTTTTTCCTTTTCCTTTTTTGAAGAAGGTATTGTTTAAGTGCGAAACAAATTAACGGAATTAAGGTGAAAATGTGAAAATATTTTGATATTTTACTTCTTATTCGGTGGTTGTCATTTTGGGGTTGAAATGATGTAGAGTTTGATTTTGGAAACAGATTTCTTTCAAGATATTGCTTAGAAAGACGATTGTAAGGGAGAATGTAAGTTTTAATTTTCAACATAATATCTTTCATATGAAGTTGCATTGCAAATTAAAATTTGTTTTGAGTTTTACAATTGTGAAAAATTATTTTTTCATTCTTCTAAAATTGAATTGTCATTTTTTTAGAGTTTAATGTAGATATTATTTATTGCATACTTAAAACTGTAAGTAAAAGATGAAAATCGTGTAGTACTTTGATATTTGCAGAATGATATAATTGTGACGTTATATTAAAACCTAAATATTTTTTTTTTTTTTTTAAGAAATATTAAAACTTGACATTTTTCCTTTTTCCCATGAATGCTTCAAGTGTCACTTTATTTGTAAATTTTTTACTACTAAAATATACATTTTACAATATTGAAGCTATAATTCAAAATTTTTACTGCTTAATGTTACCGTTATTATTATTCATTTTTCATTCAGCTGCAGTTAGCTGCTTGAAAATTCAACGGGGTGTAGAAAATCTAGTGTGACAATCAAGGGTTAAAAATACAATAATTTTGTATATCTAAAAATTTTGTTACGGGATCTTATTCAAAATCTTGTTGAACTTAACTTCATCGATGTAACATCTTACACCGACGATGTAATGCTACATTTTAAGTTGCAATACAATTTAAAAAAAAAAAATATCTTTCAACTTGTTCAAGAAAAGCGTGCGAGAAGATCGAAAGTTGAGTTGACGTATAGGAACGAAATAAATTGATGGAGCGGAATGATCCGTTTACCTGGCGTCATTTCTCGAAAGTGAAAAGTGGCAGCAAATTGCCCGTCACTTCGTTCCATTGGCAAGCCTTGTCCGAGTGGCATTGAAACCAATTTTGATATCAAGGCAAGTGCCTCACGGCACGGAAGAAAATTGCTCCCTGATTTCCCTGTGCGAGCCGGTATTACACGATTACTCGTCGTTAGTCATCGCGAATAGATAACTCATCAGGATCTTGCATAATGGACTTAATTTTGTCACCCTCTTAGAAAGAGTACGATAACAATCATTCGATTTCGTTGACGTAATTTGGTCAATTAATTTTCAAGCTTAATGAACTTTAGTGTAATTTAATCGGGTTATCACTAGAACACTAGAACTAATTGGTGATTATTCATGGCAACCTTATAAATTCACTGTGATAAGGCTTCCAAAATTTACTATGATTTTCTGTAGAAGAAACTTATAAATTAATTATAAGTAAATTATAAATTAATTATAAGTAAAGATTTATTTTCTACGTATTCAGTACTTTTTTTTATGTAATTTTCAATTTCATCTCTTGCATGCAAATAAGTACTCTTTAATTGTTGGTAGTTCTAGTGTTAATATCATTGAAAGCAATTTAAATGTAATAAAATTGAAATAGTTATTGGTATGAATTTAATATTAGATGCTATATTAAATATGGTGAGCTTCTCCTATACCACACTCGAATTTTAACTTTTCAAAATTTCATTTGTAACCTACTGAAGCAAGTAGTAGAGTCAATTATTTCTCGCCCCAAATACAAATATATATTTTAACTTGACCTGATAATTATCAAAACTTCCAATTAAAAGTAACCTAGCCTCGATCCACAAGTTTGAGAATCAGAGCTATAATCGATTTCTCCACAACATTTATACCAACAATTAGACCGATTCGACTCTGTTTCAATGGCAAACGACTCGTTGCAAAGATCCGCTTGTACACACGTATATTAAAATTAAAGATAAAATAGAGGAATAAAACGCCACGTCCAAACCCTTCAACGTTACATTTATTTGTGTTCTTTTTTTATAACATTAATCGTCTTCTCGTTACCACCCCTGGCTGAACTTTGCCACCCTTATTCAAATTTTCCTTCATTGACAACAGTCCAGAAAATGCTTGATGCATGGCATTTTATGATTCGGCTCGCCTCACAGATGCCTTCAACGATTCTCCTCTAACACG